>WOFM01000087.1:0-165000 GCA_011428145.1 Ericerus pela | reverse complement strand
GATGTTGCTCTTGGTCATGCTCTTACACTCTTATTAGACCACAAATAAAACAGTAAAATCAACATCAATACTAATTTTGCTCATCACAAATTAAAATTATGAATGTAATTTTTTTAACCTCTCAACAATTCAACGTAATAGTTTTAGTGATAGCATTCTATTAGCGAATAGCTAAGCTGTAATATTGAGCACTATATATTATTATATTGTGTACTTACTCATAAATTGCTATTCGCGATTTATGTATGATAAAGAGCCATTCAGCACGTAGACAACTAAACGAAAGTATGGCATACATAAAAAGAACTCTTGACTTCCGTCTCATTTTCCGACATCAACCTATATTACACAACAGGTAATTTCATCTAAGGAGGAAAAAAACAATTCTTTGACAGCAATTTTTCTTAACCTGTACGTTTCAACACTGTAATACTCCCGTTTCTACGAGAATCGAAATGGTTTTAGATTAAATTTTTTTCTCACACGTTTGGCGATCGCATTAACATTTTAATCACCAAGTTGTGTTCGTGGTTTATACAGGAATGTGAAGTTAGTGTTCTCATAACGATGGTTTCATCAAAATTCGATGAATTTTTGTAAGTGTGCTTCTTCAAATTATTGTTAGGATATAAAATTTAGGTTTCGAATAAATTTTAGTTGACTTTTAAAAGCGTCAAAACTTTATATATCTTCTGCAATTACGTCGAATACAGCCTATACGTGCGTAAAGTTGAATACTTGATATTCGTAATATTATTTTAGCACGTGTGATATTACGGAGGTCTTATTGAAATTTGTTTAGTTTTAGATCAATAAATTTTTCACATATGCAGATAAGTTAATGTAGTAAATGATTGCGAACGTAATATATCTACCTGCACAAAATAAGTAAGTAGGTATTTATAGTAGAATATTTTGAAATCGTTTAAAATTAGTCATAATTTAACTCTAATTTAAACTTGGTTTTACCTATGTCAAAAAAGTCAGAATTAAAATGACGGACACGTGGATTCCCTCCTCCCCCCGGAAAAAAATGGAGTCCAAAATATATATTTAGTTGCATTTTATGGTGTTACGGGATAAATTGTGGGTATTAATAAATGAATCACAAGGTTAGGGAAACCTTCGGTCGGTAGTTATTCTCTTTTTTATTAGTTTTGAGTTACTGTTCTTCACACTTTTTAAATCTTCTCCTCAGTATGGCTCCTGTCTCTTTGTAAAAATAATAAAAAAGAATATAATCCTGCGTAAAGTTCTAGCATGTACATACTTACATGAAAATATATACTTGGAGGAAAACCGCATGCCCGGAGATCCCCACCCCTGCCCTCTTTTTCAACTTTACCCTCATTTTTGCTAATAAATTTTAAAAGTATTTATTCTACTATTAATTTCAGTCGCCCGAGAATATGGAAAAAGTGAGCTGAACGATATTGGTTCAATTTCGACCAATAAAATTAATCTTCAAGTTAATTAAAAGAGAAAATTTTATCCAGCGTAGAATAAAGTACAGTTTGCTCCCCAGGGCCCCTGGTTTCGTTTCGTTTCTTTTTATTTTATTTTTTATTTTTTATTACCTCATCTTATTGGACTATTTTGATTTGAAACATTTTCTGAAAAATAGTAAAGGTGCCTAGCCTACACCTTTTATTTGGTTCAATTATTTTAATTATAAGCATTTATTCTGTGATTTAAATTTTTTGTTCTCTATAGGCCTAATTGTTATATGCATGGTTACAAGAAAATGTCCGTGTGGAATACCTTGTCGTGAGAGATATTCTCACCAGAAGGAAATTCAATAGAATTTAAGCGTGTTCAGCCACTTCGTACGTAAGTACAGGTAAGCCAGAACCAGACCGAACACTGGCGATTTTAGAGCCAGTTTGGGCGGTTTATATACGGCTTATTCACACGCACACAGACACACGTATGTAAGATAATACGTACGTTGGTGAGGGTGGCCAGGTCGCATCATCCCCTAACGTGATAAGAGATGGCTGGCCGGTTCGTGTATGGATTGTGACATTGTTTGGTGATGTCACGATTTGGTACTCGTACATTACCTGCAAGTACGTACAGGTAATTACGATCGAACGTATTTTGTGTGATTTAACGTCATTGAGACGAGTAATTGGCCTGCCCTTTGGGGTGGCGACTGTCGTCGAGGGGTCCGAGCCCCTTCACCTCATACCGTTGAGTCCCCACAGTCCGTAAGTACATTTTATTTTAATTCATGCGATACTTAGACATTTGACTTCTTTTTTTTTCTTTATGAATTTATATAAAAATTTAAAATTGAGAGAAGCAAAAAATTACATCTTAATAACAAAATCTTCGCCCAAATATAAATTTTGTGATACTATCAATTCCAAAATGTTTATAAAATTAACGAAAAATATAGAAAATAGCCAGAAAAATTTCAATGAATAGAAATGAAATTTTTAGTTTTCTTTTCTCACTGTGGTGCATATTCAAGGAACTGATAGATTGGCCTACCTAATATCCACTCATGATCTTGTAAAAATAACCTACATAAACGTTAATTAACGTAGTGCTAAACGAAATTATCAATTTTCAATATTTTAGGATTCATCCTTTAAGTTCAGATTAAATCAGAATTCACTTTTTCATTAGTTTTATTTCATTAATAAAACTGGTAAAGTTAAATAAACTCTCTTTCTAGATAGGTAGCTGTATGATTATTAAAAATATTATTTTGATGTAGGTTGAAGAAAAGATGGATAATTTAACCAAAAAAAAAAAGATTAGTGGTTGTGGTGAATTTCGAAGTGAATCCCAAAATAGAAGCGGCAAATTTAAATTTACAATAAGTCAAGTTAAATTTGCTGTGTAGGCATAAAGTTAACGCCAAACCCCTACAAAAATTTTCAATCAACACAAAAGCATTTCTATTACCGACTCTGCCAGTAGAACCGAGCTAATTTTTTGCAATATTTATTCTTCCAATTGGAATTTCAGTCATTAATGTCAATTTTCGAAAATCCAATTTCTTGTAATGAAATAATATATCATGCAACAGGAGGAAAATGAGTAGTTTCTCAACAAGTGTTATGTTTGCAAGCACGAGCCAAAAGGAAGTGTGGTAATTGCAGGAGCTGATAAATTTCTCACTCCCAAACTAAACTACAAGTCGGTCAACTTCGATATCAACAAAAATACAACCCGCGTGACAAATGATGTCAACAATTCAATTGTCTCCTATCTCAATCTCTATTAGAGGGTTGATACCACCAATTTAAATTAGACTACATTTAGATGCATTTTTATGCTGCCAGAGATGGGCAACAAGTTTTTAATGTGTCCAACATTGCACTGTGGCCAATTCCAATTCATAGAACCGTTGATGTCATAAAAAACTAATTGCGCCTGAGAAATTGACTGACCTATGGTAGGGCTCTTTACTACCAGGTATAACATAGGTATAAAGGTGATAAGAGATGAGTGGCCATTTTGTGTTAATTTTGTTTATATTAAGTTTAAACTGTTTATTATTGCTATGGTCTATATTTACCTACTATAGGCGTACAATTTAGTACATCATAACAAGAATAACACAAAATGGTTTTTCATCTCTTATCACCCTCATGCATACACTTGGCAGTAAAGAGCCTTACCTGTAGTAGTTTTAAATACTTCAGCTCACTCCGACTAAGTTGCCAAGAGTTTCATAATGGTATATTACACACCAAGGTTCAAAAGTGAGCATTTACGTGTGAGAGAAGTTGGCAAAATGAGCGTAGTGAGTGAACAATTCCTGAGTCATGTAAACTCAAATTTAAACCATGTTGAGAAAGATACTTTTTATAACTAGTGATGAGAAAGAAACATAATCATTAATTAACAATTTGAGAGTAAGAAAAAATTAAAATAAACAAATATAACCATAGAGACTGCCTTCTACTAATAACCTGGTGTTTGTAGCATGCTTAAGGTATGGTGGTGGCTTGACAATGCAGAGGTTGAAGGTTCAAATACCAGTAGTAAACAGTGAATTTTTCATTCAAATAAATATTCTAACTTAATGGAAAATCACTCTACATTGAGGTTACCATTATTCTTCAATGATAAGCACTACTTTCTTCCCGCAAAATATGACTAAACATTGCCTTACTGATCATGTATTATAAAAAATATTTTTTGCAACGCGTGTATAGAATACTTTATTTAAGCTGGGGGCAATAAAGCTTGTGGGCTGCTGGGTTAAATTCTCATTATTGCAGAGAGAGTTTTTAAGAAAAAAAAAAAAGGATCAATTTAAATTAAAGATAATAAGACATTTAAAAGCGTGGGGGAAACCGAGGAACCAGTTAGGCGCGAGAAAAAAATTTAGGTGTGAGAAAAATAACCAAGGAATGATAAAAATAATGAAGGAGTGAGAAAAAGAATGAAGAAGCGAAGGATTGGTAAGAAAAAGAAGTTAAGGAATGAGTAAAAGAAATTGAGTAGTAAGAAAAGTAAGAACGCTGAAATTGGCCGATTTCATTACGCCATATACGCTTCGAAAATACAGCATTTCGTAAACATGTTGCAAAAAGTATTTTTCAACACCGGCCAGGCGAGATAAATTACAATTTTTCTTATTTTTGCGTTTAGTTGTTTACATTTATTAATTCACCGACGTCTCTTTGCCAGACTAAAGTTATTTTTTCTTTTTCTTTTTTCTTCGTCTTTCTTTTGCATTCACGTGCACATTTGTTATTCCCATTAGCATGACATACTGATTACTGTTTCCGAAATAAAAAAATCTGCTCGAATTTTTAGCTACGTATGAGTCACTAATATTGTTTTTATTTCGGTTCATCAGAGCCGACTTTTTTTCTGTACTTTAAATTCCGATGTTCCCTCGAACTCCGAAGTAGATTATTTACCTCTATATCACGTCTTGCATACGTGCGATAATGAACTTTATTATCACAATGTAATTTTGAAATTTATTTTTTTCATTTTTTTATTTGGTATTACTATTTTATCAGATAATATTACTCGCCAACCTTTACCTACCTTCGTCATTATATTTTCACTATCCGTTATGCTGTACGTGGTTCTATATTACGTAAATTTAAGATAGGTAAAGTATAAATACAGTTGAACCGACGAAAAATACGAAAACTTGAAGTTTAGAATACAGTTAGGTACACCTAAAAGACTAAAAAGAATATAAATTCGATTTGATATGATTTTTGATAAAAATTATTGTAAATTTGAAGTACCTGTCATTGATAAGGTTTAGTTCCCGGTTCTTTCTTGAATGTTTGTACCCAGTACATTTTTTTAGACAGTGCTATTAATGTAATAAAAATGTGCTAGCTGCATGTAAAATAATATTAATGAAAGCAGACCCTCTGCGTGGCTACTTTTCTTTCCATTTTAAAGTATTAGGAACTTATAGCGTGGTAAAACAATCATTTTTCAATTATTTTCAAACAATTAGTACCTTCAACATTTTTTTTTTTAAATTAACCTCCAATAGTTGTCCAAAAATGAGCTAAAATTTATATTTAGGCTGTGACCAGCGAAGTATACGTTCGGAGTAATTTTCAATAGATTACAACCTATTGAAAACAATTCGCACTTCAGTAGGTACCTACTTATATCTTACATATTAACGACAAAGTAGTAGCTGATGAGCTATAGACACACTTTAAACAGAAATTAGTCGACCATTAAAGTTAAAAATTTTATAGAGCTAAAATATATAGTTCATGAAATGTTATTCGGTCTTTTCACTACAAGTTTGAGAGCACCTTACAAATTTTCATGATTCGATTTTTTCATTTCATTATATTTTGAATCTCAGTTATAAACTGAAAGCTGGTTTCTTAATTCGATTTTATTTGATTATAAAATGGGGTAAGATATAGCCTATTTTAATGCTAAATAATTGTGAGTTTATAATTCATAATATTTTTAAATTTCTTCATCATTTTATTTTTTTCAATATACGTACACAGGTATATTATTAAAAGCTTAATTACCCGCCCTTCGGGCAGATAAGTATAACATAATTAATTGCAAGATAACTGAACTAAAATTTTTACTAAAGACTTTTAAACGTAATTATACATGCAGCTTTCATTGTTTTTGAGTTCACGTTTCTCAGAAATGACACTGAAATTAAACCCTTTGAAATAGAATTGAGAACCAACATTCAAACAGAATAGGTCCAGAAATAAAAATTTTAGTGAAGGTATTCGAAATTAAATACAGTTCTTGGTTTTTTGAGTTGGGACTTCTCAGAACTGGCACTAAACAAAAACCCCGAAGTACCTAGAATTGGAAACTAAAATTCAACAGAACAGATCCAGAAGTAAAACTTTTTATGAAAACTTTCAAACCTAAATACAGCTTTTAGTTTTTTGAGTTTTTATTTCTCGTCATTGACGCCAAAAGCCTCAAGTAGAACTAAAAAATAACCTTTGAATAGAAAATTTCCAAAACTAAAACGATTAGTGTTAAGTTTCGAACTGAATTACAGCTGTCAGAATTAAGAACTTGTAGAAAACTTGGCAAAAACAACTTAAGAGATGTGAAGAATTTTGTGAAAATCACTCAAGTTGGAGGTGTAGAATGCTGGAATAGAAAAAAAGAACTTCAATTTATATTAGATAGGGGTAAAGGGTATAAATCTATGTGATATAGCATGGGTTTATTCGAGACCACAAGAAATTTTACCTATCTTTTTTCTTTTTTCTTTTCCCCTTCAACTGGTTATTCGATTTGGTAAAATTCGGAAGTTAAACGTTAAAGTTTTGAGTTTTCACTTCTTAGAACTGACGCTAAAACTATAAAGTAAAACAGAGAGCTAACTTTCAAACATTACATGTCCATAACTAAAAGTCTCGATGAAAACTTTCGAACTTAACTAAAGCTCTCAGTTATAATATAGTCAAAGGTCTATCTAGATACTCACTTGGAAATTTTTTTGGTTTCTACAGTAAATTTGATTTTCCCCCAAAAAATAAAATGTTTCATGAATCCATGTAGGTATAATTAACGTTTAACAACGGTTTGATTAAGAATATTTTCACAAAATGTCAGACAAAAAGTTTCAAAAATTACAAATCTTACGAATACGCGTGTAGACACGAAAAAATTAATAGTGGTTTAGACATTTTTAAATATTTTCATTATAAAATTTACTAATTACAGCCGAAGTTCAGATATAGATGTAAACGTACGCATTACATTATGTGGATTATAATGGTGAGAAGAAATTTGACAGTAATTCTTGTCATCTGAATGGCAGTAGGTATAAGATCTTCTGTACCCTTATAAACCATTTTCTTCAAAGTTTTTAACATCAGTTGGAATAATGTTTCTACTTAAGGTGAGCATACGTAATAATAATTGCTACACTTTTTGGTTGCTTCATAGGTCCATCGGAAACTATATTTTAAATTTTCAGACAAATGTTTCGAATAATGCAGAAATTTGGAACAAACTTCGTATTCTTGTCAAGCAGTAGTTGTTCCTATTTCTATAAAACGACGCGTGTATTTGGACGAATGTTATTCGGCGAATATTTGGCCCAAATATTTGCCTCGTTGCTTTGCGGCTCCTACACTATACCACAAATATACAAACTTATTCACACGTGTCCTGTGGGAGCCATCTGCAAGCATTCAATACGTACAAATATTCGTCATCCCTTTGACTCGCGCATTATTTACCGACAACTGCCAGAACCTGAACGAATGTTCGCCGAATATTTGGTAATGCCAAACATTTACATTGGCATTTCTCCCACACGATGAGCGAATGCAGACAAATGTCGAATGTTCGCCAAATGCACGCATCCTGTGGGACCGGCTTAAGTTATAATAGTTCTACAATTATTATGGAAAATTGGATGGTACCACTTTTGGAAATTTAGGTTTTTAAGTACCTTCGACCCTAGGGCCGAGGATTTCTTATTTTTTTATTTCATGAAGATGACAGTCGAGAGCCAAGAACTTATATGTTGATGTTCATCTACAGTAATTTGTTTTTAATACATTCGTACGCTAGTCTACATTCGACAAAGACGAAATCATTTTTTGAACCAGCGAACGTAGTATTCAAAATGGCTTTCCACGAGTCAGCATTTGTTGTAATAAAGCTAGGATAATATTTCGGTATTAAAATAATGTTTTTTCTTTTTTCTGTACAGATTTAGTAAATTGTCGAACAGTATCTGCGTATTATTAGGTATGTATTTATGGAGATAACCGTCATAAAGTTAACAAAAGTCGCTGCAAAATATGATTCCTCCAAAGTATACCGAATTTAATAAATGTAATCCCAGCGTGGTTATTGATGAACCAGTACGTGATACTGTAGCTAAACAATCTTCGTGTTTCTGATCGAGTAAATTTAAAACGTCATTCGTATTTTATTTATTTCAGTGTACAGACGAGACAGCAGACGTCTATGAAAATGAGACCATAAAACAGTCATCACCGAATGGAAACGTCCATATCGGTGTCGATGACCTACCTCAAGAGGTAACCTAACAAATTATAATACGTAAAATCTAATAACAGGTTTTCGCCGAAAAATCTGCTAAGTTACCGATTTAAAAAATTTAGTTTGTCGATATTTTTTCGATATAATTAGGACTTTTGTTTATATACCTATACCTATACATATTTTTTTTTTTTTTTTTTGTTGATTATTTTCTATCAATTTTCTATACGTTTACCACCGTTCCGCGTCGTGTATATGTACGCAGATGTTGATCGAAATCATTCGATGTTTGCCACTGCGCGATAGAAAAATTGCCAAACTTGTTTGCAGACGTTGGGCCGACGCTGGTAACGATATTCGATTTGCGCGAATCGAAAAACTAGTTTTATGCGGCATTTATAGCTTCGACAAGATACTGGAAGTGCTGACGTGTACTCGACGCACGTTGCTGAACATCGACTTTCACGACGTGAATTTTGCGCTTCATCCGACACCGGTGTGGCGGATGTGGGGCCACAAGATTAGGGAGTTGAAATTTCAAAATTGTATTTTAAACGACTCGGTGGTCGAGAACGTGTTCTTGTCGAGTTCAAATTTGTCTCATTTGTCGCTGGGCTACAGGGCTGACGCAGCCGAACGGAGACCGCCACCCAGCGAAACGTTCGTCTCCAAACACGTGATCGATCGACTTTTGCAGACCGAAACGTCGATGGAAAACCTAAAATCACTGCGCATTGAGATACCGACGAGTCGTTGCCTAAATAATTACGCGCTTTGGGGCATTTTTTCGGTATTTCCTTCAATAACGGCGCTGGAATTCGCTTGCGACCATCTCGAAGATGAGTTTCAGTCACTGAGCGTCGACGGTACCGAATTACGTTCACCGCATAAACTGACATTTGGCAGTTTTCTGCACAAACTGCAGCAGTCGGCAGGTTCTATGGAGAAGATCGATTTTCATTTGAATCGTTTTACAAGTTTCACCACCGAGGCCATCGCCATCGTTTGTAATCTGAGCAGGTATGTAGGTATGTAGGTATGTAGGTATGTAGGTACGTAGGTATTCGAAAGAAAAGAAGAAAAAAAAAAAAAAACTAGCGAAGCGATATTTCTCTAGAAAACGCAATTTTCCAATTTTCATCCATAATTTAAAAAAAAAAAAAATTTAAATTCCAAATACTTGAAAAAATTATAAAATAAAAGGTAGGTAATTTGCCAATTACCGCCACATGTAACATAAAATTTGTGTTTAAATTCCTATATCGAAAAATTTTATTAGTTAAATTCGACGAAAATTGGATCATAGTCACTTTGAAGTATTGCGAGTATGTGGTATGAATTTTGTCTTTTCATATTTCATATTAAACTTTTTACAAGAATTTGAATAAAAAATGTCAGTTTTTCAATTACCGCCACTTAAAATGAACTTGTTGCCAATAACCAACCCCTAATTACCATCACCCTAAATGATCGAGTAAATATAGAAAAAAGTTTTACTAAAATATTAAAAAAAAAAACATTGACAAAGATAGCTTAATATTTTATGAAAAATTAATGATTTGAAATGGAGAAAGTTACATTTTAACAATTGAGCTGACATACTTGATTATCATTTTTAGATAAATGTGTTGGAAATTGGTAAATTATATCATTTATTTTTCAATAGCCGCCACACGTGAAATTCTCTAAATTAAAAACCAATATGGTTGCCATTATAATGAAACATTACTAGTTGTTCATATTATATGTTCCACAAACACGTTGTATTATATTTTCAGCCTAAGTCCAAAATTAAGGTACGACAGTGGTGTTGGAAACTGGTAAATTATATCATTTGTTTTCCAGTAGCCATCACACTTAGAATTATCTGAATTTAAAAGCATAATATGGTTGCTACAGTAACGAAACATTCCTGGAAGTTCATATTACATATTTCACAACCCCATTATATTTTATTTTAAGTTCAAGTCCGAAATAAAAGAGTTATTTAAATCATATAAGCTACCTTAATTTTTTATTAATTTTTCATTGATTTTCACTTGATTTTTGAGAAAAAATATTAAATAATATCACGATAAAAACATGTGAAACAGAAAACAATAGCTGAAATGATTAAACATAGGAACCATGGTAAAGTGTACACTACTAGTCAGTGTTGCCAGATGAATAGATAGATGTGTTATCGTCAAAAACCAATTTTCCAGGAATTTTTTGTTTTCGAGTTTTGTCAAAAACTACCAAAGAAATGGGCACCAAACTTCTTTCAAACCTGCTCCAATATAATATCCAACTATCTTTTGCAAAAATTTCAGCCCCATCTGTTCAGTAGTTTTCTCAAAACTGTGAACACAAAACATTTTCCACTAATTTTTCTTTTCTAGTTTTCTTGGAAACTACTGAACTAATAGGCATCAAACTTCTATGAGGAAAATCTATTATAAAAATCTCAGCCCGACTCCTTTTGTTATTTTTTCAGAATCCCATAAAAACTACTTTTGCAGGAATTTTTGATTTTCCAGTTTTCTCAAAAACTAATCAATCTATAGATACCAAACTTCTCTCAAGCTTACTCCCATGTGAGAAACTATTTTTCGTGAAAATTTGAGCTCTATTTATCTTGTAATTTTCTTAAGACAGTGAACACAAATTTTGGACGATACTTACATACATATACAATATAAAAAATTATGTCAAAATAAGAAAATGATACCAATCGCTTTCTTTTCTCGGATAAATTTCATCATTCCCACCCCTAACCCTTTTGTGAGGTAAATTTTAATGCCCCGTTTGTAAGAAAAATGGGTAAAAAGTAGCGAATCATATGGGTACCTACATAGTTTATATTATTTCATTGTACAAACCATGCAGTGGAGTAATCGACTTGAGAAAAAGGCAAATGTCGAGCATGAAAAATCATGAGGCTGAAAAAGATTGAAGAATGAGGCAAAAATTGTGGAGGAAGGCATAAATGGGATAAAAAAATTTTCAAATCGATTGCACAACAAAAAGTTTTCTTGACTTAAAAATCCAATGCATCATATTAATTTATGCTACTTACATAAATACAAATTAAGACTATAGGTAAATTTTTCAAAGACTGCATTTGACTAATCAACTCTTTGGGCAGTTAGTACTTTCTTATTTTTTATTGAATTTTCATGAAAGTTTTGCCTCCAAAAAGCATGATTTCAAGACTGATCCGAGAACAATGTCGTCCGTACAGATTCTTTTCTTTTTACACTTAAGTATTTTACTCATTTTAATTATTTCTACGTTTGATTTTCATAGGCTAAAGGCCGAATACAAGAATAATACTTGAGTAATTCCTACATTTTTTACATTATCAATTATATGTATACGTAAACGTATACATATAGGTAGATGTAACTTTGTTAAGATACGTAATTCTTAAGTCACTGTTGATACTTGAGTATCGTTCTTGCATTCGGGCGTAAAGGAAAAATAATAACCGCTACTTAATTCTGGGATGCGGCTGGAAGAATCAATAATTTATCTCAACAATTTTACCTTAAAATATATGTCTGAATCGTTAAATTGTATTTTGATTTAACAGTGAGCTATACCTCTTCGGGAAAAACAAGACTTTTTATAAGCTTTTATTCTACTCACTATTGCCGACTGCGATTTTAAAATATACCAATGCTGCAGTCAACTTTTCGTAACGAAATATTTATTTTGTATGAAACTAAAGCCAAAAAAAACAACAACAATAAAAGCTTATGTTTTAAAAACTCGTTTTTAACGTAAACTTATTATAAGCTTTTATTCTGCTCACTATTGCTAACTGCCATTTTAAAATATACCAATACTGCAGCCAACCTTCCACAACGAAATAATATTTATTTCGCATGAAGCTAAGGCCAAAAAAATAAATTAATTAAATCTTATCTTTTGAAAATTCATTTTTAATATGTAAACTTATTTCGATTATTTTCTATTGCAAAATTGTTTCTTCTTTTTCGATTTTGGATAGGTACCCTTGTTTTTTCATTAAATTACTTTCAGTTAAACACTACTTAATTTTATTCACATAATTATGAATCCTAATGCAAATAGGAAATTTCTGAAATTATGTATCTTCCGTTATTATCTCTAACCCTTCATTTAATTTCTGTCCCATTCATGTGCCTAACTATCCACCCGAATCATATTATTTACCCAATGTGCAGGTGCATTTATGTTGGTTCAAGTGATACTTCAGAACCTGATTGAAAGATTTATGCTTTTTTAACCATTATTGGCCACCCGATTTCAACCATCTGGACCCTTCTGACTCTACGACATCAATGTATATCCTCTAGCTGTTCAGGGCCTCAGAGAGGGTGGGGGAAAGCGTACCAAAGTTACCGGGATCGAACTTTTGCAGAGGAGAGGGTTCAAACTTTGACATAAATAGCAATTTTCAAATAAATATTTAAATATGGCGTTATGGCTAATCTGTGGGGCATTTCTGGGTATCATATCCTCAAGGCTAAAAAAAAAAAAATTAAAATACATGTTAAAGAACACAAAAAACATCCAAAATTTTTTTTTTCGATCGCTCCATTCGCGAGATTGTTTTTTCAGTTTATAGTCTAACCCCCTTTCAGAAATGAATCCTACTGCCGACATTAAGAAGGCCCGTCAGTTTATTACCCGTGGAGCCGAAATTTCTCTCTGCAGTACTGCAGTTGCTACGGGTGAAATGACCACATGACTGTATATAGAGCCAAATAAAAAAACAAAATAAAAAACAAAGAAGTCGACTAAAGAAATATTTTAGTATTTTTCTTGAAAACTTTTGGAAAAGTAAAACCGACAGAAATTTCACAGACATAAAAACGAGCAAAAAAAATTTTGGTTTCATCCTATAGTTTGAATCGAAGTCTTGAAAATATGCATCAATAAATTTAAATGTTTCACCAAAATTAGGCGAGAATTAACGTTTGATAAAAATTTTATGACCTTCTAGTAGGCAGGCTATAGTAAATAGGTGTACTGAATTCTTCCAAAAACAGCCATTAACACCCAAAATTAAAGTATCATTCGTTACTTTCCAGCCTTCAAAATACAGTAGACACCGCTTATTGGACTGACTTTGGGACCAAGGCAAAGTGAGTCTATCAACCGACTGAGTCAATTAACCGAAGAACGAAAAAAAAGAAAGAAAAAAAGTCATTTTGAAATATGTAAAAATTTATCACAGTACGTATGTATTTAACAAAATACATCCAGTCATGAGTTTAATTTAGAAAATTTGTAATTGTAGACTGTTTTTCGGACCGTTAAATTAATTCAGTTATAAATTTTTCATAATTATAATGCTGCTGAAACTCAGTGGCTCGGTACGGTGGACACCTCTCCTCAATATTTGCATAGCTCCCATCATTTCGTGACTTGAGGGGGGCTGCTCATAAATTTCTTCCTCAGTGTCACAAATTTCGTCGTCATAATCACCATTCTAATTTATTTGCAGTTTCACGCTGACCCATTTTAGAAAGGAGATCATATGCTTTTAAAATTTTCAATTTATCACAACAACTAAGAGCGCGGCGAGTACTCATTGTGATAACCTTTCTGGCCACACATTCGAAACAAACTAAAGTCAGAGACGTTCAATGTAACGATAAAGAATGTGAATGAGAATTGAAAAAGATAAGAAATGTACGTGTTTTTTCAAGTGCCTATTGTAAAAATTTGAGCATAATAAGCGAATTGTTGAGTCTAACAACCGATTTATTTTTAATGCATTTGGATACAGTTGATCTGTTCCATGCAATGCCGAGTCCAATAGGCGGCTGAGTTCTTTAACCGTAAGTCCAATAAGCGGCGTCTACTGTAGTTCAAAAATTTAAGTAAAAAAAGAAAAAAGTATGAATCTGTATAATTTGATTTTTCAGTAGAAAGAGGGCACAGTTTCATAAGATCGATCGAGGCAAAATTAACATGAAATTTTAGCGGAGGAGTAGGTTACTTCGAGATTTTTCAATTTGAAGGTGCAGTACGAAAGTACCATGGGCCTAGCGGCAATTAATTCAGCTCTCCGAAATGTCTACCCATATAATAATCTATATATACTCGATTTATTTGCAAGTTTCTATCCGCAAATCCTATATTCTCTGGTTTTACATCGATCTAAACCATTTGCCCTTTGATCGAATATTGCAGATTAAAAACGTTAACACTGCGCAGTGACGACGTCAGACCATGGCCAAGCCAAATAATAGCGGATTTCGTTTGCAAGCAGAGGTTGCTGGAGTGCGTCACCATCGTAGCTCCGTTTAGCGAAACTAACGAAGACACCACAAAATTTTTTATTCATTTACTAGTCGAGTGCGCGAATTTACGCCATTTAGAGGTGCGTATCGACGAAATGCACGTTAACCACGAGCTCTTCGACAAGCTGGCCAGATCAGGGCTGAAAACGTTGAAAATGGAGTGCTCCAGTATTCGCGTGGACGCCGTCAATACTCCAGTGGAACCAAATCGAACGCTACAGAATTTGTATTTGTACGAATTACGCCGCAACGGCGAGGTTTCGTCCAAATTCATCGAAACATTTCGCAATTTACGATATCTGTACGTTCGTTATGTTAGCGATGCTGTCTTGGAAGCCATTTGGAAGTATCAGGTATAGCTAGGGTATATATTATTACGCGTACGAGTAGATAAGGCGTATTTGAGAAATTTTATTGATTGTGGAAGGGGAAAGGAATGCTATGAGGATCACTTTGAACAGATAACTGGACATTGACACTCTACTGGAATCAATATATGTGACACGTCGTGTCAAAATTATCGTAATGTCGCCCTAAAGGTTTTAGATTTGATTACTGATCGATTATAAATGGAATGACGGAGTTTAAGTGAAACAATTCACTCTGTTTCTTTATATGCCCACTCCATTCGCTCCGGAATGGCCGCAGAGTGAATTACAGTAGCCTATATAGACGTCAGTCTAACATCGGTGTTACGGTTGGTGAATAGGTATATAGGTGTAGAAGTTCCAGGTACTCGAATTGGCTTCTTAGCTGCCCAAAAGACCAGAACTAAACCGATTAATTAAATTGTACAGGTGTCTATGGGTATGAGCAGAGATTCTGAGATTGTTCTGTAATAATCGTGTGCACCCACTGCCACCTCACGCTAACTTTAGATGGGTACACAACTACACATCACATTTGTATCATTTTGCCGCGTTGTATCTTCTTTACGTTTCCATGTTTAATTACAGGTTCTGTATCAGCGAATCATATCAAAACATTATACGATGATACGATATGGTACCGATCTTTCATGGAAAATGTTGGTATTCTTCCAACGCATCGCAGCGAGATGATACATAACTGAACGCCACAAATGTGAACGTCGTTGCGTATCTTCGCATTTAACCTACAAAATTTTGACACCCATCGAAGCTATGTTAAAACCCAAAAGAATGCCTGACCAAAATTACAGACCGGTATCATTTTATGATAGACAACAAAAATGGTACCTATGATATAGCAAAAACATACAATAAAATTATGTTGACCTTATTTTTTCTTCGGTATGTCAGAGTCATTTATAACAGTAGGGGTGGAATTTAATTAGGCTGGAATGCCCCCACCATGTAAAGGGAGTGGGCGATTCCTTCTCCTAATACATTATATTTTACTCTGATTACTACTCGGGTTATCCCACGTTCAGTACCCTCAAGATTGTGACGTGGTGAGTGGTGTAACTACACATTAGCTGCTGTGTTAAGGCAGGTACACATTGGTATCATTCTACTATACCGTATCATCGGTGTGTATCATGATACGATACCAACAGATTATAAGCTCTCATTTTGTGAGGCATTGCCTGGATTCGTATTGCATTTTAAAATTCTTCTGAAAATTTTGCGAATCCAGGTAGCGCCTTTTGATGCGATGGCAGAATAATGACATTGAATGTAGAAGTATAATACCGTATCATCGTATTATTTTTTTTAATACGGTACTATAGTATGGAAAAATTATATAGAAGTATACCAGCCTTTCAAGAGATTTTCCTAGAAGCACTCCTTTCTAGCACATTGGAGTCACATACGTAGGGAGTCTGACCAGTTACCAGTCCAGTGATTCAAACTGGCATCTCTTACTTCTGGATTGCACTGTATTGTGTAAACTCAATGTTATAACACTCTTTTGTTCTTCGTCTTCAGAAGTCCATTTTTAAGGAGTGACCTATTTCTGCAATTTCCATTTTTCACAATCTTTCACTATATTCGCATCTATTTTATGCTTCCGACTATTATTTTTGTCACATCTATACCTATTAATGAAACTCAAAGTAACTATATGTTTGTTGACACATAACTTCAAAACCCCTGAACAGATCAAGCTGAAATTTCTCAAATTAATTTTCGTTGTTTCGTGGAATGTTTGAATCCATCCTCGAAGTCTGTAGCCTCTCTTGAGGGAAAGTTTTCTATTTTCACAAAAATCTATCAGTGACATTTGCTCATGGTGTACAAAGATAAAAAAAAAAAAAAGTTAATGAAAAAACCAGAGCTCTGTTTGATAGGATTAAACTCACTTACACCAACCTACACTGGTGGGGATATTCCATAAATATTTAAGCAAAACTTAGCGCAAAATTGTATAACATTCCTACATTTGTGGAATTGCTCTCCTGGTGTAGGTTGGTGTAAGTTGGTATAGTCCTGTCAAACAGAGCTCATATCTCTCACTTTCGCTCTTTGGCCCATATTCATAAACTTCACTTTAACCTCACTTCTTGTGAATTTCACCTTAAAAAAGTTTTTAGCCCAATTTTGTACTTAGAAATGTGAAAACATTGCATCTCATATGAGAGTTCCAATGTAAAAATAAAATTTTACCACACTCTCAAATACAAAATTGTACTAAAAGTCATTTTTAAGTGAACTTTAAGTGAAGGGAGGTTAAAGCGACTTTTGTGAATACGGATCTTTATTTATATTTACAAGCCCTGACACACCGCTCTGTGGCACTTTGGCTTGTGCCAGCCCTAGATTTTTGCTGGAAAGTTAGGTAACACTGTACAATTTGTTGTTTCAAAGGAAGTAACAATTTTTTTTCTCGCATATGTGGGTGGCTGTGTGATTAGAGGCACATGCACATCGAATATAAGGGAATAATATTGACAAAGTTATATTGTAAAATAATTTTGATGAATTAATTTTGTCGAATAATTTCGGCTGGCAGGGCTGTCAACTTTTCATTTTCCTATGTGTAGCAAAAAAAAAAAAAATTTTTTTGGTGCAAATTTTGCACAGAATAAAGAGTAATTGTGTGTAAACGTAATTATTTCCCATGTGTAGCGAAAACCACTCGGGAATTTCTCATGTGTAGCGATTGCTACACGTACGCTATACACAAAACTTGCCTGCCATGTACTTTTATCATAGTGATGTGTATATCTGTCTTGCATCTTTTATTTTTTTGGTTTTCCTGTTTTGTGATTTTGTCAAATAGGGAGGAATTCAAAATGACACAACACGAACTGTGAATTATGGGCGCAGGTGAAGCTGTGTGTAACATCTATAGTCGCATGTTTACGTAGTCACTAACCCATATCACTGCATGAGATTATCATACGACTTCTTACAGTTTTATAAAGTGATTATATTAAATCAACTTTTGGCTTCATTTTTCCAGATCACTTTGAATAATATAGCCAGTAAATTTATATTCTACTTTGGCAGAATGTCGAAGTGAAATCAATAAAATTATCCATTGTAACAAAAACTCAAATACTAGCATAAGTATCTATTTTCTCCTCGGTTTGGAACAACAATTATAAAAACGAACTTTTTCCCTTCACAGCATACTTTTTCTTTCATTCTAGACCCCTCACAAACTATTCTTTTTCATGTCAATAATTAATTATTTATTTTTCTTTCCTCGTAGACCGATTTAAGATTCTTGATATTTGCTCAGTCCGAAAGTCACCGACATAACGATGACCTATTTCGTATTCGTCGTCCAGGAATTCATCTAAGTAAATGTCACACGTAATTTTACCTCGGACTTGCGAGTGACAATTTAAAAAATCTACGTTATCTCTTCCAACATTTTAATCGTCTATTTTCCTCCTTTTTTATATGCAGGCACTTCTAATTTGGAATATTTCGAAGTCGAAACTTGGTATCCGAAAAAAGGGCTCGTTCCTGATTTAATTGCCAATTACTTTCCAAATCTTAGATACTTAAATTTGGGAAAATTTGAGTTATATACCAAGGTATAGCCTGTTTCTCTGTCTCCACACATATGACACAATAACCTAAAAGACTGACTTCGGTTTTTATGCATTAAAATGTGATTTTGCTCGTAAAACAACAGATTGATTTGGAATCACTGGAACATTTGCCACTGCTCGAGTTCTTGTCCTTAAATTTTAATATCAAAGAAGATTTGTGGTATCATTCGTTGGTCGATTTGTGCAGCAAATTGAGGAATTTGCGTTTTTTACGAATTAAATCGCAACAATATTCGAATACGAACGTGCGTAAATTTGTTGAATCAGTTGCGCATAAATATGGCCGCAATTCGTAGGAAATAATGTTTTTTTCTTCATTCTTTTCAGTTTCAGAGCGTGAAATCATTAATCAGCGATAAAGGAATTGTTCAAGAGCTGTTCGCATGTTGTCCATCCATTCGGATTTTTATATTCTCATTTTGGACACTGTGCGGAATCGAGGCTTACTACTGCGACGTAACAGAGATGAAGATGAAAAAAATACCAAAAGAAAACGAATGGCTACTCGATTTCATTCCTAATCGATGCCCGTTAATGAAGTAAACATTCTTATCGCAATATGTAAACGTTGATCGCTAACCCCAGTATTAGTCGTCTGAATTAACTGAGATTTGTATTTAACTTTTTTAAAAAGCAAATTACAAATCAGAACTCCATACATCAGATCATCATCATCATCATCATCATCATCGTTATTTTTCATTAATTACTCTTTTTGAAAAAATTTGCAAATGGTAACCACATCTTATATATGTACCTATCCTTCATCGTAGCATTTCTAAAGGATAACCTGCTTTATTTTTTAAATATATTTTTGTCTGCAAAGTATGTAATTATATATTTTTGAATAGGTATGGCGTGAATTTTCTTTTTTCACTTGAAGCTGTCCAGAAGAAAATAGTATATAAGTGCCACCCTGATCGATTTTGCATTTTTTTAGTCAAATCAGTACTATGTACAGGTGCTAATGCAATGATAAAATAATTAGTGCCCTAGGAATATTCTTCATATTCAAATATGGTATAACAGATGACGTTTCTGTATATACTTACCATCCAGGATTTCATTGAGAATAATATAAATCCCATCACTTTTCATAAGAAATAATGTATTTTTTAGTACTTTTATGTTGATTATCAGGTCGTATGCAACGTTATTTTCATGTTTTTGGGTGAATTCTAATCTTAAAGGTTTTCTACAACAAATAATTACTATGTTAATCACAAAATAGTAAAAATTTGTTCTTAATTTTCAATTAATTTCATTAAAATGACAATGGTTTCGGAAAATCAAGATAGGTACATTCAACTAAGATGTTTTGCATCAATCACACCTCATAATACCATCTGCAACCTACCAACTCAAAAGTTATTTAGAAAAACCTCTCACCTGAAAATTTTTTAAAATGGCTCTTATACTATTTTCATACGGAAAAATAGGATGAGATTCTTAATCTACTCGGTAAGTATTAAGATATGGTACACTGGAAAATTTACGCCACGGTAGGTACACTAGGTTCACCTTCTTACTAAAAATTAACACTATATTTTAATCTAAGTGTTTTTGAATATTGGTAACTCTGATTAATTAATTACGGACTATTAAATTTCTTTGAAACACATCCAAAAATTTGAATACTCAACTTCTTTCACATTGGTCCCACTTTTTGTGAGTTATTAAAATTTTAATTTTGGTATAATTTTGATGAATATTGCAATAACTTTTGAACAACAAACTGGATAACAACAGTAAACAAATGAAGTATTTACCAAATACATGATACATAACAATATGGGACCTATTTGTCTAAAAATTAAAGGGAAATCAGTTTTGTCCATGGTATACTTGTTGCATGGTACCAGTCTCCCCCATCCATCAAGAATGAAAATAACTTTGGAAACATTAAATTCCACTTGAAATCAAATTGAGAGAATCAATCACCTTTCATCTTAATATTTACGAGTAGATTAAGAATCTTATCCCATTTACATTTCCTGACATACCCTAGTATCATCTGTTATCTGAAATATAATTACTTTTAGATGCAAGGCACTTCATATTGTATTGGATAAAATAAATTAAATTTTTTGGCCTAAAAATATTTCTTCGTTATGAGATTTAACATGTACCATAGAACAAAAAAAGGTTACATCCTTTATTATGGAATTAGAAAAAAACTATAACATATTTATTTATCTTGGTTTTGTTTTGTATATGAAGGTTCGTTCTTTTCAAATTTATTGGTCCCTAATTTCTAACCCAATTTTAGCTCACACCAGAGACAAAAAGAATAAAAGTATTCCATGATAGCCCCTTCTCCCCTACAGCTATCTTTTAACGAATAAATTCGTCCGAAAGCTCAAAAATTAACATTTTTCATCGTCTTCTCGACATAAATATCAAATAAGAGTATTATTCGTGAATCCGTTGACGACATCGTCAGATTTATTAAAATCGAATAGAAATTTAAAAAAATAACAACAACAACAACGAAACCCGAATGATAAATACGACGAATATTTAATAATATGAAGAACAAAAAAATGCATAAAGAACTATTTGTCTGCCAGACAAATTTTGTTTTCTTTCAAAGCTTATCATTAGTCACAAGACGTAAATTAGATTTTAAAACGGATAGTCAAGAGTGTCTAAACGGAAATAACGAGGGAAGAATGGCGATTGTGGCGTAAACATTGTTTGAACTACTATTAAGTCGAAGATAGTGTTTTCCGATAACAGTTTTAAAGTATAATGTAATACCCACCGAACGTACCGTTAACCATTCCACAACCGCCTTCCTGCTCCCTCCCCACTCCTGCAACCACCCTTAAAACCATCTCCAGTCGCATCACTCTTGTGACGATTGAGAGGGGGTTCAAAATGCTATTATGTAAATTCGGATTTGTATCGCGGATTGAGGATAAAACCGCGGCCCTTTCGTGAACAACACAGACGCCAAAACGCCTACCACCACCCTCTTGCGCTGATCAGCCCCAAAAATTGATTAATGGTTGACGAGTTGACGCTGGTGTACGTTCATTTGTCAACCAAAATACTGAAATTTGCGCCTATACTGCAGGCAAAATGTTTATTTGGCGACTGTGTTTATATATTATGGTGAGTAGGTTATACGAAATTTTTATTCTGACGAAATAACATTAAGGTAAGGAAACAACACGAACGACCCTAAATTGGTATTTCTGGTTCATCAAAATTCCATTCAATGTGAGGTTCAGTTTTTGATTCGGCTGAATTAACGATAAACAAAAATAAGACTCAGACCGAAACAACGGTACAGTTTTCATCTGATACTGCGTACATGTATAAAATGAATTTTACATAAATACAGGCTGGACATCTAGCCTAATTTAGTATAATTCAAAAAATTCCGGCGCAGCAGCCGCTTCACTCTAGAAAATGTGTAGACTTTGAAAAAAATAAAATAAAATAAAATAAATATCGTACACTTGAAATTGGTGACAAGATCGTGTAGATCATAAATTATGATTAAGTTGAATTTCGTAGGTGAGTATAGGTGTTGATTTTCCTCCCTTAGCCTATCGGTGTGTTTTAAACCGTAATTTACAGTTTTTTTCGTGATTTTCATTGGTCAATCCTACAAAACATTTTATTCTTAGTGAAAAGTTTTCTCGTGAAATTTTCTGCAAATCAGGTCATACACATATTTTTCATAGGCTCAATAGTTTTGGAGTTGAAAACTGTCAAATATTTTATTGTACAAAGTTTTGTTTTTAGGGGGCTGTAAAAAGGGGTAGCATCAATCTAAGATGCGAAAACTATTATGTTTCATGATGTCCACTACCAAGCACATGAACTCTACGTAGACAATAATTTTGCAAAATTTTTTGAAAAATAGTAGGTATATTACACTCAAAGGTTTAAAAGTGAGCGTGTTTGCAAAACGAGTGCAGTGAATGAGCAATGTCGTATAAACTCACTTTTGAACCTCGTTGAGAAAGACATTTTCTATAATTAATAATCACAAAATGAAAATACGTTAAAATTCTATTAAATAATTGATTTTACATAGAAATTATAAAAAACCGAATAAAATATCAACCTCCTCATGGTGGCAAATTTAATGTTTCATTCAGAAAGTGTAACCTCTACTTCAATGTAAAGTGAATGTGCCTCCATGTAAAAAGATGCTTCACGTTTTCACATGGAGGCGCATTCACTTTGCATTGCGGTTACATTTGTCAATGATAAGAGCTACTTTTCAGTTGCAAAATACTTGCATAAACATTACCTTTCTGATCATATATTACATAAACAAACTTTCTTTCAAATCAACTATTAATATGGCGACCTAAAAGTGAAAAGTAAACTGCTTTCAATGAAAAAATATGTTAAGAAAAAAGGAGCAAGATATTACTTCAATTCTGACATAGATGAATCAATATACTGAATTGAAAAAAAATCTCGCTACTTTACTTTTTATAATTGGTTTTCTACATAATTACACAGGCATAATTATGTATGTAAATTGCGAAGCGTTCTTTTCCAAAAGGTATTACTTCAAAAAAAGCCATTGTTGAAAAAGAAAAAAAATGGTTTCTCATTACATCTGTAGTTACTCGAATATAACGAATGGGAGCATTTGGTACCCCTACATACTTTGACTATACAGAATTAACATGGACTGCTATTTGATTGAAAAATACGTACAAAATTTCGTTATCAATTGCCAAGACATAGGAGGAAAAAGTTAGTCGGGTTGAGTTGATAATGATTTCAATATTCTTTGCGCGGTAATTTTGTTTAGAATAGAAATTATGAAAATTTAATTTAATACTATAGAAAATGCTTCTAGGACTGATTAAGAACAAAAATCTTTTATCCTCCACTGAAAACGAATTATAAAACTTGAAAAGAGTTAAACTTGACAACTGATTATTAACACATTAGAATATTAATTATTTATTATGCACCATGCACAGTCTACTCCTTTAATTCATCCATTAAATTATAAGATATAATTCAAAACTTTCTCGTTAATAAAAATTTAAAAATATAATTAATTCAGTTCAACCTCAAATTTCAGCAATATTTTACTGTTTTACAAATCCTTATCATACCCGACCCAACTAACTTCATCTTACATCTTCTAACGTCATTCTTATCACAAATAGCAGTCCATGTTAATTCTGTATAGTCAAAGCCTACATATCAGATCATATATACGAACCATTAATGATCACACTTCTTAGTTTTACTATTTCAGGAGATAAAAATTTAATTAAGTATCACCTTTTGTCATCTTTGGAGCTGTGTTACGCAAGAAAGAGAGTAGATAGACCAAAACCAGTGTTACCACGATGTCGAACATAAAATTTCCTACACCAATATGTTTTCAACTTGAAATCTCTCAAAATGATAAAGTAACACCTTTTTGAAAAGGACGCTTCTTACATAATAATTACTGTATACGTTAGAAAAAAAAAGAAAAAAAAAAGGAAATGATAGGTACTAATTGTTTTTTTTTTTTTCATGAAACGGATAATTTTTATCATCTCCACCCCTACCATTTTTCGAGGTCAGGTCAATTTTAATACCCCGTTTGCAAGCATACTGGGTAAAAAGCTGAAAAAACTAAAATGATTTGTAAGAAAATCAAAAAATTGTATGCTTATTGTAAATGACTATAAAGTACAATACCGGGATTAAAATCAACAGTAATCTTTCTGAGGTAGTTGCCTACTTATCAAATTTTTGGTAACTGATAATTTTTTTTCACTTTGAGAGTCCAGGCTTCCATGGGCCCTTAAAAATTTTATAGCTACGCCACTGAGTTAGGATAACTGTTTGGCATAAATATAGCTGGATGTAGTCCGCGCTAGATCACTGTATGTATGTATAGAAAGCAAGATTTAATTTAATTGTGTTGAACTTTGGTTCACTCGAAGCTCAGTTTGCAAGCTAATCTCTGCATTAATAACGTAACACGTTTAAAATTCGATTATGGAAATTAATTATTATTCCAGCGAGCGAAAGAGATGATGTACGCTACGCGTAACGTTACGTATCGTATTATAATGTATTTTAGATGAAATCTATTCGTTCTGAAAATGATATATGGAAAAATAAGGTAATACTTAATATACAAAATAATAGAAACGCAACTTTAGCAGCATCAGCAACAGCAGTAGCACCGTCGTGTACGTATACAATTCATTCAGCCCAGTATTTATTCATTATATTCTCTGAAAAGGAATTAATTCCGGATTATGTTCGTATGATAGTGAAAATGAGTTCTGAAATCCTCAACAAATAACATCTACTCAATCGGTTGTTATTATTTACTTTTATGAATTGACAGCAGCACGCCATCGTGTGATTAATCCTCGGTTTGAACAATAGCCCAAATTTATTCGTTTCATCTTAAACCGCAAAGGCCTGTCTAGGCCTATGGTATTCGAGCGAATGTAAAAATTATAACACACTCAGTTTTTATTAACTTGTAGCTCTGGAAAGTGGGGTGGCAGAAATGAAAGGTGAATTTTTCAGGGTTCCAAAAGATTGAAATTTTTGAAAAATGAGTGCAAAGTTAATTTTTTTTGCTCGCGAGCGTGAGGTGAGTTTGCAGTTTGAAATCACTTCGAGAAGAATAGGTACTATCTTATTTTGAAGTTGAAACTGAGATTAGCCTGGAACCTAGAATGATTGAATGTTGAGCTTCATGGGTAACCGTCACGTTGAAGGTTGGTGACCAATCGTCGTCACGTTCCCAACCAAATGAAAAGATGCGTGTGGTTTGGTCCATTTGGTTCTTCCTCGTGGAATTGAAAAATTAACAATGGTAAAGCCTACCGGCTACTAAACCTGAACCTTCGCCTCTCATTTTCCATAGATATCAAATAACGTCCGCATAGTACTACAGTGGCGTAATGAAATTAAAATTCTATGCGGAGGATATTCAGTCATTAAATTTACGAATGATGATTTTTTAGCTGTTACTACAAAGGTAATGAATTGAGACTTTATCGTTATTATTGGGACCGGTTTTACCTCCCCCGCGGGGTCTACATGAGCTTAAGCCCAGGGTGAAAAAAATAAGGAGGTTTAAATATTATAGCCCAGGGTGGCTAAGTGCTTGAAACCGGCTCTGATTAAAATGATGAACCATATCCCTCCTTCGCTACACTGTTAGTAGGCTAGATTAAATTATCTGGATGCCAAAATCATTATAAAATAATAATAATAAAATCCGTTTCAAATAAGGTGGGTACTAATATTGATAACGTAATTATAAACAATATTTATTTTTTGTAAAAGTCTTGAGGTACCTTTTTGCGGTGCTTTGGTTGTGCCAGCCCTGGATTTTTGCTGACAGTAGAATAGTTGTTTTGGTGGAAGCAACAAACGGTTTTTTTTTTTTTGTTTGGATGTGACTGTGCGGGTAGTGGTGCATACGCATTGAATATAAGGGAAAATATAGGTGAAATAATTTAGTGAAATAATTTTGACGAACAAATTAATTTTGGCTGGCTTGTACGTTTATTATAGTGATAAGTGATGCGGTCATAATCAGTAGGTATGTCAACATACAAGAAAACAGAACAATATTAGCATCATCTTTGTGGAAATAATAATTACTATGTTTTGAGACAATCATTGCACTTTTTTTTACTAGTACAATTCTATTCGCATCACACACCAAAATTTTGAAGTATTATGTAGGCCTACTCATATTTTAAAGCATATTTTCATAATTTGCTTGTGCAGAAAATGGACTCAAAATTCATGTATCTTCCAGAATTAGATATTTGGTTGTTTTTTAACATTGAAATGGTTAACTTGATGGTATTGGGGTAAGTACGTTTTAGAACAGTGTTAAAATTTTCCTATATCGCAGACGTATTGCGCTCTCCTTATTACCATATATAGGTATATATATATATATATATATACAAAGTGCTTTCTACATATTTCATCACCATCGGACATTGAGGGTAACTCACATAAGTAGGTATATGATTTTGGTCTTCTAGGATTTGTAACTGGAGCCGGTGGAGAGGGGTGTAGACCTCTCTTTCAAGGCTAGTTACATACTAATTTTCAATGTACGTACTAAGAACTTCGTCGTTTAGGTGAATTCTGTTATTTTGTTTTAGTAGGTATTTGATTTGGTCATATGTCTGAGTTTTACCGCTTGAAACAGACCAACCATCACAATTTTTATCATTTTATCCCTTTTATCACATGGCTTCCAGTTAATGCTGAAAAAACAGGTTAGTTGTACAAAAATAGTTATTTGTGATATAAGTGCAAAAAGTAGGTGATTTTAATACAAGTGTGAATTTTACAGCGCAAGCCAAAGGTGTGTGTACTGCAAATCACAGGAGTATCAATCACCTACTCTGCACATGTGTCACACACTATTTTCTGCAACACTCCCCCACTGTCCCGCAAAAAATGGTGATGAATTTTTTTTTTTGTCAAATTCAAATGATAATTAATAATTTAATTTTTTTTAAACCAAAAAAATTTTTTTGAATTTTTCGCAGTATGCTTGTTTTTAGGATGTTTTTGAAAAATAAAGTATTTAGTTCTCAGCAAGAAATAATAAAAACTGAGAAAGTAGCCAATCCATGCGAGAAATTCATCGAGATGTGCGAGAAATTAAAGTTTCAAGTGCGCATGTGCAGAAGATAATTTTTTAACTTCGTATCGAAATTCGCTACTTTTGGTTTCATCATGGCGTGTAAAAAAAGTACTTTCGGGAAGGGTGTTGAAAAAAAGAATTTCCAGGCGTTTAAAAAAAAGAAGAACGTTAATAAAAAAATTTCATTTAAGCTGTTATAAAAAACTTAATTTTTTTTATATATCTATTAAAAGAAAACCTTTTTTTTTCATGGAAACCGTTACATTTACCTACCCAAAGTTGTCACATTTTGAAAAGGTATCAAATCATAATATTTTTCAACTACAAATTTTTAAGGACTTTGGTAAATCACATTTCTAATTGTGTTAGCGATTATTTCACAAATGCATTTCTAAGAAATTGATTTAATTTCAGTAAAATATCGATAAAATATTTATTTCTCGAATAAAAAAATCAATTCCTCCATTGCAAAATTTTTATAATAGGTACTGACTCAACAAAAAAGTAGCATAACGCAGAACAATTGAAATTTTTATTTATTTCTAAATCTAATTCTAAATCTAGTTTTGCTTTAAAAAAATCAGTATCAAAGTTAGGTAGAGTCCATGTTTGAATTTGAAGTTTCTACTTATTTTTCATTTAGGAGATTTTATAAGTTGGAATTTTAATAAAATTTGCAGGCAAAATAAAGTTTTTTTTTTTTTTTGTCTGTTTTCAGTTATAGAGTAGGCTGACTTTTTTTCGTTATGACGGTCGCTTCTTCTAATGAATCCAATATAGATCATAATGATAAAATTAGAGTCCCATATTCATTATAGTAATCAAACGGTAACATTTTTTCTCTATTAGAAAAAAGTTACTTTTATAGCTCGAAGAAAGTGACTTTAAATATTGCGATTGCCATCACTCATTTTCCCTCTTAACTCACAGATAATTTGTTCAGATTTTTCATTATACGATCATATCTTGATCGAGTCTAATAGCAAATGAATGGAGAAAAAAAGGGTAAAAATTAAAATATAAACTCAGGTCTTCTCAGATTTAATCGCTGGAATTCTCTTGTTAAAAAATGGTTCCGTAATATTTTTAAACGCGTTCTAATTTTTAATTGAAATATCTTCTGCAAGAAGAAAGAATGAGAAAAAAAAAGACGAAAGGAAAAGACCAGAATACAACAATGAAAAAAATGAAAAAACAAAAATGTTTTGGAGATTATTAATATTAAACGCTTGAGGGTTGAAAGAAATAAAAAAATACGAAAAAATTGCCAGGGCTGAGTTAATAAGTTTAAAGCAGCGAAATAATATAACGATGTAACTAATTTAATTTCATTTTTTTGCCCTTATCTGCGAGTTTTTAAAATGTTTGTAACTTTTTTTTTTAGTAGAATAAATTGCACGGAGAACATGGAAAGGTTTTTTACGCTAAAATATAAATACAATGAGAAAGCGACGAATTAAAATGATAATTTGGGATCATTCTAAAATGAAGTTAAACGATTTAAAGGTACTACTTAAGCAAATTTCGTTTTTTTTTAAATATGCTACAATAGCTGCGGCTAGAAGCTTTTAAATGAAATGATATCAGTTTTTGGCGTTAAGGCTGTGTAGTGATGAAAATTAAACAATAATTAAGGCTCGTTGAAGAAGTGTGCGTGGATAAAGTGAAAATGTTGATGAAAATTTATTGCTTTGAATGACTTCTCATTAGTGGAGTGGGTCAGAATTGAATCTCTTAACATAACCTTTTGAAAAAATCTCTTATTCTTTTCTCAGATCAAAGAATGTTATATTTCTCGAATTCAGTCGTGATCGTCCTGAACTTTCGTCCTTTCGTTGATGATGATAAAGTATCAACAGTGTATCAAATATCTCCACCGAGACAGAGAGAGAGAGAGAGAGAGAGAACGAGAATAGCTTATTCTTCAAAAATGAAATTAGGCTTCTCCCAGAGCTAAGATAGAATTTAATTTTAGCGAAACACAATATTCGTATCATTCAATTTTATTTTCCAAATAATTTTCACCATTGGTATAAAATTTTTTAATTACTTTTCCTATATTTTTATTGACGTCATTAACAGGTATATTGGTGAAATCCTCTATCTTAGCTTTTCATCATCGATGGAAATCCCGGAGCAAGGTGCTCCATAAAGAATTATAATAATTATACAAAGTTACATACTTGAACATCCAAGAGTAGGTTATGGTTTTATTTTCCAAAAAAAAAAAAAAAAAGACAACTGGGTGACACCAAGGTAAACTATTCCACTACATTGCAATAATTTTTTCCACTTCTCAATTGGTGCATCCATCTTGTAAGAGTGGAATAACACCCAATAAAGTCAACCCAATGTCAACAGTGCGTGACAAATAAAGCAAACCTACTGTTGAATGATTAATGATTAGTTCTTCCACTAAGTTTCTTATCACTAACTTGTAGGTGGAAATTTCTTTCTGCTACCCCTATTGGCATTTGACATACCTGTAGCGCACTGGTATTATTTGGTGATGAGAGGCTTGAAAATGGGATGATGAATGTTTTTTTCTATAGGTTTTTACAAAGATTTTGATGAAATGGTATTTTTCAATAGGAATCCTTATACACTTCAGCGTGAATGATTTTTTACAGAAAATGATAGAAAATAAAACAATACCAACCATCTTTTACACAAATCCAACCACAAAAGGTATTAATTGAGGACTTATTTGGCACTGTGTTGAATGCATTGGTATTCAATATCCCATTTTCAAAGACTACTAAAATATCCCCAAGTAAAATATCCTCGAGATGTCAGCTACTTTGATATCGAATTCTGAGTAATTTTTGGTTTCCTATTTTATTTGTCAAGTTAAGTAGTTATTGAATGATATTTTTGAGTCAAATTGCGAGAAGAGTAAGCAAAAACAATTTTTCACTCTCTCAAGAAATTTAATCAAACCAAAACACTGAGAGCAGGGCAAAAAAATGTTTTTCTTTGCCCCTCCTCAAGAAATTTGATGAAAATCTGCCTATGGTGCAGCTTTCAATACTCTGACTTGATTAATTCTGTGACTGGCTTGCTTTGTACTATCAGCGGATCTCTTTTATAAGATACGTAATACATATCATGGAATTTTTCCTATTTATTGGTTCATAATGAAATCGTGCAAAACTCACTGGAATACGAAGGCACTGAAAAATAATTTTAATCCCCTATTTTTTCAAACCTATTCGCAACCCTCTCTTTTCCTCTTATTCATATGAAAATAAGAACAACTTATATTATTTTTTCTTCAGAATAATACCTAACAATTTATGGTAAGTATACGGAAGTATAAATTTTCTGTATTAGGTAAGCCTTTTATGAAAAAGAGGAGAAAAAAAACTAAAAGGTCCGCTAAAAATATTCGACAAAAGTCATAAAGTAGTACATTTTTTTGTCTTCTGTGAAAAAGCAAAAATGAAAGAAAGAAAAAAAAACACAAATGAATTATAAAAGGGTATAAACTGGTAGAGATGAGAAAGTGTATGAAACGGTAGCCAGTTAAATACTCTCACGGGTGAAATTCATTTAAATAATAACGAAAGTAGAGCTTTTTAAGAGTTTTGTGTTTGCGGTATTATCTTTTCTCGCTTTTTTGCTTTCACAAGCTAAACAAAAGCTTATGTTGCCTTTTGCATTTCTCTGTTTCTTGTTTGCTGCCTTTCTGTTATGGTTTATTGTCTTCGTCATTTTCTTACGGGGGCAAAATTCTACCCACCCACTCCTCTAAACGCACTCATCCGTGTAACTTTTTATCAGTTTTTTTTTTTTTTTTAATTTATTCCAATCAAGAGACAAAAAGAGAGAATTTCCTACGTATATTATCATTTCACTAGAGAATGGAAATGGCGGTTGACAAATTTATAGTTAGGTACTGTACTTACCTGTGTTAAATGTACCGATTATGGCGTATGTACCAAATATGAGGTACAATTGTTTCTCTTAAACTATAACGCAGTCTGTTGGAAAAAAACTAAGGATAATTAGTAAAAGTATTCTACCGTACCAATCCACAAAAACAGTCAAAAGAACACGCCTAAAATGATTTGTTTTCTTTTACTGATTTTTATCACCGTTTTGTTGAATTTTTAAAAATTTTTCATAACTTTTGGACAACATACAAATTGGTATTTTGATATATGATCGAAATCAACAGAACGTTTGAACTTTTGTTTTTTATTTTCATCACATTAAAATTGAGAGGATGAACTCAATATGGTGTACCAATATTTATGTTTAAAACAACAAATAATAGAATCAGAAATTTGTTGTAAGTGGCATTCGTAACCTGTGTAAGAAATAATAATAAATTTTTGTAACTTTCGTTTTGATGTTTCGCATAAATTTTGTGGTACCCCATATTAGGAAAAAGGGGTAACCCATGTCGGATCAACTTTTTGTGGAGTCATTTTTTAAGTCTTGAGTCAAAAAACATTCATGTAAAATCAATGATTGGTTCAATAGACTGTTTAATGTTATAAACAATAGCATCAAGGACTATTGATCCTGATTCCTCCATAAATTTTAATTTAGAGTGTCTAATTTATATACAATTTTAAGTTTATGTACCGATTATTCACTAAATTCATCTATATTTGAAAAATATGTTGGTATATTTTAACATAAATAATAAAAAAAAATAAAAAAAATTAGAGCATTTATTTTGTGTCATAATTTTATTTTATTAGTTAGTATTAATGAAATACATACATATCTCTTCGGCATACCTACTAGTATTTTACAAAAGTGTCAAATTTTGTTTTGGCTGCTATTCGATAATCAGTTGACCTATTCCTCTCAAAGTCAAGAGAAAACCAGTCCTTGATAGTTTCTAACCACCACAATAATTTAAGGCCAAAATTTTTCAATTTGCATGAGTTATAGATACGACAACATGGAGAGTTTGCTAAATTTTCCGAACCTTTCCGTCCTCAGAATGAATTTCAAAAATTTTAACCCGAATGTGAGGCCCATAAAATTTTTTAACATTATCCAAAGTTTAATTGCTATAGATTAAAAATTTGAGGTTCCACAGACTCCTAAAATTTCCAAAATGTTTAAAAAGTGGAAATATAATTACACAATACAATATATACACCTATGTACGTACATATATAGGTATATACACGGAATATAATATTATGTACAGAAGAATTTTAGTAACCTATATATTCGTGATCAACGATTCAAGATCTGTGCTTTTCCACAGGTCCCGCCTCCAGGTCCCTCCATTACATTGAATGTAATATATAGTTATATTTTATATGGAAAATATACTGAAAATAATGTCAGCAGGAATTCTCACCTATTATTGGTGACCAATACATCGATATTCACGTTGAGTTTTTTTTAAATGCTGATTAATGACAATGACTGATTAAAGATTCAAAGCCGAAGCCGAAATTTAAGGGCCTACTGTCCTATTCGAATCAGCCTCATTCATATGATGACACGGCCAAAACAGCAGGCTTAAATCATAGAAGTGTACTATAGCAGTAAACAGATTTTTAACGAAAAAAAAAATTCATTAATTAACAAATATCAACATCATTCAATATTGAAAAGATGATGAAGAGGTATTAAAAAGAACGAGTATTCAAATTTTTTTCAGTTCAGACTTCAGGCATTGTCTGTGGCATCTAATACACGTTTTCTGACTGGAAATACGAATTGCAGCTAGAAGTAACAGTTAAACTGTTGATAATGAGTGAAAAATTATTATTTTAAATAAAAATATGTAGTTTATACTTATGTTGAATTTATTTATAATAGGTAGGTATTGTCAGTGGCGGATGGAGAGCGTCATTTTCTTTGGGAGGAAAAGACAACGAATTTTGTGGAGTTGAGCACTTTTTTTTTATTCTTCAACAAATTTTTTACGGTCTTTATCCGGATTCTGTGGCCAAACTTTTATTTTTTTTCTCTTTTTTGGCGTAGTGAGGCAAACTTTCCAATTTCCATCCTGGATTCGCCACTGGACATTGTGAAACAAAAAATAGAACAAACATGTAATATTGCAAATTTATTGTTATGTATCGATATATGTTGAAAAATTATAGATAAGTACTAGCTTATCGATACAAAACAATGTCAATATTGATTATCACGGTTACTCATCTCCATAGAGCCACCTCAAAGGGTCACTCTTCATGGAGAATATTTCGAGTCAAACTAAGAGAATGGCATTGGTTGCCTTAGTTTGGCAATCGAATCTAACTTTTTCGCTGTGATCTAGAATTTCATTTTTACAATGCATCGTGTTTTCGTCACTCCGAACGAATAAGTTCTTCAGTAAAAAATAAAAAAATAAAAAAATAATAAATAAACCACCTAAAAGTGTTACGAATTTACGAAACCACCATTTGAAACGGTTCGTTAAAAATATTTAAGCTACATTAAGGACGGTTTAAAATTCGCAAAAAAAATAATAGTAAAAAAAAAATAAAAAAAAAATAAAACCTTAATCGAAATCGATCGCTAATCGACACTAGGCTATATCAAGTGCTTTTGCGGTCACATCGGTCTTACTTGCCAAGGGAAAAAAAAGGGGTTGTTTGTATCAACCCTTCTTCGCATTTAAACCGATAAATTATAACAGAGGGAGGAGGAAACGCTTGAACGTAATGTGTATGAATCGGTGATAGTAAAATACCGTACAAAATCGTACGATGATAAAAAATATTGAAAAAAAAAAAAAAAGTAGGAATCATATTTTGATTCTACCAAAAAGACGAAAAAAAAAAAAAAAAAGAACAAAACGAAAGAAAACAACTTGCAGATTATACCGAAAAAAAAACCAAATGAAACAAGTATACCGATCAAATAGTAAGATATTAATGCAAAAATATACGTTCACCCCTTGACTCGGGACTGTCAAAAATTTTGTAATAATTTAAAAATATATATATATGTCGTATTTTTTGATAGCCATCGACGAATCCGCAAAATAAATCTATATGTTACTCTATAATTTAAAAGGATCGACGAAAAAGCGAACCATAAATTTCTACATTTGTCTGAAACGATTAAATTAGTTTCACAGTTTCGTCGTAAATTAAATTTTAATACGCGTAAAAAAATGTATAACGAACAATGTGACCCATTTTTTTACATAATTTTTTTTTTTTTTTTGAAAAACGTGGTCGATTGCTGGAAATTGGAATCGAATAATATGACGTGTAACACGAGAAGGGTGATTTGTTTTCCCACAAGTTTGAGTCACATATGTTGATTGATGATGCTTTTGGACCAAAGTTGGTAGCATTGATCCAATAAATTATAATATTTAGTTTTTCAAAAAATTATTAAAAAAAAGGTTGACTACACGTTCCTTCAGAAGCTGAGATAATTTGTATGCAAGAGCATACATCCATAAGTTGGAGGTTCAATGATCTGACATTGTCAAATTTCCTCACCAAAAATATGATTAACTGTCAATACCGGTGCTCAATATGGCTAAAAAGACTTAATTGTAGAATATTTTTTGAGGGGAATAGACGGTGGTCAACAAATTTCAGGGAGGATTGTTCCAACAAATCCCCGTTCCTGCACCACTGTGGATCAGTTCTGTTGGAAGCCAATTTTTAGTTCAACCCAACCATTTTAGTTCCTCGTTAGTTCTTCAAAAAGGAAAAACTTTTGGAATTGATAACTCAAATGATAATAAAGCCAATTAAAGAATTTTTTTGAAAAGAAAAAATTATAAGACATGCGATACACATACGTCCATATCCCCAGAAGATAACTTTTTGACAGAACTTATTCGCCTATTTGATCATAAAATTCAGCACTTTTTGAGGAATAAGATTATTCTCGAATTTGAGCCAAAAAAAGCCATCAACTTCATCAGAAATCTAGTTCCACACTTTTTGAAATGGAACAGTCTGTTTTTAAAAAGTGCTACAATCTCTGCACGTTTTTCCATAACTTATCGAATAGACCTGATTTAAATTTTATTTCACTAATAGCAGTTGTAGGTTACGTATTTCACAAAAGTGCTATTGCGAAATTGGGAAAATCTCCATGGGAAACCAATGATTCGCGACATAAGTACGTATATCATTGTTAAAGAAAGGTTCTATCGAATTATCAAAACTGAAGAAGACAATTTCTTCTTTTTTTTTTTTTTAAGTTATAACCTAAAATAATTTTTTTCAACACCTACCTTAAAACAAATGTTTTCATGCCTCTTAACTGTATGTGAAGGCGGAGATTTTAACACTATTTTTTTAACATCATTTTTCAAGCATGCGCACTTCGATCTTTTTTACACTATTAAACACTGACTTTCTTTTTTTCATACACATGCGCATTAAGTCTCATCAAACATTACGATACACTTTAATATTACGTACCTTTTTTTCTATACTATTTTTTTATTTACTTTTATCAATAAAAGTTTCTCTGTCCCAGCGGAAACCTCTAACCTTTGTGTTCAAAAGATAGCATCTTAACCACCAAGCCACAATTTCTGGTTAAAGGATTGTGGGACCCTCGATGACAGTCCTGCCCAAAGGCTGGCATATATTCATCTCTGTGATGTTAAACCATTTACACACGTATGTTTGTATGTTCATACATGTACGTACGTACAGGTAAGATACATTATGCGGGCTGTGATCAATTACCTGATAACAATCTTGGTGATGTCACAGACTGGTACCAAACACACTGTGTCATTTCTTATCACCTAACAGAGGCAAGAAATGACATAATCTATGACATAATACCATACATATATGTACGTATGTGTGTCTGTGTGCGTGTGCCAATATTCGCCTTGGATTTGGCTCTCCCATACTTTAATGTATAAAGTGGCAGAACACGCAAAGCTGTAGATTACCTTCTACATGTGAATATCTCTCACAAAAAAGTATTCCACAAGGATATTTCGTAATTTTTTTACCTGAAATTAGTAATGAAATATCGATTGATTGATATGTTTGTCAGATATCGATAACTATCATTACAGATATAGATATCTATATTGATATTTTTTTGAAATGATTTCAAGCATTTGGAACGCAGTTTTTTGACAAACTGGATTTTCCAACAAAGTATTCTGGCGCTAGAATTCTTTTTTTGTCAAATGCTCTAGCCAGTTTACGCCCAAAGCTAAGCTTGTATTAAGTAACTGCGAATAAAGGACGCAAATAAGAAAAGTTCTCTGTGCTTGTTTAGTACAAACGGATATGAACACGAAAATAGTTCGCTACCCGAGTGAACTTTGAGTGAATAGCTACGAACACCCTGTAACTTGGTGAACTTAGGAAATGTATGATCAAGACTTGGTCTAATTACGCCTTAATCAAGAAGTTTCACTTCGAAGAAAAAGCTCTTGCGTAGCAAACTTTGCAAGAAAAAGTAGATTTTCTTTATTTAAAAAATCACCTATCACCAACATTTTTCTAATGAGGTATTACATAAAATATTTATATTTTTTGCAAAAAATTACCAATATCTCAATTATACGATGGATGCGATAAAATATATCGATTAAGTATCATGTTTTCAAAATATTTTATGAATGTGTCAAAAACTATTATTTTTTTATGAATGAAAAATTATTCTAAATTCTAACAAGCACAATTTTAGGAAATTATTCGATAGTTTTTATTCCTGCAGTGATGAAAATTGTGAATTTCAATTATGTACCTATTAAAAAAAAACAAAAAACAAAAAAAAAATAAAACTTATATACGAGAAAAAAATAACCCACATTTCAAAAAGAAGTATAGTTCAGTTGTCTAAGTTCTGGTTGCAAAATATTAGTAAAGATTTTAGTGTCCGTGTATACTGCAGGGGGTAGGTTGGATGAAAATTGACTTTTTTCTAAGATCATGTTGATTTTAGGTTAAAACGAGTGGTTTTCTCGATGAAAGCTAGAAAATGAATTTTCAGAACCATTATTAGAAGGGTAAAAGAGGGAAAATCACACTCTAATAAGTTGGAAAAAAATTAACCAATTAAAACGAAAATTAATAGGTCTGCTCCTTGTATGGGAAGTATTGTTTGTATCAAATTTTGTGACCATTGAAAGAGAATTGCAACTTTTATTGAGCAAACATGAAAAGTTAGCACCTCCAATAACCCCAAGAAATGAACCATAACACCAACAGAAACCAAATTTAGAATCATGTTAGATATGCTTTGAATCAATACATGTACAAAATTTTCCGATTATAGCTTGAAAATTACTCATTTTAGAGTCATTAATCTGCCAAAACTGGAACAAAATCACCCCTATCAGACGTACCATAAAGCCTATCTGCACAAAAATTAGTATAAGTACTATCTTTGACCAAAAAAACATAATACCAAATTTCAGGTTTAACGATTGAAAATTGTGACCTCTACACTGTTCTATAAAAAATACATATAAACTGACCTATCGGACGGACTATTTTTCCAGTCCGGACCAAAACCAGTAAGATTCTTCCTTAAGTAAATCCGAATATGTGTTCCAAATTTCGAAACCATCCCATCGAAATTAAGCCTGAAAATGGACTTAGCGCAAAAGTGGGTACATAAAAAAAAAACGAATTTTCAAAAATAACGCCAAAATGCTCAGAAAATCATGAAATGAAAAACGTACTCACTCCCACTCTTGGGTCCGAATACTCATGCAAATTTTAATAACTTAAAAATATTCCTACTTTCTTACCTACTTGCTAAAGAAAGTTTTGAATACGATTGTAAAAATATCTTACGATAAGTATATCGTTTTTCAAATCAGCCCCCAATTATAAACTCATTCGGTTAACTTTGGCAAATTATAGGTACACATGTTCCTTCACATCTCATAAACCAAAACGGAACTGATCGTACGAACAAACTAAAACAAATCGTCGCAGTTCACCGACATTCTAAATCATTCCTGTATAAGTTACAGGCAAAAGCATTCGAACTGAAAAACCCAAAAGCTTTTTAATACCTCGCAGCCATCTTCGATATCATTTATATCGTTCCGCTTCTTTCATTCGCGCATCAATTTATCTAATTAGTCGCGAAAGTATTCGTTCATATATATATTTATGTATTGTATATATTACAGTATACGTATACAGTACATATCCTACGACATATATATATATATATACGTTTTTTCTGCACGATACAATAAGCCAACTCATACGCGTGTAATTCGTTTAAACGAAATTAAATCGAATAAAAAGACATTCGATGGGAGGTATACTCGCAGAGTTTTGGAATGTTATTTAATTAGTGGAACGACGGCAACGTTTTAAAAGCTGCGAACAACAAATAATATATTAAACGACGACGATCCGTACTATACTAAAAGATAGAAAGCATTTTATATACTGTGTGTATATATGCAGTAAATACAAGAAAATGAAAAAAAAGAAAAGGAAAAAGAAAGGGAAAGAAAACAAAACAAAACGAAGCAAAAGCAACCAAAAAAAAAAGAAAAAAGAGAGAGAGTTTTGATAACGTTTTTACATCGTGTAATATAGACTAATGATAACAAAGTAAACGGACGTTAATGGCGTGTCAACTTTTAATATTTTTTCCGAAGCAACGGAAAAAGGCGAAAGCTTTCGCATTCGTTACAGCGTTACTAATCTTATTTGCGATGAGTTATTGACAGAACGAATCGGATTAACTCGCCTCGTATAAATTTCCCCTTTACTCGAGTCATTTATATGACGTCAAGGGGTGCCCAAAGTGATCGTAACGACGACGACGCGCGCGTAGCGTACATACCGTATATATTTTGTACCTACGTAGCGGGCCAGCCGATTTGTGGTTAGCGGCGCGGAGGGAAGGGGAAGGAAATTTAAAACGGGGCTGATCGTTTAATTTTTGCGCGAAAAAACGGTAACTCGACATTTTAGGCTAATATCCAAGATCGTTGGCCGGATAAGTTATACGCGTGATGTAAGCCATACCTACATTACTCGTATACAGGCGGTCGACTAATGCGTGTTGAGGCGACCAAAACGCTATTAGATGATGAAGACGTTTTCGGTTGGCCGGAGCCAACGGATTTTGTCGACAAGGTAAAACGCGGTTAGGTCGTTACCCGTTGATATTCACGCGACCATTTGACGATGGCAGACAAGGACGTGGCTGGCTCTCGATCGTGACGGAGGGTTCACATCTTTTCGCCCATCCCTTCCGACCACTTCACCGCACCGCAATACCGCCACAACCTCCTCCTACAAACATATACTATACTATTTTTTCGTGTCAACCTTTTTTTTTTTTTTTTTTGGAGCTAAACGGGATCTACAATCCCAGGACGGAGGATCACTCAAGGAAAAAACAAACATACGCCTGTCTTATTTTACCGCTCGATCCATGTCGAATGTGTGATTTTTGGGTGCCAAATGAAGGGGTCTTATGCGCGTCCAAGAACTCCAGAGAGCAGGGACGTAGATCGATCGATCGTAAGAGAGATCTGCAACTTCTTCGTCGTCCCTTCCGCATCCCCCGTTACATTATCGCCACAGTCACACTAAATTTTTTCGTACAACTTTTTCGTTCGCAACAAGGGGGTCCAAACTCCGGTTATCTACGCCATTTTCTAGTGCTGTGGGGATGAGTTAGTTTTCAAGCTATTCAGATGGGTTATATGAAGCAGGAAGAACGAGGAGAGGATGGGAGGCTTGAGAAAAAATCTTTAACTAATTTAATTACCCGTTGGTTAGACGTAACCTAAAATCAGCCCCACATAAAAAAGGTAAATATAGGTTTAAGTCTCTGTTTGATATGGCGAAAAGTGCAACGGTAGTTTTTTTGAAGAGGCTGTTCGATTTTTCAGCGTAGAACTCTCAAAAAAGTGTTTTTTTTTCTTCAAAAAATGCTGAATTCCTTCACCTAATTTCGGTGAACATATTATTATATGGGTTCTGATGAAAAAAGTTCTATTCCAAACATAAATGTACTTTTGTATTACGTAAACTTCATTTCAAAAAGATTGTCCTTTATGAGTCATCAATTTTCAAAGTTTTTCCACTTTGTAGAACGGACACAGAACTAACATAAAACTGAGAACTAACTTTTAGCAGGACTGGTACAAAACTAAGACGTGAGTGCAGATAACACTTTTTGGCTATATTGAAGACAGATAATTAAAATGAAAAACGTAGAAGAGGCTGGTAATAGTATATTACACACCAAGGTTCAAAAGTGAGTGTTTACATGCAAGGGAAAGGTTGCAAAATGAGCGCAGCAGGTGAGCAATTCTGAGTTCATGAAAACTCGCTTTTGAACCTTGTTGAGGAAGATACTTTTTATAATTAATGATCAGAAAGCGACAAAATGTTAATTAAACGCCTCATAAATAGTCTTAATGATGGGCAAAGTACTTTCAAAATGATAGAATACCTGGAACACTGCACCTTTAACATCAGTAACTGTGACAGTGTAAGTAGTGTGTAAGTCTGGTATGCACGAGCTAATCAGGGTTGATTTTTTTTTTTTAAATATTATTTCCATTGATAATTTTGATCAAGTGGGACATTAGGGGACTCTTTTAATGTACAAAAAGAAAAAAAGAAGTGTAGGTACTTACATAATATTAAAATTATCGAAATAAAAATAAAAACAATACCAGTTTCGATTGCAGCATTATAAATTAATATTCCATCAGAAAAAAAGTTTACCTTGTTACCATACAACTTCCACGTAAAAATTTTCTCACTGAGGCAGGTTGACTCTGTACATCGAGTTAATGCTTTGATCAATAAAAAGTGCTATTTTCAGCTAGCAAAATATCAGTATGAACATTGCCTTTTTGATCATGTATTATAAAATAGTACATTACAGGCCAAGGTTCAAAAGTAAGCGTTTAAATGTGAGGGAAGTTTGCAAAATGAGCGTGGGGAGTGAACAATTCTCGAGTCATGTAAACTCACTTTTGAACTTCGTTGAGGAAGATATTTTATATAATTAATGATCAGAAAGTGACAAAATGTTAAAATTCTATCATAATGATGAGTCTTTTACAAAATTAATAAAAATTACCGAATCATCAGAATACCTACTAATTTTACGAAACATGAAATATTTCATTTATGCATTTAAAAAGTTAATAAGTTTATCAGTTCAAAAGTCAAAGAAAGAATAGGACTCGGAAATAGGATCCCTATCTAACACAATCAAAATGTCCTTATCCACATCTATCAGAAGTGAAAAAATCAAAAATATTCTCCTAGTTTACAATATTGCTCCAAGATCTCTTAACGACGAAATAAAAACAATATTTTTACAGAAAATTAAGTTGGTAATCCCTACAGACAGATTTGAAAAAAAAAAAAAAAATCACTTCTCTTCAGCTTAAATTGAGTTTCCTCTTTTTCCCCCTTTCTAGTTTCCTTTTTTTTCCATGCAGTAAACGCCATATGGGACACCCTCTACCGAATTAAAAGTTAACGGCTCATCTGCATTCAGCAATGACCCTTAGCGACACCACATTAGTGAATTAATCCCTCAGACCCCACGATGTAACCGCTGTATACCATTTGCTCTTATTAAATTATACTTCAGAGGATACATGTCGATATTATTTGCTCTATATACTTTCACTTATAACCCCTCCCATTTATACATAAGTAAGAGATAGAGAGAGACAGAAACAGGGAGGAGAGGGTTGACGTGTGCAAAAAAAAAAGAAAAAAAGAGGGCTATTCTTTTACACTATATTTAATTTTTACTAACGCCACTTTTATCCTAATTTAATTTTAATTTCTTTCATCAATTCTTCATTGCTATTATTTTTTACACAGTTTGTTTCTCTTCTTTTTGTTTGGTCATATGTTTGTTTGTTACTTTATTTTTTTCTTCACATTGCCATCGAGAGATGAATGGAAATTTTATTAGTCGACGAAAAGGAACATTTTTTTCATTTGGTCGCAGAAATCGCAGAGCTACAAAGTTAATGAAAAAAAAAAAAAAATCAGTACATTAGCTACGGATTTGAACGAGTTAAAAAAATATATATACATATATTTACGAATGATAGATGAGTTTATTTCTCCGATTTTTTTTTTCTGTTTTTCATTCTCTCTAAAACAATTCGGTTGGAATGCCAAAGAAATAATACGAAGAAAAAAAACGTATATAGGTATTTGGCATGTGACATTAAGAAATTGATTTATTAAATGGATGTAGGCAAGGGTAACGATTTAGAACTTCTTCACTATGGGCTTATTTTTCTTTCTTTCACTGACACAGTGAGGATGATACTAAATGATTCCACAAAAAATATTAATGGAAAAATTTAATTTCATAGAACTGAAAAATATAGGCCTGTTGGAAATACTTTATAGAACTATCGACGAAGCCAAAAGAATCATCCTGACTCCGTAATGAGACAACATGGGAATACAAAGTGTTGATAAAAGCTATGTACTGAGTGCCATGAAACTAAAAGTTGGGAAGCTGTATCAGTGTGATTTAGATCCTTTTGTCATGGGTATTAAGATCCAGTCGGAAACGTTATTTCAGCTTTGTAATCAGTTTTTCTTTAAATGGAGGAAGAGGTGGACCAATGAAAATAGAAAATAAACAAAGCTAAAATGTTTAACTATACGCAGAAATTTATTTGTAAAATACCTAATAAGTGCGCGAAAATTGTCAATCACTTATCACCTATTTCGCACTTGTGTCACGAACGCACTCAAAAACGATGCATTAGGATGAAGGGAACATTGTCTGTATTTATTCGAATTCGAGTGAGGAACTAAAGGCGCAGAATATACTCGGTGCAAAAAGTAGGTGAGCTCAAAAATGGATACGCACAGCCAAGAAAGCGGTGAAATTGTGCAAAAAGTAAACGTATTTGCAAGTACGTGTGCGAAAATTCTTACTTTTTGCATCGTTCAAAATACATCAAACACTGAATTTTCGGGTATTGATGTTGCGGAATAGTTATTCGTGAGATACGTGCGAAATTTCGGTGATTTTAATATGAATAGCAAACACCCATACCTACTTCGCACATGTGAAACAAGCATTTTTTTTTGTAACACCAGCCCAAAAAAGTTTCGTCAGGAAGGAAAAAAATCAACAGAATTTTATCTTCTGATACGTGATTTGTGAGAAGTGTGTAAAGTAGGTGAAAACAAAACTGTGAAAGAAATTACAATTTATTGCACGTGTGTGAATTTGTACTTTTCCAACTATGTTGAAATTCTATTCTTTACCCTTACTTTAGACGAACAAAAACTCTACTTTTTTGGTGGGTGCTGCAAAAAAAAAAAAAAAATTAATCACCAAAATGAATGGAGTTAGAAAAGGAATCAATTAACCCGCATTCATGTACAAATGTGATAACATGTACTCAAAGGTTCGTCTTATTGTTTTCAACATACCGTTGTACATTCCGTACAGTCTCAAACAATTTTAAAGATGAAGTTGGGCTCAGTGCCGCATTTAGCTGTTTGCCGCTTGTGAACAAAATTACATTTAGGTACCGCCTTTTCAATATCATTGAGTCTATGGAATAAAAAAGTACTCAATTAAAGAACTTAGGTACTTGTATATTCCATTCTCTTGTTACCCCAGGTTGCAATATTTGTCCAATAGTCACGAAATTTGGTACAAACATTAGTTCTGAGCCAAGAACATGACATATTGATTTTGGTGAGGATTGACCCGACGGTTACGGTGGGTACATTCATTTTGTTCCTATTTTGGAGGTTTTATTACTCCAAAATGCTCAATTTTCGACCAATATTCGCAAAATTGGGTACAGATATTTGAAATTAAAGGTCTGTTCTGCGAGACGAATTCTGTATAAATTCTGTAAAATTAGGAATGCTATTCTACTAAATAAACAATTTTTAACACCATAACGATCGTTTATTTAATAGAATAGCGCCACAAAAATTGACAGTATCTGTAAAGAATTCATCTCCCCGAACAGATCTAATCTGTTATAACATTCTATCACTTTTGGTGCAGATCAGCAGGATAGTACTTCGATATGACATCCGACTTAATTCTGATTTTTGGCTCTAAATTAAATTTTTAATCGAAGCAAAGAAATTTAACAAAATCATTAGGTATATATTACATTTATGGTCCACAACCGACTGACTTGTTAGGTACCTACTAATTTTGGTTGTAATTGGCTGGTTTCTGAAAACCCACATTTTCTAGAGGAATGCTTGCTACATTAGAGTTATTTTTCTTTTTTTCCCATCTTATTTTTGAAGAATTTGCGTCTCCCAAAACGATGACGTCATATTATTTGTTGGTTAGGTAAGATGCCTTTGCCTTCTAGCGCAGGTTCTGTTGTTCCCTCACTGGTAGTTGGTGGCGGCAGGTATTTTTCTCTCTCTTTCCACCTCATACACGCATCACCCCCTCTTTTCTCACTCACCCATATTTAGAGCACAATAGATACGCGTACGGCAATACGTCATTTTGAATCCACATTTTAAATCACATAAGCTAAACGAAATTTCAGCTATATATCTCGAGAACCAATGGTTGGTACACGATTTAAGAATCTTTAGCAAAGATATGTTAATGTTTTAGCAAAATTTCAGCTGCCGGCAAATAATGATTCTCTTGCAGTCACATTCGATAACTTTGACTGTATAGGCTGTTCCCAAAAAATTATGTACGATAAGAGGCTTGTTTCTTTGACCCTTAAGTCTGTTAGGCGAAAGTAGATTTCAAGTGAAACAATGAAAAAGATCTATAAAATTAATGAAAGTATGCAAAACTATTATAATTTCTTAGATTAACATAAATATCAATAAATTGACTTATCAGTTGTAGGGTGCAAAATGGCGTACCACCGGACTCGTATCTACAGGGCTTTAGCATATCTTCGTTCCGGCCTTTGTCTTTTCTTCTTTTACTTGAGTTAAGGAGAAAGAAGGAGCGAAAACAATTTAAAAAAATTTATTAAAAGCATTAAATATTCTTTAATTTCCAAAATTAAAATTTTATTCATAAACTAAATACTTTTAAAAATTAAATATAATAATAAATAAATAAATAAAATTTAATAGACCTTAGGTCAGTACGGTATCTCGTATGTATTTTATGCGATTGAATATGCCAAAGTATGACAAAAAAATCTTATTCACAAATTCGTTATGTTTATACCATTGACTGAATGCAGTCGACTAGCCTATGCAACGTCCACCTACCAAAATAATGATATGATGTCATAATAGGCTGTGAATTGAAACATTTTCAGCTCGGAGACACTGTTTTTCAATTTGAAACTAAAATACGGTAAAACTGTTTCTGTACGCAGTGAAATCAAAACCTAACTTTTTTCTATAACCCCTATCACCCGCATGAGTATGTATATACGTACCTACCATGAATTTCTTCTTCTACAATCTTTTGTCGTTTGGAAAAGAGAAAAAAAAGATACGAAGAACGTGAAAAACTCTTTCAATACACTCATACGATGTTTCTCATTTTCATCGACAAAAGTACGAAAAACAAAGGATGTCCGAAGGAATTTTATCCCCCTCCCGCCACGCGGCTCTCAGCTATCCCTCTTAAAATAGGTAGAGAAAGGAGTACCTAGTAAAAAATATTAGTTTTTCAGCGAGTTGGAAGAAAAGGGGGAAAATGCGAACTATTATTGTTTCCTTCCATCGGCGAGAAAATCGAAACAAATATAAAATTATGAAAGAACAATCGAACGATGGTATATTTAAAGGACCCGTGGGATTATACATCCCCTAAAATATTACGAGGGAATTTGTTACGATTGTCAACGTTTATTTTTCAAGCGTATGAGACAGCAGTAGAATAGTCTTTATATTATAGCCTACGTACGTTCCAAATGAGTGAAAGAAATCACGAATTTTACGATCGATTGTAACGATTCGAATAACGTTTTTGATTGAATATGAAGTTGGCAGATCGTTGACTCGTTCATGAAATGCATTCAAAATTCTTTTTCTATTAGTGTATTTTCCAAAAGAAAATACAATTATGGCGTTCAGTGCAATGGCGGGACCTGTGGAAAAACGCCGATTATGGGTCGTAGATCATAAATATATAGGTCACTCAAATTCTTCTGTACACAATATGTATGTTACGAATAATGTGTGTAACTGGTGATTCTATATAAAAACCGGAGATTATATAGGCACTAAGTTCGGTAAATGTATGAAATTTCATAGAATAACCGTTCATTATATTGATTTACCTAAGATTCTTGGTGATTATATGAAATAATACATAAAAAATGAATTTTAAGGCACTGTTCTTTTTGATGTAAACTCACCTACGGTAATATAAAATTTTCATATTTTTTGGCACAAGAAAGACTGGAATGTCATTTTGAGGTATACAAACGGCCTTTAGTTTTGTAGGAACATCTGTTTGTGCAGCACTCGGTCTTGCACATACAACGCTCAAATCCCTGTCCTCCAGTAATATATGAACTTTTTGCGCACTTGCGTTGAGATATTTCTTTATTTGCGATATCGGTAACACTTAAGAAGTCATTACATATGGTAAATTGATTCTGGCTATAGAGCTGATTTAATTTTCCAAAATTTGTTACAGTTTTGTAAGATCCACCGGTGTGTGTCAGAACTACTCCTAATATGTTCTGAAGATCTGCATGAGCTCGATCTACATCAAGTATAGGAATGCGAATAGTTTCACCCAATTTAGCATCTCTTTATCTCTCCTTAGATAGCTTTAGCATTTTTGCAGCTTGCTGAGTGAGGGTTTCCTTAGCTCCTACTCATGTTTTTTTTATAGCTTTAGTTCTTCTTTTCACGTGTGCTGTATCAGTTTCAGATTCTTTGGCTATAGTATCTAGTAATGCATTGTTATCGTTATCACATTTTTGCTCCTCTTGAACTGTAGAAATAGAACCAAGTAGTTCTTCTAGTTCTTCTTCAGTATGCAATGTCTTCATAGAGAGAATACTATGAGGAATAGGAGTAGAAGCTAACCTCATTCATGTCGCAGTACCAAACATAGCTTCATATGGAGTTGTCTCGATGCCACTGTGATATATTTTATTTTTCATAAGCTGCACAAAACGTAGACCCTGGCTTCATTCTGTCGTATTATGTTCATGAAGCCAGCCACCCAACATATTTTCAATGTCCTGGTTAGCATGCTTCACAGACCCCTAATTTTGGGAGTGATGTGGTTTTCCATGGACAGTCTTCAATTCTGGCCACATACTATACACCTCTTCAACAACTTGATTGGCAAATTCACAGCCAATATCTGACTGTAAAATATTTGGTGTGCCAAACGTTGTGAAAATATCAATAAATTCATATGCAACCTCACATGCACGCTTCGCTTGCAGTGGCTGAAGAATGACAAATTTTATCAGGTGGTCTTGATAAATAATACAAATTTGTATGTTCCATCAGCATCCACCTGGATGTCAATGAGGTCAATTTGACAGCAGTGAGTCATCTTAGAAAATACCAATGGTCGCACAACAACTCCCTTCTTTGGTGGTTTTGTTTTTTTCTGGTAAATTTCGCACAGACCTATGAAAATTTGCACCATCATTGTGGTTATATTTAAGTACTTCTCTTTCAGGGCAGCCATCATTCTATTTTGCACTCCATGTCCAATTTGCAAGTGAGTGTCACAAAGAATTGTAAATAGTTCATCTGCACTAACAAAATACTTCACTGTCTTACTAGAATCAGTTATCGGAGCAATTAATTTCTTCTTGTCAACAATAGTTTAAATATCGTAGCGACAGAGTAGGTAATAATCTTGCGACATTTTACAGGTACTCTTATTTTTTGCACAATTCGCTTGTTCTATCACTTCAGAATACTTTTCACATGTTAAAAATATATTATTCCTACCGTTGCTAGAAAACAAATCACGTATTTTTGCATCAAAATTAGCACTATCCGTACCCGTATCAATATTTAAGAGAAAAAGAGTAAATTATAATGCAGTATTTAAATCACGACGCACAATCACTGTTTGGCTCTCTAATAAAAACTCGAAATAATATTTCGCTACCAGGCTGCCCACCTTAGGCAGGTATGATTGTGAAGATGGGTACATATAACTAATTCATTTCCTTTGGCAGTTAGCTTAGGCTACCAGACATAGGTACAGCAAAACAATTCTATTTTGTTTCATTAGCCCTTATAAGTTTAACTATGAAAGTATTCTGTATTCTCCATGCTCAAATCATTGAATAAAAGTATAGTGGTTCTACCTTATCTATTCAGTTCAATAACTGAATCAAATGTTATGTGGAATCCAGTGGCGCAGCAAAAGTTTTTTTCCAGAGGGGCGGTTTTAAATTTCATTTTCTCGTTTTCCCCTTTTATTTTTTGTCTCTCTCACATATTTTAATTTTTTCTCTCTTCTTTTCACATGTTTTTGAAGTTTGGGGGAAGATTAAACACCAAAAATCCACATTTGTTGTGCCGTTTGTGAAATTACTTGACTGATTTCCAAAGTATTCTCACTAACGAAGTTAAATCATCACTTAGAGAAGGTACATATGGTCAATCCCACATAAAAATGACGTGACGTCATATGAGCAAATGGTCTAGAGGGGAAAGGAAGAAGTAAAGATTCACACTGTTCGACTGCGAACATACTTTACCTCAACTGATAACAATTTGTCGGTGAAAAGCTAATAAGCCCATTAACAGTGGTTCGCCTAACTTGTAAGTTTTGGCGTGGTTCATCAATCAAATGAGAATTACTAACCTGAAACATGATTTCATTGTGCGAATTGGAATCAGTTAATACTTGGTGATGAGCGAAATTGGTCTTGACCTTACACTTTTTGCCTGACAAAGGTCAAAACTTAACGGTGCAAGGCCAAAACCAAACGCAAAACTTGCAAAATATAAACAAATTTTAAAATAAAGGCAATGCGACGACTTCAGTATTTTGCAACATTTAGGACGAAATGCAAGAACGATGTTTCACTATTATCTATACGACTTGAAGAATACTTACTTAAGAATTTTTACGCCGAAATCTATAAATTTAATGTGAAGGAAAGGGTCCGATATATTATCACACACTAATTCACTCACTTATCATCCCTCACCCAAAATCAGGATACCCGTTAATTTGAAACTTTATAGGTATATTCTTATATCATTCTGTAGATACTCATCAAAGAGAGAATTTTTCAAAATTCCACCCTTAAGAGGGACAAAAAGGATGAAATATGTTTTTACTTTTTTTTTTTTTTTTAATGTGGTACACATTTTTCTTTTCACTAACGGAGTAAATTTGGAAAATTTTCTCCAAAATCACTGACCAATCACACAGGTTAAGGCTAGGGTGCTACAGCCAATCACAGAATGGATAGAAATCCTTCATTTTTTAATCATTTATCTAACAAATTTCCATCAATCGAGTGACAATAGCATCGTTTGTAAATATTTTTGAGAAATTTCAAACATGCGTGTGTTTTTTGATTGATTTTTTTCGGTATTTTGTGTCTGTTTGAAAATTTTGAAATATTAATGATAATATTAAGTTGTGATGAAAATTTTATTCAATTATCATATGTAACAGTACGTATATAAATGCGTTAAAACACCGTCTGTCTCTCTCTGTCAGTGGGCCTCCAGGTCTACGTAATTATCCGTAGATAGCTACGTCTTTTTGAAATTGGGACGTAGATCTACATACTTTTACATCAAAAATACGTAACTAAACATAAATAACAAGTAGAAGTATATGATTTTACAAACAATCGATATTTTTCGCATATTGATATAAAATTGATAGTGAATTTAATTCACATTTAACAACTAATCTATCGATTTTTGTGACGATTCACGAATCAAATTGAATGAGATATTCATCGCTTTCAGAAATCAATAATCAATAATCAATATTAAAATAACAATTAAACAATAACAGAAACAGACTGACTAGTGACATATTGGTACTAAGACTAATAATCGATAATGAGAGAGAAGACTTGTGTTGTTGTTCTTCAATACAGATTTGGCAACAAATTGAAGGGAATTTGTAAATGAATTCTTTTCGATTCCTTGCTGTTAAATTAATCAAGATTCAGCGGCAAATCAAAGAGAATTCATCTACAAATTAAAATGTGTACTACATTAAATGTTCTAGTCCGTACAGACCCTGGAGCGCGTTTTTCTTTTTGTTTTTCAATATTTCTTCAACGCGATGAGATATTGAAGAGATTTTTGTACTAAAATATAATCCACTTTATTTCCTTAAATTAGAATTTTAAAATTCATCCCCTAAAGGAGCGCATTTTTCTCGGTATTTCTTTAACACTTATAATATATAGCCACTAGATTTTTACTCTAAAATATTTTTTTATCTATTCCTTCAAAATAAATTTCTGAATTTTTTAAAATTCATCCTCTCAAGTGATGAAAGTCTCGCAGCCGAAGCAGCGATGGGTATTGTAGTTTGGTGTGCAAGAAAATTACTTAACGTAAAAATGTAAGAAACCCGTTGCCAAGTTCTCATCCATACCACGTTCAGGCTAAAGAATTTCTCATGCAACAATCATCTTAGCATACTGGTAAGAATTACTTGTGATAAGTAGTTCATGAATGTGAGAATTTCTCGATAATCATTTGTGCATTCAGTCTTCAATGTTTAATTTAGGCCTGCACGAATAATAGGTATAGGCAACCGAAGTTTAATTTAACCATCAATAGTACCCCGTACCCCGTTCGCAAGCAAACTGGGTAGTAATAATGGTAAAAAACTTGTAAGATCGAGATTATAGGACCAAGACTTGACTAAGTCATACCCTGACCAAGACCAAGTCTACAATGGTCTTGATCTCTGGTTTTAACTTAGCTTTTGCCCATCACTGCTCCAGAGGATGGAATTTTAGTTGGTACTATTTACGAGAAAACTATATAAGCATCGTACGAACTAAGTTTCACTTCGGATAGATAGCCAACAGAGTTTAATGATATACTCAACGAAGAAGTGTATCCTACAAAGTTTTATACCCAACGCGTCTAAACTAAAATACGCTAAAATTATTAGCCTATTACAATAAAATGTTAAAAAGTGAATGTATCGCACCGCCACTCACGTATAGCCTACTCCAAAAACACTGATAGTGGAAAAGAAAAAAAGAAGGTAGGTGTACTTTTTCAACATAAAAAATGGAAAAAAAAAAAAGATGATAAAAAAATCTCCGGGGACGTTAACGCCACTTTGTTGACAATATTTTTCTGCGCTGTATTTACATTTTTATTGAAAGCGAAATGGCAAAACCGCGACTACTAATACCGCTAACCCTACGGGTAGAGAGTGACAGTTAAGGGGTCGTTTTCGGATACCTTCTGCATAAGGGGGTTTTATTCAATTATCTGAGTAATCCACCAATTATAGTCGAGCGTCGACACTTCTAAAACCCGAGATGGGTTACCATGACGACGTAGATAGCGTGGACCAAAATATAACGGTCCAGGTCTCTTGTTACCTAATCTGACGAATATCTCATTTTTTTTCCCAGTCTTTCTTTTTTTTCTTCTTCTTCTACCGCTCGGTGCTCTTTTTTTTTTTTTTTTTTTTTTTTTTTTCATTTTTTACTCGAATTGCTTACCTTTTTAAATGGTCACGTCAGTTTATGGAACGGTATTTCTGAGTCTGTATTCGCAAACGTGACTGCGTTACGCCTTCATTGCGTATAACAGACTGAGATTGATTTCCTTACGGGCCGGAAAATTGTCAGATTTTGAAGAAAAACGTGCAGCCATAAATACTATAACTCGTTATTAGAACGTTAAATTTTTGTAATGGGAAAAGCAGCGTTAAAAAATTTAAATAAAAATTTTACACCATTCGAAAGAAGTGGCGACTAATGATTTTCTGGTTTTACAGTTCACATGCGTTAGTGTTAGGTAATTAAAAAATGGTTATTTATTAATTCTTGGAGAGAGAAAAAAAAATCTGCAACAGAATCATAAAGATGCAATTTTATAAAGGTTCGAGATATTTATTCCACTCCTAAGGTGGGTATACAATACATTTAGATATATATTTTTGCCATATCATATGTTCATTGGGTATGATGGCTACAAATTTTTGGTGAGGTCTTGAAAATTCTGTAATTTGAATGGGAAAATACTCAGTCATGTCCACATTTGTCGTGTCAGGCTGCGTGTCTGTTCTTTGATATGGTGGCAAAATGCAGCCTTCCTCAGGTAAAGGGTTGTAACGTTTCATCGTAACATTTTTCATAGGTAAACAATTAAACATCTAACCTCCTGCCTCCTGGTAGGAACTGAGTGAAACTTTCTGTGTCAGGCTGTCAAAGTGTAAAGTAGGATTTAAACTCTCTTCTCTTTTCTCTAATCCCCAATCTGTATTCTATAAAGTAGGAAAATTTCAACTTTTAAAGAATAAATCACGGGAATCTCTATAAACCGTGACAAAGTCTTCCCCTTCAGACAACTTCTGAGTATTAAATCATAGAGGATAAATCACCTGGTATAAACCATCCTTAAAAGTCCCGTTGGTACGCCTGCTGCGTGCATATGTTGAGTGTTATCGCGCACACTGCTTGCGCACTCTGTGCAGACAGTAGGCTTCACTCAAAGTTTTTAAAATCTCTACAGGTTGGCCAAGTTCCCAGTCGCAAACAGAGTTTGAAAGCCAATTGAAAAAGCTATCATTTTCGGCTTTTAGCCTTCAACCTTGAACATAAAGTTTTCGATTTTTACAAAATTAGCTTAGAGAAAATTTATAATTTTGAAAACTGAAAAATATTAGCCTGAAAATTTCCACCAGTTAAATGTAAACGAAGGAAGTCTTTATGAACACAAAGCTTTCGGCTTTCGGCTTTCAGCTTTTGGCTTTTCAGGTTGCAAATTGGTTTTATTTTGTGTTGTATGACGTCATCGGTTCCAATTCTGTCAGACGCATTAACTACTTGCCCATCTCTGAAGGTACCAAAAATTTGTCTAAATGTAGTCTAATTTAAATTGGTGGATCCAACATCCAACAATCAATTGGGATTTAAGATCAATGAGGCTGACATCTAGAGGAAATTTGTTGAAATAGCTAATAGGTAATCATATACAAAAATGCATTTGATCCCATACAAATTCGATGCTGAAATTAAGGTATTTGAAGTAAAATGACAGCAATAATTTTTTTTCAGAATTATGTAGACGTCATTTGTCTTTAAATTTATGAGAAAAAAATTAAATTATCTTCAGTACTCAATTATTTAAGCCCAAATCAAATTATGGTACCTGTTATCACCTTTTCAACCAATAGACTCAATGAATTTTATCTCCATGATTACAAATTCACAGCACATTTGCAGCGCCATTTAGTTCTATCTTAAATCTCAATAGAGAATGAGATAAAGGCTTTGACTATATGTAGTACTGGACCAGTAAAAAATGATGACTTCTGATTGGACACGCTGGCGCTAAATAGGCAACCACAGAGTACCCTTTGATGTACTTTGCTTTACATTTATATATGCTATCCTTGTGAATTTAAGGGATGTCTTTATCAGATGTATTCTAAATTGGTGAACTTAAGCAAAATGTCGAAAATTTGTAGAAGGTACGTTAGAGTTGCCTACTTTTTCACCGGTATGTCTTGACATTAAAAAGTATATTAGTTTTATGGAGTTTTACTGGTTCAGTACTATATAGTTAAAGGATAGAATCAATGGAACTGTGGACATTATTTGTGTTGCGGGTTGTTTTTTTGGTTTATATTAAACTTGGCTGACCTGTAGAAATATTAAATATTTGGGGCTTCATTAGCTGATGTTTACTTATCATTTGTGAGTCCTGTGGCGTAGAACTGAAACATTTTTTCTATATGAGACAGGAATATAGCCCCTGTAAAAACTGCTATGTGAAGAAGATACCTTTTGCAAATACACTGTGATACAAATGACGAAATGAGAAGATGGAGGTTGAAGTCGGCAGGTCACTGGTCTCCCACCATGAATTTTTCATTCATATAAGGGAGCATCAATAGAACTTAAACGAACTGAACAAAAAAACCGTTATTTTGGCTAGAGAATGCCATTGGGGCTTGTCTCGAAACAACAACCTTTTGATTATGTAGTCAAGCATCAAACCGCTATACATTATGCAGACATTCATTTTTTGCACCCTTATTCGACACACGTAATTGTGTTCAATTATTAGGTATTATATAATTTAATGAAGTCTAACAAATTAAAATATGAATTTCGATAAATTATTTTCAATACATTACTATCACTTTATAGGAGAATTTTTTTATTCATTAATAATTATGGTTAATATATCTTTTTTTTTTTTTGGTAGCATGGTTATTTTCACGATATACTCGTATACCTTGTTATTAAAAGACGTCGCTGTAATTGAAATTTACTTTAGATGATTATCTAGTCACTTGGATCATAGGCTGACTATTTGGATCTGCGTTACTCTCTTTTGTGGGGACTATGTGGAAATGTAAGTGTGAAAAATGTCATCTGAAATACTTTATCACTATAGTCGTAGCTGGGAAATTTTTCTTTAGGAGAGGCAAAAATCCCAAGTTAAAATGTTATAAAATTTTTTTATAGAATAATCTCACCCCATCTATTCCCATCCTTAACCCTCCCAATTCTCCCATTTGTACTCAGTGTAGGCAATAATGTAAAACTGTGGAAAAAAAAAAAAAAGATTATGATAAATATTTCCAGCTTGATATGCTCCAACTTTCTTGAGACGTGAAGTTATGTAGCCAAATACTCGACCAATATGTCAATCACATAGCCACTTTAAAAATTAAGATCAGAAAAATTAGTTTTTATTTGAAGCTTTAGAATGTTTTTACAAAAAATTTAGTTTGAACATGATGGTACCATCATATTGAAGTGAGAGTATTCCTCACATTTGGAAAGTATGACCGTTGTATTTTGATGTAAATGCATTCTCGAGCTGATAGGTGAAAATATTCACAAATTGTATGCGTTGTCAATACAAACTTTTGTATACAAACTTTACAAAATTCTTGGAATTCACCCCTAAAATTAGTTTTTAGCGTGTATCACACCATCCATATTAATTCTGCAGGAAAGTATCTCAGTATGGAAATTTTCAGCACTCAGTTTTCTACTTTTTGTTGTTTTTTTTCTTATTCACCTGTGTTTTAACTTACATTCAATATTTACAAATTTATGCACAATGTATGGTTTAGCTATAAAACAAAATGAAGAATACCGATTTTTATATTGAACTATTCTCACATATTATGCAACTGACTACTGGGAAGTCAGGGTATGACAAAAAAAAAAAAATGTAACTTTAACCAGCAAATTCTCGTTGCTCTACGCGTCGATTGAAAAAAATTGAAAAATTGTCTGTGAATTTAAAAAAAAAAAAAAGAAATTGATCGTTGAACAACATATTTTCACTAAACTTAAATATTGGTGGAGATCCTGCGCAACAAACTCATTAGGAGGCTCACTTCACATTTGTATTGGTGGCAAGCAAGAGAGGAGGAGTTGAAATTATTTTTTTTATAATTCATGATCAAAAAGGGCATGTTTACAATCGTATTTTTCAGGCAAAAAGCGGCCCTTGCCATTTATGAATTTATGCTGGCCTCAGAGAAAAGTGATTTCTCCAAATTTAGAATTTATAATTTTTCAGAAAGATTCGCCATCCGCCTTAGGATTGAAACCTGCGACCTCCACGATTGAGGGCAGACTTCTTAACCAGTAGGCTACACAATTTAATTGACGTATGGTAGTCGGTATGACAATATCTGTTTATTTTGATTATTTTTTTCTCTTTGAAATTGCTAATTAATGATTTGGTTGCTTTCTGATCATTAATTATAAAAAATATCTTCCTCAACGTGGTTTAGAAGTGAGTTTACATGACTCGGGAATTGCAAACTCGCCATCGCCTCTAATTTCTCACTTTCAAACTTCGGTATGTAATATACTACATATTATGGACCACCTGTGTTAGCGATTGGAAAAATTGTGCGTTATTTTTGTCGAATTTGAAAAACGGTTATTTTCGTGTTAAAAGTGCGTAAAAGAGCACACATTAGCAACAATTTAAGTAGGCGTACCTGCGACAAATTTTCAAACTGTTTCACGCGACCGCAACGAAGCAGTTACATGCTAAACAACCCTTTTTTTTCTTTTTTTTTCTTCGTCAAATATAAGCTAATTTTTGGCAGTGCCTACACACGTAGTCATCGCGCACGTATAATCAGCGAACGTAAGGAGCACAAATACGCCTGCCTCTATGTACTCTTCGTAGGCCTATATGTTCGAGTGCGAGAGTACCAGACCACCAGTGTGTTTTTCTGCGAGTGTGTGCGTGCGTACACGTGTGCGAGTATGCGTGTACATCGTATTGGGTTGCACAGTTATGCCGTCGAAAAAGAAAACTCCATTTAGTGGCCCTGCCGTATGACACGTGCGTTTAACACCCACCGCAAACATAATAAGCAGGCGCGCCTTTAGGAGCTTCTAAAACCATCTCTATACAGCCTTGTCGTGTACATATTAAGATAACATTATAGATTACAACGACAACGATAACAACAACAACAACAACAATAACAACAACAACGGCGACGACGCTTTCATAATGTCCGCATCATTACACGCAGCATCACGCACCAACGCCACCGCCGCCGCCCAAATCAAAATCTGTTTTCGTTAATTTCTCGCCGAATTTACCATCGCCCCTCCCCCCCATCAGCCCGCCCTCGCCACTTACACCATCTCCCTCAAAGCCTTCGAATACGCAAATAAAATTTACAAGCACGCGTCATTAACGTTCGTTTGTAAAACATTGTCGATGATCTTCGCATGAATGAAGGCGTTTACTTTTTGGTAAACCGATAATGATGAGGTTGAGAGAAAAACGTTTAATCATCATCATCATCATCATCATCGTCGTCGTCGTCGTCGTCGTCGTCGTCGTCGTCGTTATCACTACTATGGTAGAAAAATTAGTAGAGATTTATCACTCTATGCGTAATAACGAAATGTTCTTCTTTCTTTACATACCTAAGTGTACTTATGCCTGAATGGATGTGTAGGCTATTGGTTACTGACCTATCGCACATCCATTGTAATGAGCGAAATTATTTTCGGTTTGGTGAAAAGTGCCGGACCAAAATCAAGTCTGGACTGAGTAAAACCAAGACCACATTACGAAACATTAGAAAAAATGTAAAAAAAACTGTAAGATTTTCGCAATATTGGGGTATCTACCTAAATGCCTTATTACTTTCGGCATGAAAATAATTTAAATAAACTTTCGTATGTTATACACGGTTGCAGACTATTCATTTACGTTAATTTTTGAACGATAAATTCACAATAAATTAGTTGCTTCCAATATTTAGTGATGAATTTTAAGTTTTTATAATCAGTTGATGTTTTTGTATATTTTGGAAGTATTTGAATGATAAGTTTAGTTTGGTAATCAATAATAATAAAAATCTTCAACCAGACCAGGTGTTGCACTTCTTATGAACATCTCAATTTTTATTTGCTTTTTTTAGCTAATAAATTGATTTTCGAGTTATTTACTAATTAATGAAATTAGATACGTTTGCAAGTGAGTCATCCTTGCCACCGTAATTATGTAAACTCGGCTAATCAAGCTCTAATTATTCAAATTTAAATTAACTAATTAATTTTCGAGAAAACATTTTTTTCAAAAAATAAAACCGAATTTAAAAAATAAAGCGGTAAAATATACCCTAAAAAATAAAAAATAATTATTTTAAACTTTCTTCAGCAGGATCTAGATCTAGGGACTGGAATTATAGTAGTCGGCGCTAATTTAGAAGTTTTGTCATAAAATTGAAAGGAATTGACATAAAGCTTACATGTGATAAAGGAAAAGAGCAACGACTTCAATAATTCCAGTCCCTACACCTAGATTTTGTCGGAGAAAATTTAAAAGAATTATTTTTCACTTTTTAGCGCATTTGTTATTACTGTTGTTTTTAAATTGGTTCCATTTTTTGAAAAAAAAATTTTTCAACGACTTTTCGTTTCTAGTGTTAGCGGCAATATTACTTTAAAACTAGCAGTTCGTTTATTTAAAGATAATTCCAGAACTTAGAACTATCATATAGATTCTAAAAAGAATATAATAGAACCACCTTCGAATCATCCTCTATCAATCAAAAAAAATTCACCAAAATCGGTGCCCAGTTTGAGAAATTATGCTGGAACATACATAAAAAAATAAAAACATATATACGGATCGAATTGATAACCTCCTGCTTTTTTTTTCGAAGTCGGTTAAAAAGTCCCTGGAAGTTTTAGGAATGCATTTTTGTAAAATATTATAGTTAAAGACAGAAAGAACGACACTGTCTACAGAAAATTGTGCCAACCATTGAAAAGGTAAGATCTCAGCTCTATTATAAGCCCATCCCAAATAAAGTATGGGGAAAAAATTCACAGAAGTTTGTAGGTGCATGCATGCATACTTTCATTCAAATTTCAAACATAGAAGTGTCATGACATTTTGGTATTCTTGGTTCACCAACTTATATATGAGAATCAATGAAATACTAAGTTATTCAAAAATTGAAGATCAATACAAAGATTTCAACAAAAACAGAAAAAAGTAATGTTTATGGGTATTTTATACTTTGCTCGAAATTTATGAACCCACTATTTTGATACGTGATTTATCAGATTCATAGAAGGTATGGAAGATTGTAGTTTGCCTTTTTGTCGTTTTTACAGCCTACATTTTACTTCCCACGTCGACATAAGATAACACCGTTTCTTATCTTTGCAGAGACGAAACTAAGGTGAGAATGGGGTGCTATGTTCCTCTAAAACCTGATAAATCCTCCCCTTCAGGGGAAATTCGAAAATGTGAACCTACAATTGAGAGAAATTAACATTAATATGTGATAAAAAAAATAAGAGGACATTAGGCTATCCCCGAAGTTTTGTCCTAATTTCGGCTTTGGATCACTAATTACACTAGTTTTCTTATCTTTCTCGTCACATTCAAAGATAGTGTGATATTTTTAAGAGTTTCTTATTGCGGTTTAGCAAATTAGATGATCATAAAAAATCTGCAATGCACTTACGATATTTGTGTCGATTAGTATACCTACCCTTAATTTCAGGGTTAAAATTAAATATGTCCGCGGCCTTTTAAAATCAATCAGAGTACACTTTGTATATTGTAATTAATGTGTTTCAATCACTCAATGTTGATGAGTTCGTTTTAAGTTTTTTCCAACGTCGAGACATGTTAATTTTATTATAACTTAATGTATCGAGTTACTCAAGAGGTATCTGGTAAATGGGAAACTTGGAGTTTAACTTAAATGTTATTTCCAGTAATAACATCTATCATACCCAAAGGCCAAAATAATTTTAATGAAAATGCCGTAGCTCATCATTCACTATCTTGTAACTCTTACGGAGAGGGTAGATCTGGGGAGCTATTCCACTGACACTTTACAACATTTCAGTCACTTATTCCATTCAAGCAAACGTTTTAACTTGGCATATGGTTTTGAGAGATTCTCACAGAACTTTACATCATGTAAAAGGAGATGTGAATGGCGTTAGTGACTGAAACCAATGTAAAGTGTTAATGGAATAGCTCCTCTGACCACTATACCGACTAGCATTTTGCACAAAGATAGTGATGTAACTAAGGATGGGCCTGGGTGAACCGCAGTCCAACCAAAAAAGTCGGCCCATTTGCTCATTTCAGCCAAATTTACCCAGTTATGTGGTATATACTTTTTTTGATGTGTAAACATATTAGCGCTTGATTTCTACAGCAGGGGCTAAACGAGAATTACAATCGTCAGATTCGCATAACTGTAACTCTTACAGTTGTAACTCTCATTTGTGTGTTTTATATGATATGTAGTTGTGTGATTGTATGCATGCACAACACGTTGCACATACACACGACCACACTATTTTAAGTTTACACATCAATTCTTCATGCGTATGCCCCCGAGGAACTTTACGCCTTCTTTTTAATCTCTTTTCATCGAAGTTTGATATATAAAAATTTTTTTTACTCCTGAACTACCGCCCACCCCAATAAAAAAGTCACTGCACACTTCTGACCTGCATCTGATGGCCCGTTCTTGGGTCCCGCAAAGAAAAAACAAAAAGCTTGTTACACTACTATTCCATAAACATTCACTCAAAAACTAGAACTAGTAACTTTTGAGGAACTTACCTTTACTTGTGATTCAGTCATTCCTAATGCATATGCTAATTTCGCCCTTTCTGGACCGGCTAAGTATTTGGTTTGTTCGAAAGTTTTTTCTAAAGCGAATATCTGTTGACCACTGAACGTGGGTCTGGTATGTTTTTTCTTGCCATCCTTTTCCGGAGAGCTAGTCACTGTAAATAGACAAAAAGCAAAAAAAAAAAAAAATAAAATAAAATAAAAAATAAAAAACGCATTTGTTTATTACCAACAAAAACAAAATTTTCATTTATCATATTAAGTATACTATGATGTGGAAGCTTTTTTGTTTTTTTGTTTTTAAATTTTTGAGGACTGTTCGCGTATTAGCCCAACGAAAAGCCCGTTTTCAAATACGACACACGTACTTTTAACGACCATAATGTCGTATAATCGACGTAAAATTCGTTTATTGTAATTTTCGACGAACGTAAACAGCCATATTATACGCGTATACACGCCCATATAAAATACATCGAGTACAAAAAAAAAGAAAAAAAAAAGAAAGAGAAAGACCGAGGCATCAACAAAATGAAAAAGAAAGAGAGATAAAAAGTTGATACATGTTTCTGCGTCTTTTTTTTTTTTTTTTGTTTTCTTCTTTTTTTACCGCTCAACTTTTACGTTGGCGGTAAAAAGCTGAAAACAGTTTTTCTTTTTCTCCTCTCTGTCACTCTGTCACTCTGTCTCTCTGTCTCTGTTTCTCTCATACCCATTTTAATAGGGAAAAGAGGTTCTTTTTTTCACGGACGGCTTCAGCAGCAGCAGCAACGGCGGCGTTGAAGGTGGCGGCGGCGCGTTTCTACGCTTTCATTTTACTCAGTTGCTGCTGCTGCTGCTGTCGCCACAACCGCCGCCTTTCGTTTTTCCGAATTATCAAACGAGGAAAAGCGAGCATAACCAGCCGGTGAAATAGACTGGAATAGGATGTGAAAATGATGGCGTCTTTTTCCACAACTACAACCAATCCTCGTCTTTCTTGGCCCCGCATATCCTTACCTCGTCTACGAAAACGTTTCGTGTTATTTTCATAGCGTCAGTTATTTTTCTTAACATTACATCGCAACTTTGAAAGTGGGCTCCAAAATTACGTTACGCAAAGGTGTTTTTTTATTTTTCTTTTTCGAATATTATGCTTCATTTTCGACTGGCTTTTTTCGAAGTATGGGTGCTCAGTTTTATTTTATTCACGATTGAATGTCTATTATCGTATAATTTAAAGACAAATCTATATTAGGATTGGTACTTTGACTGATCAAATCGAAATTATTTTTCTCCCCCGTTTTGCGTTTCAATAGATGAGTTTAAAATTGGATAAAAAATATCACCAAATACAAAATAATGTGAAGCTATGTGGTGGCACAGCCGCTGGTTCCCCATGAGTACACCTTTTCGATATTAAATGATAACGAACACAGATGAGCTCATGAAAAATTTTGAGAGCATGCATTTAAACATCACTGAACAAGTAATGGGTAAAAAAAAAATAGCGCAGCAAGCCACGCTGGGAAACGTAGGTGTTCTAAAAACAGAAATACTAAATAAATAAATGCAATAAAAAATTAGACTATCGAAAATATTTTGCAGAATGCTGGGTGAAAATTACGTTTAATGATGCGTCAAGGATATTCATATATATACTAAGTTGTATTGTGAAGTTATAAAATACGAACGCGAGTTACTAAAACGATTGCTTAGAAAATAAAATAGAAATAATTTGAGATTTTTTCAAATCATACAGGTGAACCGTTCAGTCGATTAAAACAAAATTTTTCAAACTATTAATCAACGTTAGTACCAAATTTCATGCCTGTTGCTTGAAAATTATGTATTTATAACCATTTAAGCCCTGAAAGTGCAACATAACAGCATGTATCGGATGTATCATCCGGTCAGTCTAGACCAAAAACGACAGGCCTCATCCTTGTCTTAATTCGAATAAATATACCAAATTATTAAAAAATCGGTCAAAAATTTCCACCTGTACCATATATTATAGAGTTGTATATAATTTTATATCACTACTAGTCGTCAGCGGTGTCTTCGCCAGGCTATGAAAAAATTATGACTAAATCACGATTGAAGAAATCGAGAGTCTGCACTTATCAGCACATTGGCACCAGTCTGTAAGATTTCTAAAAAATCTTATCATTTAAGACTAAAAAAAAACAATTCCTGACAGTCACCCGTCCGACTGACAGCGGAAAAAATACTGCTTCAAAAAGAGTTTTTGGGGCCTATATTTGCTACCCCTTTCACGTTTTCAAAATGAAAAAAAAAGGTACTTAGATGTGATAGTGATACACCCTTATGCCAATTTTCAACCTTCTAGCTTAATGAGAAGTACAACAAATAAATGTGGATGGAAATCCAGACTTTTTGAATTTTATAAAGTAAATAATAAATGCACAAGCCGGCCAAAATTACCTCGTTTGTCAAAATTATTTTACTAAATTATTTCACCAATATTTTCCCTCATATTTGATGGACATGCAGGACTGCCACACAGACACGAAAAAAAAAATTTGTTGCTTCCACCGAAACAACAAATTCTACAGTGTTACCTATATGCCAGCAAAAATCCAGGGCTAGCACAAGCCAAAGCACCGCAAAGCGGCGCCTCATAGCTTGTATATATATATATATATATATGTAAGCTCTTTAGAAAATAATGAAGAATCATGATGTAGACACATCTTTCATCTTTCCATACTTAAAATCCATCAATAGATGAATATAATACAAATCTAATATATATATGAGAGATCTCTGCAACTCACTATATCAGCGAGTGCGAAACACAGACAGAAACTATGGTTATTTTAAGAATGTGAATACATATTCTTATATATATATAGATATATAGATATATGAATTTCACCTAATAGTGTCACAAGTTTCTAAGAATTATGAGACAAAAAATGAACCTACCTTTACCTTTGGGTTTTGGTATCAGATCAATTTTAATACGCGTATTTTCTTCGAAAACCTACATAAAAAGCAATTTATTTCCGGAGAACAAACAAAAACAAGCAATAATTACTGTAATTAGCTTCCAAACTTAAAATTTAGAACCATAAAGTATTTACAAATAGTTGTTGAGAGTAGCATCGTATACGCTCAAAATTTTCAATTTTTCTCGAGAATAGGTATACTGTGAATAATATATGTATCGATGAGCTCATCGTTGAAAACGAATATGCATTCGATAGTGAAGTGTTATTTTATTTATTACTAGGCAATTGGCTGACGGCTACGCCAAGATTCTAAGCCTCACTAATACAAAATGAGCGGAACTTTCAGTGATTTTTAATAATAGGGTGCTCAATATTGGGAAGAAGTTCTCTGAAGGGGTTACTCTATTTTCGGGGTTAGAACTAAAAGAACAAAAACAAAAACTGAGATACGAACCCAAATTATAAACATTCTAAATTACGTAGGTATTGTTTCTCAACTCACTATGAACTAAACTTTAAATGTCTGAACTTAAAACTATAACTTCCTCAAAACCTCTTATGACCTTAAACCTTAAGAACAGTCAGAAAACAGCACTTTTTATCCAAAAAGAATTCATCTCATCTATACTCTATTCGAAACGAGAGGGTAAATTTTTCAAAGCAGGCCACAGACTAATCGCACACAGCAGCAAAATAGTACTTAATGCTGTTTGAAAAATGTGTGAATCAGGTTGTTTTTTTTTTTTTTGTTTTTTGTTTTTTGTGAGTTGCGAGTGGTGGATTTACCCTTTATTTTGAATAGGGTATAATTTAACTAGTTGATTTTCAGCTCCATAATTCAGAAAACAGAGAAATGTAAGCACATATTTGTTGTAGGCTAATTATGAATAATTTTTATAAATTTAATACTTTTTCGTTTCAGTCATATTTGCTTTTTAAATGAAATAAAGTATAAACTGACCAGAAAAAAAGAGAGAAAAAACAAAATATACAGAGAAATAGAAGTTTTTTCCAATTTTCTCTTTTTCGTTTGTGTAGTGTGAGTAAACCGTTTAGTATGACCGACAAAATAGCTTTAGAGGACAGTGAGACAACCGAGACAGCCTTTTATATACCTACCTACAGGGTCGGGCAAGATTCGATTTCTTGTGGAATCAAATCCGGATTTGAACCATGAAATCTTTGATTCGGATTCGTAAATTGATTCGATTCCAAAATTTCTGTAAGATTTGTAATTCGAATCCTTTTTTGATTTTCAAGGAAAGAAGAATTCGCGGCTCGAATTCATAAAAATGAACCCCACAAATCACGAATCCATTTTTCAAATTTTTTTCTGCATTATCATCAAATTTTCATATCATTTTTATCATTTGATTGAGCTTGACTGTTTGACTTTATGAAAATTTTCTAAAATTTTAGCGAAAACTTGGAAAAGTGAAAATAAAATGTTATGATGGATATATAAGTCCATAAAATTTTCAGTAATATAATAATAAATCAGCAATCTGCCTTCTAAGTCCTATCTAAAATATTTGTGATATTTGATAAACGGATTCGAAGAAAGATTCGAACAATTTCGTATACCAATCCTTTTTAAACCCTAGGATTCGGATTCGTGAATCGAATCATTTTTTCATGGAATTTTCTCGACACTGCCTAACTATTAATTGGCCTAAGTTACAAAAAGTGTCATTCACATCACTTTATTTGAAAATGATCGTCAAAATATTGCTACCTTCTCAAACGAGTTATCGCATGGAAATTATTATTACTACTATTTTTTTAATCATGTCCAACCCTTGTAAGATTCACCGATAAAACCAGTTAGGAGAAAAATAAAGGCGGTATTAATAGGTTGCTTATCCTCAAATTCTAAGGGGTAAGAGAAGGCAAAATATGTTTGTGGGGATTTATCACCGTGAATACAGAGCTCGGCCCTGGTAGATAGACGGGTTTGGCCTATTGCCAAACCCACATAATTGTCTTCTGAACATTAAACCAACCTCTTATCGTCTGTATGGATTTTCGTCAGTATGAATCCATCCAGAAACGGCGATCCTACACGAAGAATAAACCGACGGGCTCTCTCAGGACCAGTTACACAATTTTTCAATGGGAAAGGGTTATATAATGAGAAAATAATTTCGTAAACGAAGCGTGAAAACAATTTCTTAGGCGTTTTGTGTTCCAGAATATAATTATTTAGTATTTTAGTGTTTTCTTTTGGGGAAGGTATTTGATACCAAAAAAGCTTCCAATGGATCCATCTTGATTCCGTCTGAAAGCATTTACATGAAAATTGCTATTTATTTCAGAATTTGGACCCTTCCGGACACTCAGAAAAAGTCAGGGCCTGGTACCATAGGTACCCTTTCCCCCTCCCTCTCTGAGGCCCTGTCTATATTGCAACTGAAAGTCAAGGTTAGAGAGAGAAAATCCGAGTCCGAGAGTCACACAAGCATTGTGTTCTAAAAAACTTCTGAAGGGGAAATTCTATTTTCTTCAAAAGTATAAGTATCTACTAATAAAATAAGTACTTCTTCGCTCGCGAAAAAAATTTTTGGGTATTTTTTTGTTATTCAAACTTTAAAAAAAATACATTGCCTATGCCCTCAAATTTTTTACAGTTTCTTGAGAGTAGCATCCTGGGGTTTGAGCAACCGTCCATATACCTATAAGGGTATTGTAGCAAATAATCGATTTTTAATGGGTTTTTTTTAGTACCTATGCAAAATCCAGGCCCTGAGGAATCACCCATTTCTCCCTTTGTCCAGCCCTGCTGAATGTTCAGGTAAATAAATAAATAAATAAAGTCTCAAGTAAGGAATCCCAATATGAAACACCGTCTTTCAATGTTCTGGAGGCCACCGGGAGCACATTGATCCATAGCCCCTCTTCATTTGCCATCGTTAATATATATAATAAAACTAATCTCTGCTGATTAAATAATTCTTTTGGCTGATACCTGGAGTATCTGTACTCAAATCAATGAAATCACTCTGGCGTTGTTAGATAATCCAGTATAAATTTATGGTGCTTTTCAAAGTATCAGACTCGAATATAGGCTGAATTTAACCTGTTCTCTTGTCAACATATTATTATTTCATCATTACATCCAGCCGGACTCTGCTCTTCAACTTTTTCACTTGGTAACTTTCTGCGTTACTTTCATGCCAAGGAAAATCAAAAATCTCTTTAATACGAATATACAAGACCTATAGTTAACGTAGGAAATGGATCAATGGGTTAATTAGAAGCCTGGCATGCGGGTACCGTTCGATTACCCTGCGGTGAATGACTCAGATTTTTCCACTTCAAAACGTTGTTCGTTGAAAATATAATTTTGAAACGAGCCCATAATCACAGTCACAGGACAAAGAAAAATCATTCTAATCATCAAATTTCTGTTCGCCAAAAAGCCTCTGTCGGCTCTGTCGGCTCTGTCTAAAATACGAAATTAAGAAACGGTATATTTTATGCCTGAATGAGCACCCTCATCTGCGGTAACGAATTATAGGTACATCCAAAATGGCGACAAAAAATCGACGAAACCGGATCCCTGACTGCACGTGACAAAAGTGAAAACAATAGTGAGGGGGAAAAAAAGAAGCAAGTATAGCCAGCGAACTTGACTTGTTTCAAAAGTTCCACGTTTTTTTTAATTTCGTTTGTTGATGTTACGGTCTGAGAACATAAATACAGGTAGGTACCTATATATTATATCGTAGGTATACGTATATACTTGTATACGTAACAGCCTAAGTACATTTTAGGAAACACTATTTTTTTTTTCTCTCAAAAGTATAATCGTACGCCATTATATTATAACGTTGCTACGAAAACTTATCTCTCTCTCTCTCTCACACACACACACACACACACACACACACCCACATACGCTCACACACTATCTCCTTCCCACCCTCTCTCACTCTCACCCGCCATCTTTTGGTATCCAAAACTTCGATTTTAATTACCGCAACTTCTCGTTTGCAACGATTCCTGCGATGAAACGTCGTCTGTAAAACCGCCTCATCTCACCTTCTTTGATGGTTTTACGACTTAATGAGCTTAAATCTTCTGCTGGAAGCAACACTCCGGTGTTACGCATTCCGCTATGTTAATTACGGACGCTTTCTGCGCGCCCGAACAATCGACCCGGAAAAAGAAGGACACAGATTTATATCATCATCTTTTTCTTCGTCGTCGTCTCTTCTTGTGCTATTATTTTATTTATTTTTTTTAACTTTTCTTTTTCGTCATTTAATTTTTTTACAACTCATTGTTCAAAATTTTACGTTCAAGTATTCTTTTCTATCTTCCCATCTCTCCTAAGTTTGATCTTCGCTGTATTTTATTCGATACTATATTCGTCAAAGTATGAATTGTAATGGTATAGGTAATTGTTTGGAAACAATTCCTTCCGATTAAAACGTAATTATGGGGGAAATGGCGTTGAAAGAACGGTGATAGTAAAGTACACCTCCATATTCAACTGTTGATGGTACGAATTGAGGAAGAATTTGACAGAGTCGAGCGTCAGTCCATCTTTGTGGACAGTTACCATGTTTTTATAGATTTTCAGTATAGTTTGTAAAGAATGATTCACACTTGGCTATTTTTGCAGCTACTAGCAAGCTATTTGGGGTACTATTCTGTTAACAGTTGAAGTCACTTTGCTGTTTTAGCCACATGACAATCAGTCAAGTTGAAGTTGACTTTAAACGGTTAAAACAGTTAATAACTTTAGCTGTCAACAGATGCTGGCTAGTAGCATGAAAATTAGCCAAGTGTGAATCAGACTTAAGAGTACGCCTACAAGTAACAACAGCTACTTTAGATCAATGTAAACAAACATTCAGGTATGAGCTTGTGAATGATCCATTCTAAAATGTTGTAAATAGTAAATTTGTTGCAAGCATCCCAAAAACAAAATATTTTGTTTCAATTTAATTTTTACTGTTTATTGTAGAAAATGAAGACAAGTACACCTATACCTACCCATTTTTGAATTTTTATTACAACTATTTCAGTCAATGTCATCAATATGGTAGAGGTAATGTAAACCATTAATTATGGATCCCTCCCAGTAATGGGTCAAAATTTTTAATAGGCTACGCAGTAACTTGTACAAACTTACAATAGGCTGTGGTATGACAACCAGGGTGGCAACATGCCACAACAAAACAAACCCGGTAGGCTGCACATTTTTTACAAAAAGTCACACTCGAACAACCTAAGGTTCCCAAAACGTCATTATGGCCCGCAACACTAAGTCCTAAATACACAGTTGGACAACAAACACCAGGCAAAGTTCAAAAACCTGGTATACTTGGATAGCTAGTCCAAGGTAAGGTTCATGATAACCTCTGAAACTTGGGAATTTTAACATAAAAACAGAATATAAAAAACAGCTGTGTCAAATTTTAAAACTCCTGCCAAAGAAAACATACCACTGGTTAGGCCTCATGACCACCTCTGCCCATTTGCCCACATATAAAAACAAATTTACAACATTATGAAAATAATGAAATGCAAAGATGACACACCTAAACCTTTAGTACAATATATAAAGATACAAACCATTGAAATTGTTCAAGTACAAAAAGACATATTTGTAGACAGGAATGAACAAATAGGCATCGCAATATAAAATGACATAAGTAAAAATGAGGCAAGAAATAAAACGAACGAATACATATGGCCATGCCGGCATAAAAGTCAAACAAGCACTGTCCAGCTGAATTATAAACGATAGAAGACAAGCTACTATTTTTTGAGATAAGGCAAGAACATGATAAAAATTTCCCTCTTTTAGTTACACGTATGCAACTAAAAGAGAGAAATTATTATTATTAAGGTGACAAGCTGTTTTTATCTGTTTTCAGTCTTTCAGTCCAGCGAATTTAAAGTTATGTAAATACATTGCTGTGAATCCAGTGAAATTGAATGAAACTCATTGCCATTCTAATTAGTTTCATGTGTTTACTATGATAAATAAGAATTATTAGAAAAATAGATGTATTCAATGGTGATTTATGCAAGAATTATGTGCCCAACCAAAACAATGGTAATATAATTTTTTATAGATTCTTCGGTCTTCTTTTAATTTTGTTTGAACAATTTTCAGCTAAAATTAAAATTAAGTGATATAAACGTGAAAAACGGTTTTACATCACCATTTTAGAATCATTCACAATGGGACTTTTACGTGGTTGTTAAGAATGGTGAAGCCGGCGTATGTATACCTAAATTCAGCTTCTTTCAATTATTTCCTTTTTAAATTCTAATTTTCCTGGACTATATACCTAGGAGAAGTTTGAAAAAATCAGTTGATTTTTTTTTTTTGTAATTTCCAAGACTATGTTTATAAAAAATTACTTTTTTCTATGTTCCACTGTTTTTTTTTCTTTTTTTTTTTTTTTGAGACTGAAAAGTGAACAAAAACTACATAAATATAAAATAACAATAATTTTCATATGAAACTACTACTAATGACTGCTAATTAAAAATTAAGCTTTTGCCTATATATATATGTATAATATGTGATAGACTTCCGGAATTCGTGTTAACAGTAAGGTAAAACGCCAGCCCCAAAACTGCGTAGCATTTTTAATTAAGACGCCAACCAATCAGTTTACATACTTTGAAAACTGACATCTTACTAATGTTAGTTGCAAGATCTTGTCGAAATAAATGAACGATAGAGCGTCATCGAAGTCCCAGACAGATAGTTTTGTAATTTTTTATGCAGTTGTTTCAGCTGTTAATCATTCACTGTAGATTTCATCGAAAATATTCGCATTGAATTTAGTCTACGGTCAAAAAAAATATAACTAGTCAAAGTTAACCAGTAGGTGCCGATAGTAAATAAAATGTAAATATAAAATGAAAACCGAAATAATGCGTATAAGGCTCTCATTGATGGTTTAATATCAGTTTTTAGAAATTCAACAAAATACAAATTTTTTTCTTATTTTCACAAAAAAAGTGTTGGGTAGCGAAAACTAAATAACTATAGTCTATAAGTCATAGTTCAAGAACATTGAGAATATTATTATTGAAAATTTAGTATTGAAAAAGATCTCAACTTATTCCAAAATACTGCTTTCTATCGTGCTCAGAATATATAATTTCTTTTTTTTCTTCTTTTTTTTTTTTTGAAATTGCTTTCGACTACACGGCCATTTTATCCAGCAACTAGAGAATATATTTTGATGCCGTAGCGATGGGAGGGGAATTGTCTGGGTTCAGTGGCCAATAGTCTACCATGCATGTATGTTTCAATCACTTACTGGTGCATCAATTAGAACCGAACCGAATATTCTGCCATTTTGGGTCAAGAATGTGACGACGGCCAGTCTCAAACTCTCAACATTTCGATCGCAAAGTCGAACACCTAACCACTACGCCACGCAGACTGTTGATACATTTTTTTCATTCTTGCATTCGCTAAACGATTTGAACTTTTTGTTGGCCTGGAATCGAGTATAATTATTTACGGCGTTGGAGATATGCAATCAGCCATACATCGATAAAATACGGTTCGTAGAACAGTTCTCTTTGATGATGCAACTGTATGGTTGAGAGAAGACTTCATTTTTGTTTTTGAGAAATTGTTTTTATGATGTAAATGATTTTTTAGACTTACTTCATACAACGTCCGTAATAATCAGGCGTGGACCAGAGGACGCTTGGAAGTTTATACCTCAAACAATGATTATTTGAGAATGGAGACTACAAATTCGACAGTTGATAAATTTAAACTTGAAATTCGAGTTGAAAAACAAAATAAAAATATTTATCAGAAGAAAGTCAATAAAAACCTCTTCTCCCACGGATTCACTTTTACTTCAAATTTTAGATTTTGATTACAGTCGGTAGATTCTAAAAGGAATATCCTTAACAACATTCGCAGATTTTTATTTTAGTCTAGGGGAAAAGTTAACAGCTATTATAAAATAGACAAAAAATATTTTACCTCTACTTCTAATTTAAGGGGAATTATGTACGGGCCTACCTAATTTCTGATTAATATTATTTTGTTTCCTTGCTCTATGCTTACACTTTTTTGTGCATAAGTAGATTGAAGTTTTCTGAAATATTAGTTTCTATAAATAATCGATTTTAATAATAATGTATTCTGTTTATAGCAACATAGCGAGCTGTAATTACATTTTTATTTTTTGACCAGTTCTGTTATAATTTTGTTCTCAGTTTTACCTTTCAAATACACGACAGTTTTAATTCCGTGTCAGTTCTGTGAAGTGGAAAATTTCAAAAAACTGATAACTCAAACGTACAATATTTTGGATACAAGGTCATGAGATACAAGTCCGATCGTATCTTTAAAAGAAAACTTTCCATCAGAACCCACTCACTTAGTAGGGTCACCAAATCTGGCACGTTTTGATAAAAAAACGTTTTTTTGAATAATGTCCTAAAAAACTGATGAATCACTTCTGAGAACTAGTGCCAAACATTTTTAAATCGAACAGGTCTTTTTGAAAAGTGATAAAAGTTCTGCACTTTTTACCACATCAAACAAACCTAGGCCTATTACGTGAACAACACGAAGTCATTTTTCATCAAAATCTGAATATATTCTCGAATTTCACTTCGTAAATAAGTCACTCCAAGCTAAAACAGGTAAAAAAAAAAAAACGTACTGAATGAACTAACAAGAAAAAGTAACATCTTTCGAACATATAAAAATCGACCAAAAACACAACGTTATAACACATATATAATAATAGAGAAAAAAAAATCTTTAACACGTTGAAAATACAGAATGTAGTTTCTTTTTTTGCCTTTCCTTCACTTCTTCCCTTTTTTTTCCTCTTTCTTTCATTTTTGAAATATTTTCCTTGTATGTTTTCTCGGTCGGTATACTATAGTATACACATAAGTATACATATACATATACATATACATATGTATTCACATCTGTGTGCTCGTGTATGAGGATGAAAATTTCCGTACGAATAACATAAGGGTACACGCGAAGGAATTTTGCTGATTTCGGTAACGCTGAGCTAAGGGGTTCGCAAAGTAGTCACTACTTCCGAACACTTGGCCAGAAATTTCCTCTCACATTCTTCCATTTCTGTATTCAACGAACGGCCATTTCAAGAGTAGCAAATCAAAACAGTTTATCGTAAAATTGATAAGCTATATTACCTTCGTGCTATTATTACGTGAATACCAAAAACAATTAATCAAACAGTTTCCTCATCCTCTCTCGTCTCCCACCCCCTAAGAGAGTAACTATGAAAGTTGTTTCCCTTTTACATCGTCGTCATTTGCCAACACACCATTCTACTACACCACCATACCACCTTCTTTCTATCTCCTCAATCCTTTGCCCCCACCCTACCCACCCCTTTTCCACTATTCTCAAAACCCAGCGCTGACGCAAATAAAAAATAAAAGGTCCGAAATACGCGAACGAAGAGCAACCCTTTTTTTTTGTAACTGTTTTATTTTTATTTTTTTTAGGTACTCTCTTTTACGAGCAAATTTGATAACGTCTTAAGTACCAAAAACGAGCTTTTAGCCACCACTGGAAAGGCGCAATAGAATAGAACAGTATATATTTTGAAAATGTTACTCCCCGGAGAGCCGTCTTCACGCTCAAAAACAACGTCTTCATTGAATTCAATATGGCGCCATTTTCCTCAGCTTATTGCTTCCACATACACGACTCATCAAAACAATACTCTGTAATACACATTCGAGCCATGAGAGTGCTCCCTTTTTTTTGGAAAATTTTTCGGCTCACGTGCTGTATAACACAAATAACCACATTATCAACGTCATTTTTCTCTCTCTATCCCTCCCTTCACTCTCTCTCACCATATTTTTCTGTCTTTTTGTTTTTTCCCTATAATATATAGAATAAACACGCAAGCAACGCTATCATTTAATGTTGTTGCTGCTGTTGTTGTTGTTGTTATTCGTTCTTTTTTTTTTCTATTTCTGTTAAACTCATGGAGAAATTGATGGAAAAATAGGGACAATAAAGAAACTGAAAATGAAAATAGAAATGGATTTGAGACCGCAGTGTTTTATGACAGGTAAGGTAAAAGTTGTAAGCCATCGCCTATTTTTGCCAAATGAGACAAATTTACAAATTTTATAACACGCAAGTGTTTCTTATGGAGTAGAAATTTTTTTACCAATTTTCAAAAATATTATAATAGTAGAAATTTTAGATAACCTATACTTTCAGAATGGTTTCAATTAGTTATTTCTGTTTTTTCTCGAAAATCCATAGAAGTGTGCAATACGAAGAAACGGAGTCAACTCTGCTTTTTCAACTACGTATGATGTAAAAATGCCGAGGCGGATCTATAAATTTGGCACCTACAGGCCAGGTAAATTTTTCGTCGTAATTCAGTGTTGCCCGCTACGAGAATATAAAAGATCATTAAAATATACGTCGCCAATTCAAAACAAGTAAAAAATTTCACCATTTGCATTTCTTGCGCAGTCGAGGATACATTGGAAATGATTTTTGTGATTAATTTGCATTTTTTTAAATAAACACTATCCCCGCTTGAAATTTGTTTTCGCTTTTTGTTAGGCTTACTATCCTATGTGATGGGGGCAAAAATGGATTACCTAGTTTTTCTATTTGTAAGTACCTTTAGAATCCTATTTTGGATTTAGTGTATTTGATTTTGAATGTATAGTAGATACTTATGTAATTATTTTGTGAGGTTTCTGACATTTTTATCAATTTTTGTTGCAAACTTTGTTTTTTTCACTTTTTATTGCAAACTTTGTTTCCTTCGTTGCATATGATGTCATTTTTTTGCTATGTACCTCAGGTTAGACATTAACAACGTTAAAAATATTAAATTTTCGCCCTCTTACATTAGCGCCTATTGGCCCCATAGATATCCGCCATGAAGACGTGTTTCCTCCATAAAGACTTGTTTTCACAGGGATGACCAATTTCTACTCAGAAAACTCATCACAGGAAAGACGTGTTTCCACTGTAAAGACATGTTTCCACCTTGAAGACATGTTTTTACTGTGAAGATACATTCTCATGGGGAAGATGCATGAAAGGGAAGATACGTTTCCACCGTGAAGACTCGTTTCCATTGTGAATATGCGTTTTCACAGGAAAGACGCATCCCAGGGAAAATGTGTTTCCACCATGAAGAATCATTCCCATGGTGCTATGATACGTTTACGATGCGTTTCCAGGGTGAAGACGCGTTTCAAAAAAATCTATATTCATATGTTCACAAACTAATTTATCCCAACACCCATTTGCATTGATCCCAAATAAGATAAAAGTGATGGAAATGACCAAATAACATTTTTCGTTTTGAAATTAGGATTTTTAAAAAAGAAGCCAAAAAGTCCCAGGATTACCTAGAATGAATCTCCCAACCCTGACTTACGACGTTGTAATTTCAACTTCATGGCTCGATAAACGAAATAAATTTTGGAGTAAAGAATACTTTCCTTTAATAATCTGAAATAATTCCCTAATTTCCAGGAGTCTGTACTTTCTCAAATACCGTATTGAATATTATCGGCCTAATTTCACAGCAAAAGTGTGTATGTTCTGAATTTTGTTTAATTTATTGATTGGGCATTATGTATTCTTAGTACTTATGCTCAGAAAAACAATTAGATAGGTCCATTTCTCCGGCCCCCCATTTCAAATTTTGACCTGAAAATTTTTGGCCTAATTGTGCTCAGTTTGTGCTAATATGTGCCATCAATTTTAGAATTTGTGCTCACCCCCTTCATTAGATATAAACAAAAGAGTTTGGGTGGAGCTGGAGAAAGGCTAGCCCCCCATTTCGAATTTTGACTCTAAACTTTGTATGCTAATTGTGCTTCATTTGTGCTAATTTGTGCCGTTAATTTTAGAATTTGTGCTCATTTATTTTCAAATATAGGGGCCTCAGAAATTTATGTGTCAGCCTCCCCATTTGGAATTTTGAGTAGAAACTTTGCATGCTAATTGTGCTTAATTTGTGCTAATTTGTGTTGCAAATTAAAAATTTTATACTTATTCCCTTTCAAAAATATTTGTGGTTTTATGTCTCCCCTCAGCCCCCATTTTGAATTTTGACCCAAAATTTTTCATACAACTGGATTCAAATAGTGCTAAATTTTTCTACCAATTTTGGAATTTGTTATCACCCCTTCTTAATATATAAAAACAAGTTTTTGGGTGGGGCTGGGGAAATAGTAGCCCCACCCATTTTGAATTTTGACTCAAAACTTGGCATACTAATTGTGCTCAATTTGTGCTAATTTGTGCCAACCATTTTAAAATTTGTGCTCACTTCCCAAATCAGATAGGGAGGATGAAAGATTTCCCCTCAGCCCTCTTTTTGAATTTTTATACAAAACTTTGCCCACTACTCTTTTTTGATTTGTGTTTTGTCTTAGCCCCCCCCTTTTGGAATTTTGAGCTGAAACTTTTCCCATTATTTTATCTTAAATTGTGCTTATTTGTGCCAACTTTCTTTTTTGAAATTTTAAAGTTGCAATTTCAAGCAACTAATAACAATCACCCATTTCTGCTGTAGCCTAAATAATAGCCATTTATAACAAAATTTTCAGTAGGGTCAAGAAAATTCAAGCCTTCCATTTTAAATAGGAGTTCAATTTTATTACAATTTTTATCACAGTTTGTACCAAATTTTTACCTTGGTACTTTTGAGGGAACTATACTTAACCCATACTTTGCAGTATGTCAGAGTTTCTTGATTTGGTATTTTCTGGTTATTACTAAAAAACTTTGTAAGTACATATAAATTTTTCCATTGATCACTCTCTATTGACAGTTTTTTTCATTTAAGTTGCCAAATCAAAAATATTATCATAAAAACCTTCTATGTGAATTAAATAGAAAGAAAAAAACAAATTTTTACAGTCATATGTGTATAAATTATTAAGTAGGTATTCATGCTAATTTTGGTTTTATATACTTAATAATTTAGAAAATACATTTGGTGATGTATCACACAATAAAATGTGAAAACTCAATATTAAGCACCTTTAGGGGCCCATTTGAGGATGAAGAATGGGTCAAATGGAGAAACAAACCCCAAATTTGGACTCGGCGCTTCAAAAAACATAATTGGTGATGTATCACACAATAAAAAGTGAAAACTCAAAATTAACCCCCTTTTGAGGCCCATTTGGGGATGAAAATGGGTCAAATTGAGAAAAGAACACCAAATTGGCACTTGGCGCCTCAAAAAACATATTTGGTGATGTATCACACAATAAAAAGTGAAAACTCAAAATTTGCCCCCTTTTGGGGCACATTTGGTGATGAAGAATGGTTCAAATGGAGAAATGAACACCAAATTCGGACTCGGCGCCTCAAAAACCATATTTGGTGATGTATCACACAATAAAATATGAAAACTCAAAATTTTTCCCCTTTTGGGGCACATTTGGTGATGAAGAATGGGTCAAATTGAGAAAATAACATCAAATTGGGACTTGGCGCCTCAAAAAACATAATTGGTGATGTTGTAACGACCAAAAGAGGTGGTAATGTACCTAATTAGAACCACTTTCGATGTTACACCATACACGAAATATCACGTACTTAAAAAGCAGTAATACTTCTAAAATAATTCAAGTATTCAAGTTTACTATCCACAAACTGTAGTGGAACTTAACGTGTTACAGAGACTCAATAATATTTTAAAACACAAGAGTGAGTTTACATCTTTAATAAAATAATAAGTTTGTAAAACACAATATATAAATCATTACGTTAATACTTATACGTACAATATCACAATCCATTTGACAAAACTATCTTTTCACTAGAGACTTCTGCTAGAGGGGTTCCAGATACTAAGAAGTAACTGTCGAGGAACTGTGTCTTTTTCCACTGAATCGAGGGATTATATACTCGTTCAGGGTGCAAGAACGTACGTGTCGGATAGGCTGAGTGAGGTAGGGTGTTGTTATTATAGGGTTGTGCTGACTCGTAGAATACTCGGGACAGACACAAATAGGTCATGAATATACAGGTGGTATATCTATATTCATAAAATCAAATACGGGTGATTTAGTGGATGTTTATAAAGAGTTATAGGATGATTATTGTTGATAAATATCTGTTTTTTGGTATTCGGAACTGTGAGAACAAATATGTTTGTCATTTCTTAAAATAAACAAAAATATACGTTACAGATGTATCACAAAATAAAATGTTGAAACTCAAAATTGGCCACCTTTTGCAGCACATTTTGGAATGAAGAATGGGTCAAATGGAGAAATGAACACCAAATTTGGTCTGGGTGCCTCAAAAAACATATTTGGTGATGTATCACACAATAAAAAGTGGAAACTCAAAATTAACCCCCTTTTGGGCACATTTGGGGATGAAGAATTGTTCAAATTGAGAAATGAACACCAAATTTGGACTCGGTGCTTCAAAAAACTTATTTTCTATTGTATCACACAGTAAAATGTCAAAACTCAGTAATTTTGCTAGAGGAATATTTAGACATGCATCTCTAAGTAAGGCTAATAATATAGTACTGACAGAATGGTGTTAACTGAAATGTTTATATAACTACAATAACTACAAGAAATACCGTTTCCTAAACACTTTTGGGTGATCCAATCACAATGCGTTATTCCATAATCTGATTTTTTTGATGAAAAAAATTCCCAAATTTTGAAAAATATTTTTGGGTTATCTATGGGGAATTTTTAAGATTTCTTTGGCCAGTGTTATCTATATATATAAAAGAGAATGTATGTCTGTTTGTCTTTTATGCATTACACCATTAATCTATATATATAAAATAAAATGTATGTCTGTTTGTCTTTTATACATTACTACACCATTCATCCAATGACCATGAAACTTTTGGAAGTTGTTGAGTATACTCCAGCGAAGGTTTCTGGCATAATATGAAAAGTAAATTTCAAACAGTTGTCCAAAAAATTCCCAAAATATGTAATTTATTCAATGTCGATATATCGAAAAAAAATATTGCATCGATCTGGTGAAGAACATCAATACATCGCAAAACATATCGATGTTTGTTGTATACCTATGCGATAACAGTGACAATGAGTTTGTTTCTAATTCTGTTGCATTATGCATAGGATATAGTAATATTTTCCAAAAGAGGGTTAATTTTGAGTTTCCACTTTTTATTGTGTGATACATCATCAAATATGGTTTTTGAGGCGCCGAGTCCGAATTTGGTGTTCATTTCTCCATTTGACCCATTCTTCATCACCAAATGTGCCCCAAAAGGGGGAAAATTTTGAGTTTTCATATTTTATTGTGTGATACATCACCAAATATGGTTTTTGAGGCGCCGAGTCCGAATTTGGTGTTCATTTCTCCATTTGAACCATTCTTCATCACCAAATGTGCCCCAAAAGGGGGCAAATTTTGAGTTTTCACTTTTTATTGTGTGATACATCACCAAATATGTTTTTTGAGGCGCCAAGTGCCAATTTGGTGTTCTTTTTTCAATTTGACCCATTTTCATCCCCAAATGGGCCTCAAAAGGGGGTTAATTTTGAGTTTTCACTTTTTATTGTGTGATACATCACCAATTATGTTTTTTGAAGCGCCGAGTCCAAATTTGGGGTTTGTTTCTCCATTTGACCCATTCTTCATCCTCAAATGGGCCCCTAAAGGTGCTTAATATTGAGTTTTCACATTTTATTGTGTGATACATCACCAAATGTATTTTCTAAATTATTAAGTATATAAAACCAAAATTAGCATGAATACCTACTTAATAATTTATACACATATGACTGTAAAAATTTGTTTTTTTCTTTCTATTTAATTCACATAGAAGGTTTTTATGATAATATTTTTGATTTGGCAACTTAAATGAAAAAAACTGTCAATAGAGAGTGATCAATGGAAAAATTTATATGTACTTACAAAGTTTTTTAGTAATAACCAGAAAATACCAAATCAAGAAACTCTGACATACTGCAAAGTATGGGTTAAGTATAGTTCCCTCAAAAGTACCAAGGTAAAAATTTGGTACAAACTGTGATAAAAATTGTAATAAAATTGAACTCCTATTTAAAATGGAAGGCTTGAATTTTCTTGACCCTACTGAAAATTTTGTTATAAATGGCTATTATTTAGGCTACAGCAGAAATGGGTGATTGTTATTAGTTGCTTGAAATTGCAACTTTAAAATTTCAAAAAAGAAAGTTGGCACAAATAAGCACAATTTAAGATAAAATAATGGGAAAATTTTCAGCTCAAAATTCCAAAAGGGGGGGGCTAAGACAAAACCTTCCTCACCCCTTATTTCAGTTAATAATTGAGCACAAATTAAAAAATGGTTGGCACTAATCAGCACAAATTGAGCACAATCAGTTTGCAAAATTACAAGTCAAAATTTGAAGTGGGTGGGACTGCATTTCCCCAGCCCCACCCAAATTTGTTTTGCAAATAACTAAAGATTTGAATGAACAGGAATTATAAGCTTGTTGGCACAATTAAGCACAAATCAAAAAAGAGTAGTGGGCAAAGTTTTGTATAAAAATTCAAAAAGAGGGCTGAGGGGAAATCTTTCATCCTCCCTATCTGATTTGGGAAGTGAGCACAAATTTTAAAATGGTTGGCACAAATTGGCACAAATTGAGCACAATTAGTATGCCAAGTTTTGAGTCAAAATTCAAAATGGTTGGGGCTAGCATTTCCCCAGCCCCACCCACAAACTTGTTTTTATATATTAAGAAGGGGGTGATAACAAATTCCAAAATTGGTAGAAAAATTTAGCACTATTTGAATCCAGTTGTATGAAAAATTTTGGGTCAAAATTCAAAATGGGGGGCTGAGGGGAGACATAAAACCACAAATATTTTTGAAAGGGAATAAGTATAAAATTTTTAATTTGCAGCACAAATTAGCACAAATTAAGCATAATTAGCAAGCAAAGTTTCAACTCAAAATTCCAAATGGGGGGCTGACACATAAATTTCTGAGGCCCCTATATTTGAAAATAAATGAGCACAAATTCTAAAATTAACGGCACAAATTAGCACAAATGAAGCACAATTAGCATACAAAGTTTAGAGTCAAAATTCGAAATGGGGGGCTAGCATTTCTTCAGCCCCACACACACTCTTTTGTTTATATCTAAGGAAGGGGAGCATAAATTCTAAAATTGATGGCACATATTAGCACAATGTAAGCACAATTAGGCCAAAAATTTTCTGGTCAAAATTTGAAATGGGGGCCCGGAGAAATGGACCTCCATTAGATGCCCGAATTTTATTTAAATTAATAATAGATACAATTGCTCGATATAAATATATACATTGAAGAAAATTATATATACCTACTTATCCGTATTAAAATCAAACGTAAAAATATCGATGCTCATAATTGAAAAAAATAATCTAGGTATAGTAGGAAAACATTGATCTTTAATAAATTGTTGTATGGTCAGCATGTAGCAGGTAGCCAATTTTTTTTATGTGTAAACATCTTTAGCGCTTGGTCTACACTCTAGTACAGGCTAAAATGAGAATTACGGACAAGTTACAATATTGTAATTGTTGACGTGTAGGTGTGGGGTTGTGTATGTGCCCAAAGCGCATCCTCACAACCACACTACCATGTTTACATATCAATCATTCATGAGTCCCAATTGGGACTCGCGTCTTTTTTTGTTAAACCAGCGTTACTTTAATTAAAGCAGCTTTTTTTCAGATAGACAAAGAGTTTGTGTTATCACAAGATTGCAAAATAATCGCAAGGGCGTACCTACTTCAAATGACTGTAGGATTTTTTGGTTCGTTTCTCTTCGTATTTGAGAAAATGGCTGAGGTACCTATTAAACATCATACATAAATTCTTCCACATTCGAAGAAACTAGGTAGGTCCTTTTGAAATTTTGAAGCCCGTTCAGCTAAAAACACGAGCTATTGTGCCCCGTTTCCAAATTGATCGTATATTACGTTGAAAAATTAGTTGTTCTTTAATTTTTTTTTTCTTCATTGTGCAGTATCTAGGATATTAAAGTAAACCTACAACTGAACTGTATTAAATAATTTCCCGCCATTACAAATAATTCCATGCAGACAGTTTTGTAGTCTTACATAGGTACTGGTAAAGTTGAATAAGCTGCTGTCACTCTGCACATAAATGCAGCTATATCCATTATATTGACAGGATAAAGCGAATAAAAAATAAATTAGGTTAAAAACGAATTTTTAAGATATGCTTTTTTTTGTATTTTGACTTTAGCTTCATGCGAAATAAACATTATTTTGTTGCGGAAGGTTGGCTTCAGTATTGGTATATTTTAAAATCGCAGCAGTGAGTAAAATAAAAGTTGATAATAACAAGACAGAAATACTGGTGAAAGAGAAAAAAAAACAACTGATAAAAACGGATATAAATATATGTGTGCGTATGTCGCAACACGCAAAAGCAGCGCTGAAGTTGGTCATCCGGTGTACTTCAACAAATTGAGTGAATAGAATAAAAGCGTATAAAAAAAAAGGGAAATGTTTTACCGATTGTTTCACTAAAAGGTATGTTTTGAATTTTTAACAATTTTCGTATTCTACATTCACAAGTCTCATCGAGGCTTCAGCCTGAACGAGTACCAGTGACGTAGCCAGGGTTTTTCTTAAGTGGGATTGGATGGGAAAAAATTTATCTCCTTTCCTGTCAATTCAAGTGGCGGATTTCAAGAACTTTTTTTCTTTTGGAGGAGGAGCCACAGGCGGACTTTGTTCGAACTATCTGAGAGGACTAAAAAAATGTGATTTAAAAAACGTCGACCTTCAGCTTCCGAACCAAGTCCGTAATGCAGGATTTATTTCGAAGAAAAGGATATTCATAAATTGAAAAAATAATTTCACGAGCTCAGCGAGCGAAAAATATTTCTTGCGCATTCTGACGATATGAATTTCTGATTTTCATGCTAATCGTCATAATTTGTCATGAAACTTAAAATTATAACGGTCTCACACCGCGAAATCCTGCTTAAAAAAATCCGAGAGTTGTTTATCCCCCTGATCCTTACTGATAAGCCATTGGTACCTACTTTCATAATACCTATGCGTTTACAGAAACGAAGTTTAAAACAATGTAAGAAAGAGAATGAAAGTGAAAAAAATAACGAGAACTTATTTATTATAGTAGTATAACGTATTATAAAATCCACTTCTGTAACGCTATCACGTGACCTTAGTTACTGATATATTTGTCTATCTGTATATTTTGAGTCCAACTAGGAATCATTTTTTTCTTCACAATATCATATCAGCGCACCTGGTAAATTGATAATTCTGACACATTTATGTAGTTTGGGTAAATTATTGCTGCGTTACAGCATTTGGTACTCTGTAGTAGAAACATAATTATCACAATAACCACTTTCCACTTCATTAATCAGTAAGTCCAGTTTTCTACCTACGACTGACGTGGCTGCTGAATGTATGTATATGCGCATGTATTGTGGCTGACCACCTAAAATCATTTCACTGCGTACAAATTTTCAACGTTATTTGCACCAGTAAACTTTTAATGGCTTTGGATTTGTTTTAGTGTGTTTTTTCGCGGGCCACCCAAATAATTTTTTCTTCAATTCTGTGTATCTGTAACTATTCTTCCTCAAACACAGTCAATTGTTAAACCAAGTGATTGTGGTACTATATTGTGACGACTGCAACATTTTTCCAGGCACCAAGTCGCTTTTCATGTTACATAGGAATGCAGAAAACTTCTCTAAAAATCTCCACGACCGTTAAAAGTAGCCTAATTTATTTTAAATAAATTCTGTCGTCATAACCAGACTTAACTGTTTATTCTCTTTCGCCTTCAAAAAGTTGTAACATCAACATATTCGATAAATTACAAGTATATCAAATTGCGCTAATAATACACTTTCTCATTCAATAATTAATTGTCCTATTTTCGTTACTATTTTGTCCCCCTCTCCAAAATAAAAATAAATAATAAATAAAAATAAGTCAATGCCAAAATCACACTCTACAACAGTGCAATTTTACAAAAACACAATATTAAAGTATTCTATCGACCAAAAAAAAAAAAAAAAAAGTATTAAAAAATGAAATAACTTACTCATTGTCCGACATAAGAAGATAGATGACCATCCACACTTTTCTATTCTTTATCTTTTTCATGGAGAATTTTTCCTTTATTTTTTTTTTCTCTGCTTCATCTGTCTCACACTACTTCATCTTTGTTACTGTTGCGGGAACAACAAATAACCCAAAAAAAAAAAAACACACATTTTCCCCTACAAAATTTAGAGTTTTTGTGTGCATTCAACCCGGTAGAATTCGTAACAGCTTGCCATTCGTCGTATGCGGCCTTTAAAAGCCACAAAATGCGCCCACTACTCCAAAAAAAAAAAAAGGGGGTTGGGGGTGGTAACAGTTGCCGATAGCCGATAATATAATGTCGCCAAATAATAAACAAAGAGGGTTTTTCCTATGCTGTTGTTGTTTTTTACAGTTTCCTTCTTCCCATTTTAATACGGATTTAGATTCTTTTTTTCTTTATTTTCTTTTTTTTTTTTTTTTTCGCTTAAAATATGAACTACATCTCTTCTGAAATATAACCATTGATTTAAATTTGTAAGCCAAACCAAAAAAAAAACTGTAAAATTGGTTTGGCAACGTTCACCGTTTTTATGAAAAAAAAAAAAAAAAAAAACGTGCTCTCATTCAAATATTCAAGATTTTCTTCTATATCTTCTATCCATATATTAATCATTAGTCGTATGTATAGGTATGTATTTATTTTATCATTGAACAGTGCTAAATTTACAACTCATTAAAACATTTTTATATTCATTGAGCAATGAAATAGGTAAGACGAGAGATATAGGCTATAGAGAAACTAAATACATATATATCTATATACAAATATAGAGGGAGAACGAAATATATACGTCAGTAGGTGGTAGAATAAAGTATTTTTCGACTGTAATTTCGGTGAAGAATTGAAATGAAGCAACAGAAAAAGGAGTAACCCTCGCAATAAAGCAATAAAACTTCTTTTTCCTTTTTTTTTTCTTTTTTTTTTTTCGTTAAAGAAACGCATTACAAAATGGTACGATATATTTTAAGCAGATATATCAACGACTGCTATATACATCCCTGCACTGCAGTCGTTAAAAATTACGTTGAAATTAGTTCGTAAAGTGAAGTAGTTGATGCACGTTTTTTATTGTGGATATATGATGCGGCATTAAAGTAGCAAGGTAAAAGATACACGAGGTTCAAAAAGTCTACACTTCCTCGAATGTTCGTGAATAACTATAACCCTTGAAAATTATTTTTTAATTACTTTTATGAAAATTTTGGAAAATTTTCAACAGCCAAATAGGTTGGCTTAGATATTAAAATTGTAATTTTCTATTTTCGACCCTCTTCGATCAAAAGAGAAAAGACACCATTGTTGTAAATTTGTCAGTTATTGGATTGGAACTTTCTAAATAGACACAATACTTCAAATGCTTACTTAAACTTATTTTCATAATTTTTTACTTTATATAAATAATTAGTATTATTCTGCAGCAAATTAGAGAAAATATAGAATTCATCATTATGGCTACATATAGTGCATATTTTATACCGTCTTATAATATTCAGAAGTAATCATGAAAAATTGCTTCGACTTTAGGAATTAAAAAATGCAGACTATAACCTTAAAAATAGTTGTCAATGAGAAAATACATATATATGTTGTGCCACAAGTAGACAAAGATGTTGAAACGCGAACAAATGGTTTGTTTACTCGAGGAAAAATGTGAGATAAAATTTTCCGTTTTCTTTCAATTTCCAATGGAAGAAATTTCAAATCTGATATTCCATTCAACAAGTCGCGAAAAAATGAAATTTATGATTTCACTCCTGTGTGAAGAAGTACTTAACAAAACGCAAAGGACATAATTATTCTTAAGTTATTTCTCAGTTGATATTTAAATAAAAAAAGGAACGAGGAAACGTAAAGGTGACACTTTTTCTTCAAAGGAGACAGAGAGCAGCACGTACAGAAAATGTGGAGCAGGAAAAACGACCGAAGTTCATAATATATTTTGCGAATTAAAATGTCCAGTTCTGAAGACAGCAGGGGAAAGCATCTTGGACAGGCTTATCTGTAACTAAAATAGATAGACAGGTCGAGAGAGGTAATGTCTCCTGGGGTAAAGGCTAAAGTCTTGGGCTCAATCGATATTTAAATAAGAAGTATATAGGTGCGGTGGGCTGCTTCGCGTGAGCACCTAGCAATCAGAAATAGAATCGACTCGTTAAAAATTAAAAAATCTTTTATTTGTCTTCTTGGGTTGATATTATTAGCAAATTTCCGAAAGTGTCAGCCTTATAAATAAACAATTTAGGTTTTTTTTCCTCAATTTGATCTATGAAGTTGGAACTTCGTAATTTTAGTTCCAAACTCCATTGCGAATAAAAATTTTTCATAATAATTGAGAAAGTTTTGTATTTTGCATTATGGATGTTTTTAAAATTATTGCTGAAGTAACTAAAAGCAGCATCTACGAAGTTTTAATAATTTGGAGCTCGACATCTTCAAAAATGAATGCTACAAACGAAACTTCGAAGCTTTCAACAGTCGTCATATATAGGATTTCAAAGCATAATGTTGTGAACTGTTCATCGATAGTAGGTATTCGCCCCGATCTTCAATAAAGTGCTGATGGCATTTTGTACATTTCAAGCAAAGTTCAGGTACTTTTGATTTTTGCTCGATGTTCTTAAGTTAGTTATCAGTTTCATTTGTTTGTGTAAGCTAAACTGACAATGAATTTCATTTCATTTTTGTTTTACTGTTTGTGTCTGGCCTGGCAGTTGACTAATATCAATAACAACTATTCATTGTCCTACTAATGTTTGAGACTGATTTCCTAATAAGCTTTGAATACAAATTGTGTAGGTCTAATTGCTTAGAATGTCAAGAGAAGTGTGGGAAGGTAGCCTAGAAGCTTCTAGACCAGAGTGATATGAATAAATTGAGAAAAATGGTTCAAAGAGACACTGAACAGCATCGGTACTTATTAAATGGCATAGATCATTAGTCGCAGCTATAACTTATACCAATGTAACGTACAACGTACAGAGTGAGGATCAATAACTAAAATTTCACATTTTCGTTGAAAAATTCATAGTCTAGTTGTTGAAAGTAGTATCGATCTTTCCTCTCCGACTACAGTGCCTATATAAATAATTTTGGTCAAATAAACGACGACAATGTATCGATAAACAAATGTTGAATTTTCTTAACACTATAATTGTTGTGATCGTAAGAATGAACACGACGTTTCCTCCCATAACATGGATTATTCTCAAGCAAAGAGAGAGCTCCGAAGGCTGAAGCTCCCCTTCAGACCGTAAACGTATTTTAAATACCTTAATTCAGTTTATATTTCGTGCGGTGGAAATAACTCAAGAAAAATAGGCTTTATTAACAGTCTTTTTTTTTCTTCTTTTTTTTTCTATTTTAAGAATATTTCAACCTTATTCCTTTCTACAGAAATATATTCTGAATAGCCTATACTTACGTCCAAATGGATAAATACAAAAATTAGTCAATGAAAGTATTTTTTTAGGTACACTTCATAGGTATAGGATATATGCTTACGAAAAGTAGCGTTTGTAATCGATTCAAAATTTCAGTTTTCTACCTCGAAGAAATAAACTCGTGGAAAAATTCGTACATTGAGAACCCCTCAATTTGTTATTATTACCGAGGAAGAATAGCTTTTAACGACATCCATAACCGTTTGAAACTGTAGCTTACGACTTGTCTGAAAGAGCGGCTTTATTCAAATTAAAATGTTCGTCATTCGCTTTTATCAGTTTTTATTCATTTCACGCAGATGCTTTTCTTTTGCCACATCTTAGTTTTTTTATTTTCTTTTTTTTCTCTTTTCTACCACACATCAAAATTTGCGTTTCATTATATTATATTACACTATAGCTACACGAAATAGAATCGTAGCTGTGTAGGTATATCTTAATTCGATCGTCAATTGGTGACGCGTTAATTTTTCTAATGTCGATGAATTACCTACACAAAGACTAATGGAATGAAAGAAAGGGGGAAAAAAGAAAAAGAAAGTCGTAATCTTGTTTGTTTTTTTTTTTTAATTCTTTCAACCACACATTAGACTCACTATATACAGTAGCCGTTGGCCGAGTATATTTAAACAGTAGTAATGCAAATAATTGCTCAAGTATAGGTATAGGTTTGGCATTTAATTACATCGTTGATACTCGTCGACGCGGTCAGCCAGGTATGGCATAGAAAAACACATAAAAACTTTTTTTTTTTTTTTTTTTTTTTTTAAATAAATTTGTTAATTTTGATAAGGCAAATAAGATCTTAACCTACTATGGTGTGGGCACTCTATTCAGTAGCAATGTTCAGTCTACTGTATCTATTTAGCTTAATTTTCGCAAGCATAAAGTCGTATTGTTAAGCTTCGCTACTCCAAAGAAGAATAATCGATAAGGATGAGAATAATTAAAAAGGTTATTACGATGGAAATACTTTCTACCGATGAAAAATAGGTTGAAGGTTGTGGAGGGAGAAATAATAACTGAAGGATTTAAATGCGATTTGTTACAATTTCGTATTTTCTTAGATGTTCAACGCGTGTAAAGAAGCTGTCTATTTGGTTGTTGACGCAGATTCCCTCACTCAGTTCAGATAGGCAGAAAATATCGATATTTAGCTATAGGTATTTGATGAGTTAAATTAATTTCACGAACGTCCCCTTGTTCAATGGGAATTCCCCCTGCATTAGCTCTTTCAGCAGAAGCGAAGCAAGAATAAAATTTCTAGGAGACAGAAAATCCCGTCATTTGTTCCTTTAATACCAATAAGAAGCAGCACCATTAATTACATTTCTATAATTTAAGTTTTATTTCAACAACAGGTAGATACTTTCGATATTTTTCTAGAGAAACTTCACCAGGTTTTTGGGGGAATTAATAGCTTCGACGTTGTAATGTTGCCTGTCATTCAGCAGAAATCAAAATAACTCGTCTCTCTAGTTTCAGTTAGACAAATTTACCAATTCAGTCGCATAGCCTTAAATCAATTTTGCCAAAAAGGGCTAAGTGTTTAAAAGTACTTTAAGCTTTTAGGACTATTTAATTAAGTATTGGTAAATTTCCATTTTTCTTTTCAATGTTTGAGGCTAAAGATAGAAGGGAACTAAGAGTTAAACTTGAAACCTGCATTTCTCGCTTATATGACCTTGGGTATAATTATTTGGCTCGAAATTTCTCAATCAAGTAGGCCAACCAAAGGCAAGCTTGCGATTGTTTGCCCTCCTGAAGGTTTAACCGATTTAAAAATTCCAAAAATTTGTATAAGTAAGAAAATTGATTTTTGTGGCAAAATTCTGTATTTTAGAGTAGGTACAAGCCGATCATATGAACTAATAATTATCAAGTGGTAATAGTTGCAAACTGGTGTTACCACTTTATCTACTAAATCATGAAAATTTTTTAGGTGATATTGATTGATATGTAATATCAACAACTATTAACTCTTCTTGACGTGTAATACTTTGATAATCATCTGAAATTTGCATATTTCAATGAAGATTTTAGTTTATAGTGAGGATATAATCATGACTGAATGGATTTTTCACAAGTTCTGGTCAAAAAAACATTGTAACTCTGTATTTGATAAGGATAAAACATATAAACTCAAAGGTTTAGCTTTAGATTGGTTCTATTTAATGTAATATGATTATTAGGTCGTATTAAAGTATTATTGAAGAATTCCTGTCAAGTTTTTAGTTCACACTTTCAAATTATTCACGAAATTATTACAGCACTTGTTAAACAATAGAATTCCTGATTACACTTTTTCAATCCCTTAACACCCATAAGGGCGAAAAGGGCTCAGCCCTACCTAACTTGATCTTGCGCTCTGCTTAAGACTTGAGAAATTTTTTTTTTTAAATACTAAATTAGACACTTAACGAACTTTTCCAAATTAATAGTAACATTGAAATACCTTCTAACGAAGAAATGTTTTATGTAAAAAATTATTTAAAAAAAAAATGTATCTAAAATCGATTATTTAAGAGAATTATTTCATCAAAGAAAAGCATTTAATGCTACTTACAAACTGTATGCAACTGCAGCAACCTTTGGCTGTAGTTCAGCTGTTTGTGAAGCTACATTTAGTACAATGAAACTTGTATTAATTGCACAAAGGCAAAGCGTGCTGTTTGGTTGATAATTAGATCTGACAATATTACCATTCGAGAAAAATAAAACCAAATCCATTCCAAATGAACTTTCTTTACATTTCTTTAACATTAGAAAAGATTGTAAACTGCAGTAAAGTTATACTAAAAACCTTGCTCTATATAAGATACATTTGCCAGTTATAGCTAAAGGTGAGATGGCCATGTGGTCAAGTTAACCACTTTTAGCTGGTGAACCTTATTTCATATATTTATGAAATGAATATACAGAATTCTCTCCATTTCTTCTCACTCTGCCTAAAATTCTAATAGCCCTATACATATAATTGAGAGGGTGTGTTACAGGCCTACACTTTTATGTATCTTATCAATTGATAATTTCCGAATTCAAATTATTAAATTCATTTAAATTTTATCAACGTATTTTTGATCGCACTCATAACAAGATGAAAATGTTCTCCTTCACCATCATTCATATAAAATTCAATAGCCTGCAGCAGAAACAAAAAGTTAAATGTATTAATCCAGCATACATTTGATAAATGGTTGGCTCAGATTTCATTTCAGTTTTTCAGAAAAATAATTACCTCAAAATCATAATTCCTTTAAAGAAATATTTTCTAAAAATTGTAAGAAATACTCAAAGTTATTTGAAAGAATATTCACGCAAGAAGGTAATCAACAGATTATTTGCGTGTTCTGCTGCTGCATATGTACAACATATGGGAGAGCCAAACCTGGATGAACACTGGCAATTTTAGAATCAGTTTGGGCAGTTTTTATAGGGGCTCTTTACATGCACACAAACACACATACGTAACAAATACGTACATTCGTGTATAAGGGAAGTGCGTCATTTCTCATCATGACAAGGAACAACAAACAGGTTCATGTACCAAATTGTGACATCATCTTAATTGTATGATTAGTCATGGTTTGATTTTTGTACATTATTTGCAAGTAATTGCAAGTAATTGCATTCAAACTCTTGGGTGTGATTTAACATTATAGAGACGAATGATAACCCAGCCTTTTAGCAGAAACTGTTTTCAAGGGGTGTGAGTCCCTAAAACCTCATACGAGTTAAGTCCCCACATTATTTAATAGAAACTAAAACATATTTTATGACCCATTTGGTAGTATGTATTTATGAATAATATTGTGTCCTAAACTAATTCCTTTTTATACAGGAAACTGTAAAACGCATAAATTGAATCTAATATATGTGGTCATGAAGGCGAAAAGTAAGAGGCGCACTATAAAATTTTTGATTTTTTTAGTGTCAATGAATTTTTTGCGGCACAAAATGAAAAACTATCAGGCCTATATTCACAAATGTCACTTTATTCTCCTTTCACTTAAATTTCATTTGAAAAATTTTTTTTACACAATTCATACTTAAAAATGTGGGAACATTGTATCTCTTATGAAAGTTCCAATTTAAAAATAAAATATTACCACACTCTTAAATGTAAAATTGTGCCAAAAGTCATTTTTAAGTGAAGTTTAAGTAAAATGTTTGTGAATATGGGCCTCAGAGTGCCTGCCGCGTCAGTTTTAAATACAAGACGCATAAAAATCTACTAACACTAAACATAAAATGAGCGCAAGTTCGTCATAGGAAACAACTGTCATTCACAATGAAACCGAGTAGATTAAATTTGCGCAATATCGGCATAGGGTATAACCGCAACCACAGGAATGAACAGCTCAGTATTACCACAAAACGCAACGACAGTATCTGCTATTTTGGAACAATTTTATAAGTCTCGAATAGCAATAATATATAACAGGGCTTTTTAAAAATCATCTAAACAGGGACATTTGTGAATCGGTCATAACCTCAATCATCCCTTTTATTAGCTGAGTCATTGGTTGAGAGCGATACATTTGCCGACAGCATTCGTTTGCCACATCAACTCTTGATAACTGGAAATTTCAACTCGTTTTGATAGCTCGTGAAAATCGATCCCTGCCCCCGAAAACACTCCCTTAAATTGCTGTACAGAATCATCGACACCATCAAACACTATATAAAAGGCAATCAATTTCATCAAAGCTGTAGTAAAACCTCGTACAATGTATCTATTACTTCCAAACGTAATCTTTAAATCTTTTTTTTTTTTTTTTTCCTCTTCCTTTCTTTCTTTCACATATGGAAAGTTACAAACTGTACATTCACTGGCACGCCTACGCGTGACAAAGAGTCAACAAGACATTGTCCCATAAAGTACGACGTGTATTCGTGTGCAAACCGCGGTTGCTCGCAGACGAGTGCAATCTACCCTCGAATGGTACAGCAGACGTGAACTGCAACAAAACGGAGGATTAGCCGCTTCATTACACCCGACACAAAAGAAATGAAAAGTATCCCATAGAAAATAAAGTTGTTAAGTAATTTCGAATGCCGTTGAAAAAGAGAAAGAGAAGCGCGCAAAAAAGAAAAAAGAAAAAAAAAAGAAAAGAAAAGAAAAAGAAGGGCGTCCGAATCGGAGTTTGTTAATGACACGGCGAAGGGAAAAGCTGCGGCCAATGCGTTGCAGCGATGCGGTTTAATGCATTAAAACGTCGTCGGATCGTTGCAATGTGGAAAATCACTTAACAATATTCAACCTTTTGCTACGGATCTGATTGATAATGTGCTTTTTTCGCTGCCCCCAAATGGTAGGAAAATGGAGAAAAAAAAAGATTTTTTACGGCGAAGTCGCGCCAAAAAATTCACTCGGTTGCGGTGGAAGATAATTTTCCAATTAGAAATCAACAAATGAATGTGTGCGTAGTGGCGGCTATTTTTGTGTTGCAGCGGCGGATTTAAGTCTCTCGACGCCCCAAGCTGCAGAAAATTTGCCGGCCCCAGAAAACATTTTCGTGCCCCCTCCCCTCCAGGAGCTATATTGTGTGTGAGAGGTATGACGCATCAAATTATATCAATTTTTTTCGTACATTTCGAAACAACACATCTCTGCATGATCTGATCATAATTTCTATATAAGTAAGGTATTCTTGTGTTTAAGTATCATTTTTTTAACTCAAAAATTTGTCGCCCCAAAAATTTGCCGCTCGAAGCTGCAGCTTCGTCAGCCTGTGCGTAAATCCACCGCTGTTGTGTTGCATACATTGTGTTGCATGGCACATTTTTGTAACATCCGAAATTTTTGCAAATTGACCGAACCTAAAAATCAACGAGTGTCTCGGGACAGGAAATTTCAAACTGCGACTTTCCAGTTATGACGTAATAAATGTTCTTCAACCTTCTTCGATACTTAATGTTCTTTGTATGAAAATCAATATCAATCTATTTCATTCGAAAAGATTTAAGATGGAATTTCATTATTATTTTGTTCGTAGCATTCGTAAGTACATATGTTGCTGGATGATATGTAATGGATATGTAATGACTGCGAATAATCCTCAAATGTTTGCTAAAGGACAAATTATTTTAAAATTTTTTATTGCAAAAATGACAAACATCAATTCTGGCAGCAAATAAAAAAAAAGAAATTTTATGAATTGACTGATACAACACATCAGTAAATCTATTCACAAAAAATGGGAAACATACACAATCGAGTACCTTCGTCATTGGAATTTTAGGAATTTTCGACAGACAAATTAGAACAAGAAAATCAGAAATAATTAAATACATTCATGACGTCATAACCACACACACGTTTTCAGGAAATAAAATAAAAACATTGTCATGATGTGTGGTATGCCAAATTGGTTTTCACCTGTTATATAAAACTTGGTTTTTTATTGACTTTTTTAAAGTTCTCAACCAATCACTTACCTGAATTGATTCACAAAGTACGTATAATGAGATACCATACACATGATATCTGAAGATGAAAACATTGAGGACATAGATGTTTTGCTGATGATAGAATGATGGTGAAATTGAAGTATTGTCGAAATAAAATGATTAAAATAGAAATCAGTCGGAAATTTCAAATACCAAGTTAATAGTGTCCCACAGTGAGAGATTCCAAAATTCACTGTGGGGAGAAAAACTGGAAGTGAGAGACCCAGGGTTTGTTCTCACCGAACTCGTGTAATATTACATTTTAAAAAGGTTTACCAAAAGATCAAAAATTTATTCAAAATCATTCTAAGTTTTACCCCTTCTTCTCTAATTTCCCCTTAGAAAATCAACCCATTATGTTTTGACCATTTTTCCACTCAACTTGACCATGTTAGCTGGACATTGTCAAAAACAAATAATAAGTCAAAAAACAAAATACCAGTTATATTCAATAAAATAAACCATACCAGTTTTTCAATATACAGTCATGTTTACAATTAAACAAAAATGAGATTATTCGAAATAAAATGAAACATTTTACAAAAATTCAAAGTGAAATTATGGACAAAATTTCATGTAGTTAGAAAATTTTATAAGTTCAAAATATATTATTAAGAAACAACAAAATTCATAGGACTTGTACAAGCAAGAATTCCAAACGGAGTGAATTCTTCTCATCTCAGAAAGCTAGAGCTAACCCGAAAATTTGTGAGGGAAGGAGAAATCATTTAATCTAATTTCATTTCTGATAGTAGCTGAACAAAAAAACAAGCTACGAGCAGAAATGAAAGAAGATATGGGGAAAAAACGTTAGATAATAACTTCTATTCATCAAAAGAAGAATGCAACAAATTATATCTGGTTTTGAAAATTCTATGGATACCTCAGATGTTATAACTAGAAAATCACAGTCAGAAATTTCCTGTCCTGAGATGCTTGTAAAAATCAAAGTGAGAAATTTAATATTTTACTTTTTGAGTGGGCGACAGCAACAAATGAGAAAAATCTATGTTTCTGCCATTGGTTATACGGTTCCAGTTAAAGCCTAACATATACATGTCCGGCAATACGCCATTTTGCATCCTATAGCTCATAAGTGAATTCACTGATATTTTTGTTAAAATTCAAAAATTTTAATAATTTAGATTGTTTTATTAATTTTATCAAGTTTTTTCATTGTTTCACTTGAAATCTACTTTCACCCAACAGACTAAAGTGCCAAAGAAACAAGTCTCATATTTTACATAATTTTATGGGAACAAACTGTACAGTGAAAGTTATATCATTGCAATTGTAACAGAACCATTGCGGATAGAAAGCTGAAATTTTGGTGAAACATTAAAATATGTTTGCTGAAGATACTGTGAAACTTTCGCTGAAATCGTACCTTTGGTTTTTGAGATATAGCTGAAATTCTGAAAGGGTTATGTAATTCAAACTGTGGATACAAAATGGCCTTTTTCCTTACTTGAGTCTATAGAGCTTTATTTCAGCGATAGCCAGTATAGGCCTATTTAAAAAATTAGGGCAATTTAGCCATACTTACTTAAGGAGTTTTGGTGCTTTATAATTAGTGATGAGCAAAAGCAAGACAAAGGTTGCTACCATAGTTTTTAATGGTCTCTTGATCTTTGATAAATATTATGTTGATGTTGATTTTGGTCATATTCTTGCACAGTTCAGTCTTGGTCTTGATCTCGGTTATATTTACAAGATTGTTAACATTATTATTGGCTAAATTGAACTTTCTAAATTCCTTACCAACACCACACATCAATAAGCCTAAATGATCGAATGAGAAGAAAGAAAAAATTAAACATCAAATATGTATTGCAAATTCTTCAAGTAACTAAATTGCTAACCTTTCATAATTCATTCATATTATTTTTTTTCTAGATTTTACGTTTGGTCATGATCTTGGTCTCATACAAAAAATGCTAGACTAACACAAATTTTGCTCATCACCAATAGCAGTTGAGCAACTGTAGTATTTCTATTGAAATGTCTGTATCATTTTTCAGAGTTGATAGTTACAAGAGCCATTATGAATTCTTTTGATTTCGACAAAATTCAAAGAATCAAGGAATGATAGAGGTAGTTATAGTTTAAGAGACTGACATACTTAAGAAAATCTTGTTTAGAGGGACACAAAACAAGTATCAGCATTTCTGAGAGAATACTATAGGTAGATAACAATAGGTAGATTCTGCGCAATCTACCTAAAAAACACGACTTCTGCAATGGCATTTCAAACCATCTGTAAGTATTCCCCAACGCTTGATACAAAAGGTGTAAAAACCTCTCTAAAAATGCTCAATTCGATACCAATTTCAAATCAGCTAAAATTAAGATGACCAAAAATTTCAATAATTTTCCCTCATTTTAATGACTGTAGAAGCAGTGAATTTTCTTAACGTTTACAAAATGACTTTGAAAGATATAATGTTACGTTTGTAAGCCTGAACTCGCCGCATTATGTAAGTAAGTAAGAATCAGAAATAAACTTGCTGAAAACTAATTTATTTCGAATCTGTATCCTAAAACATTTGACATGCATTTAGCTAAAACTGAGAATGTATACGTAAGTCTACAAACCTATCAAATTCATCTATGCTGTCGTATTGAAAAGGAATTCGAACCGCCTACAGATATGCCCTGGTTTTTGACCTATCTATCTATATATTAATTTCTATAAAGTTTCTTTTACTGTGGCACCGAGTTAAAAATATTGGCTGGACTAATTTTCATGATTGAAGTGTCAAAAGAAAGGTCTCACTGTGTAGATATGCTATCTGAAAAGAAAAATTCCATAGCCACCCTGGGTGAAAAGTTATGGATTATAACGCCTAACCACCATTAAAGAACTTTTTGTTTTTCCTCCCATAAACATTAAGAATTCCACAAAATTTCTTACTTCTGTGTCAGCCCCTTCTTGAGATATCGAACGCCAAAAAGTTACAAAAATTAAAGTGCAGCTATATTATAGCTGTACACAAAGCACGGTCAAATAAGTAGTTTCAAAAGGAAATGAGGGAGAAGGTAGAAAAAGAGAAGATGAATGAGAGAGGGAAAGGAGCCATTTTATGAAAATGAGTTTGTTATTCTCAGCAAATACCGACTGGATTATCCCGAGGATGGTTTTAAGCGTTAGTGGAAGTCTTTAGCCTCCATGAGTGCATATTTTTGGATTTTCCTCCAGCTGTATCCCTCACTTGTCTATGGTTTGTAAACTGAAAAACAAAAAAGTGAAAAAGGAGAAAAATAAAAGAAAAAAACAACAGCTCCATCTCTCTTTCTTTCTACGGCTCTCTGTTTCTCACTATGGGGTCTTCTTTTGGAAGAATTATCAAACTGCTACGGTCAGTGGTTCTTTATTTCTATAAAAATGTTTTGAATTCCTCGTTTGTTCTGTTGGTATATCACCTCATTTGTTGGGATTAGAATACTGTCTTGGATCCAGATTTCTCGGTGAAGTAGAACTTGTTGTGTACATAATTAAACTTAGGTACCTTCAAACGTATAACTTCATACATAATAGGCTAAGAAAAAATTAAACTGTTCAAACTAACTTTTATCGCTTAAGTGGTTACAATATGAGTAGATTCATCTTTTTTCACCGTACGTGACTAAAATTAATCGAATAATCCTCTAAATCGAAACATTACAAAAATTTCATTCCGCTGAAAATCGAAAAAGCTTGCCTCTTTCATTGCCAAGTATTTTTTTCTCAGTTTTTTTTAGCTCCGAAAAATAAATTAAGAAACCATATTTAAAAATCCTGTAATTGCATTTATTGTTTCCTAAAATTAATGAAAAAATTTTGGTTCAGTTGATGATCAGATTTCAATCGTATTTTTACGCAACTAGTTCTTTACACCTTCTCATGTAATGTACCTCAATAATTAATGATTTACTAAATACTTATTTTCATGTCTCTTCGTTTATCCGCATCCGAAACTTTTACATGAGGCTAAAAGGCCAAACTTAACAACGAATAAATTTCACTAATCGAGCACAAAGAAAACTGATATATCATACAATGGCGAAAAAGGAAGAAAAATTGCAGAAATCGGCATTAAAGACTCGACAACGAGTAGCGGTTAATATTTTATTAAATCGTTCAGAATTCGTATCGTCGTTATTAACACGAAAATACAAATTCGCTATTCAAAATTAATCCCAAATTAAAGAGGGGGAAAAAAGTAAAAAGAGAGTGAACGTGGAAGAGCGACGTGGAGGGAGAGTCAAGAAAAAGAGAGAAGCAGAAAAAGAACGAAAAAGAGTAGAATATTGGTGTGGTAATAAATCAAGTCGAGGGAGCAATCATGCCTGTGTAAAAGGGGTTCAATCATCCCCCTTATGGAGTGCTGTCAGCCGATCACGCCTCTCTAATGACGCCTCTCTTAAAATCTGATATAATATCGTTTCTCCTTTTTACACGACCCCTCAGCCCTCACCACCAACCCACTTTCACACGTTTTACACTTTCCCGTTTAACTTTCACGCCATTGTTTTATTATTTTTCTTCTTTTTTTTTTTCACTTTTTCACTTTTTCTCTCATTTTTTTTTTTTTCACTAACAACTCCCTTCCCTCTACCCAAGTTTGTTAATTAATTTCCTTCCAATTTACAATACTTTTTTTTCTTCAGAATAATTATTTACTGCCGTCGATACGATTATTACAAGTCGATTTTTGTGCGCGTGTGTATATGTGTGCGAATGAAACGTGTTATTGATGTATTTTGTTTAATGAACTCAAATCAAACAGACAATAGAGATATTCTATGCTGAGTTTTCGTTTTGGAAAGAGACAATCTCATTTTTTCAATAAAAAATTTTTGTTATTGTGTTGGAATAATGTTAAGACTGTTGGTATGTTTTGAATGATGGTACAGCATTTCACTTGATGTCATGAAAAAAAATCTTATAAAATTTTCTAAGATTCGCAGACATTATTACAGTACCTAATGTCATTTACCTGATTTTTATAATTTTAAATCTAACATGAAATAATTATTTGTGATACAAGTGCGTACAGAAGGTAATTTTGAAACGAGCGTGATCCTTGCAGCACGAGACAAAGGCGAGTGATGTAAATCACGCGAGTACCGATCACCTACTTCACACGAGTGTCCCATACTATATTTTTGCAACATCCCCCAAAAAAACAATTTCACAAAGAAAACAATTTTTCGAAAATGTAAATATTCAAACATTACAGAAACGGGAATTTTTCCTTTTATTTGCGTCTTTTCGTTCATTTATTCTCAAGTAACTGAAAATTAATAAAAGCTTTTATGAAATACAGATTTAAGTAAATTTTATATTCTTTTCAGTAGTACCGAATCAAGCTTTCTAGCTTAAATATCGGCTGTGGAATTATTGATTAAAAGAAAAGAAATTTCGAAATTTCAAAAACGGCCAATTTTATTTGCCTTTTTTTCGTTCATTTATTTTCATACAGCTAAAGATGATTAAAAAATAACATGAAAAGCCATTTTATGAAAATTTTCACTTCTTTCCAGAAATAGCAATTCCAACTCTCAAGCTTAGATAATGACTAAGGAACAATTGAGTGAATTAGGAGAGGTTTCCAAATTCCAAAAACCAGTCAATTTTATACCAGTTATCGTTTTTTTTATTTGTTAAAGATGATTAAAAAATTGTATGGAAATTTTGTAAATTTTATTCTCTTTCCAGTAATGCAAACTTCAACTGCCTGGTTTAAAAGAAATTGAGGAATCATTGAGAGAAACAAGGGAGGTTTGTTTCAAGGTTGAAATTTAATGTTCAATTAATTGGCAACTTGACTATCAGTTTTTCATAAAATCCTAAAGGGCAGAAATTTCATAATGTTGAATGATACACAGTGCGCATGCGCAGCCAATACAGTAATTAATAATCCAAGCAAGTCCCAATTGCTGCGCACACGCGAAATTTCACTTTTTGACATTGGGGTGAAATCTTCTATTTAACATATAGTAGCTAATAATAAGCGCAAAAATGTCTGTTTTAGGAGTAAGTGTTCCAAAAATATAAAAGTAAAATTAGGTATATCTAATTCTTATGTGAAAACTGACTGAATATTTTCATTGTGTCTTTTTTTTTACCAGAAACTTGGAACAAAATTCATTTTAAAAACTTTTGCGCAACAAGCAACGCTAGAAAATGTACGTTTTCCTAACTAAAGAAAACTAAATAAATAAATAAATACATGCAATAAAAAAAGTAAAATATGAAAATTATTTGGAAGAATTGTAGGTAAATATTTCGTTTTAAATAAAGTGTCAAGGAAATTCATAGTGAAGTAAAAGAATGAAATGTATTACAAAGTTATAAAACAGGTACGCAAATTATTCAATGATTACTTAACAAATTAAATAGAACCAAGCGTACTTTCGATCGCAGCTTCTTTGGTTCATCAGAACTTTATATATTCTTTTCTTAACAGTAGGGTTACATGTCCATGGTTGACACAAGTCCCACGATGGCACACACCATTTTTTCTCCTCATTATTCGAGAAAATTCGGGGAAATTTAGATGGTAGTTATAATATGTTATTGAACATACTTGGAAAATCCAATTGGCAACACTGCATAGCTTAATAAATAGACAATACTTGACTTCCATGTGCCAGTTAAGTCAACGTGAAATTTGAAATTTTTGGGTTGAAAGGCGTCATTTTAACAAAATGTCAGATATTTTGGTATCAAACAACTCGGTACACTCTTGGGAATTGAACTATAAACTGATTTATGCCTATTAAAAATTATTTAGTATTGTTCTAATGGAGTAAGTTAAAAAAGTACCCATGTCCCAAGATGACACCAAGTTCTTTCATTCTAATTCATATTTTTAGAATGATATTTTTCAAAAATGAAAAATAAGATCATATATAATCAAAACTATGAAAAGCAGTTCTCTAATTAGATATAGTTACAGAGTTAGAATTTTTGAAGAAAGCACTCACCCACATATACGTTAGAAAAAACTGAATTAGTAACTGTTGTAGATACCGAATTATGTTTCTAAAAAATTATTAATGCAGTTTCCGAAACTTATGAGGAATTAAAAATAAAATCATACTGAACTTATTAGAAGGAATTAACCAGAAATTTGAATTCAATACCTTGAAAAACAAATGTATTTTTATTTGGCTCTAGGAGATGAAATAAAAGCCGTCAGAGGCGCCCTTCTCTGAGGTCTACTATAAGAGCAGTGTCGTGTTGGCTCATATTTTTAAAGGCGACAACTGAAACATTCGAGCCTCTTTTGTCTCTCCTTCCCAACCTAAGTACAATAAATACATGAACAACAACAAAATTCTTATTCTAATTATTGGATATAATTTTTTAACAGGAACTTTGGCTAATTAATTTAAACTATAATAATTAATTATATGATCAGGGCTTTCTCAGTATTATAATAAGTTTTGGTTATTTCATGACTGTGGTCATGTTTTTTGAGACACTGGATTTGAATTTTACTTTAATAAATTGTAGGTAATGTTAAACACGTTTTACTAGCTGTAAGGACAAATGCAAAAAACGATAAGTAGTAATTCTTACATTTTTTCCATTGTCAATATCTATACATAATTAAACATATATTAATATGACTTTGTTAAGTAAATATTAGGCCACTGTTGATACTTAAATATCATTCTTGCGTACGGGCCTTACCATTAGATAGTAGCATTTCTAAACATTTATTAATAAAATTTCGGTTTGCATTGTAGGTATATTATTGATACAAATACACTTCTTTTGTTTCAAATTTTATGGGAGTATATTAGATATAAAATGAAGAACCTGCGCCATGTTCATGCTTTTCATCTTTTATATCGGTGTAATTGTAGTTATTTGTTAAATTATTGGTTAATTTAAATGAAACTTTCATCGACCCAATTCTTAAAAATTCTACAATTAAGTCAAAAAAACTCTTAGGTCTCAAGGGAAGAAACCTAAAATTTTGTGCTATTCATTGCTAGACATGGGGTGCAAAATATCGTTAAACCATTTTATTTGTATTAAAGAATAAAATACGATATGGAAATAATGAGAATTTCGAAAGAGTGTATTGAAGAAAAATATTCAACAGAACTTAAAATCAAAGCTTCAGTCTAAGGTACAGTGATGATTCAACACAATTATTTTGATCTAACATTAAGTATACCTAATCTAAAACAACTGTATTTGGAGGAACATGAACTTCGACGAATTTAGCCTACAAGATTTCCCCCACCCTAAAAAAAACTGCGTGCACTCAAACAATAATAAATTACTACTGAGGGTTGAAGTGAAATCTTGTAAACCATTTTAATCTCAGTATGAACAAGAATTACACAAGCTCATCTACTTATAGCATAACTTTAAAATAGTCGAATGTGAAAAGATAAACATGAAATGAATTACAAATGTTTTTATTCGTAAAATTTATAGATTTTACCTGCAACAAAACTAACAAAATAATTTTTTTCCATGACATAAAAGTTTTGATGTAGTGTCATAAATAGTTTGGGTAGAATTTTACAAACCAATGAAATGTGATTTTTGAATTTTATACTTAATAACGGACCCCCTTTCAACCAATGAAATGATTTTAAATTATCTATAGACATACCAAGTGAAAGTTGATACATATTAACCACAAAGTCAAGACAATTTAACAGAAAAAACACTTTTTATAAAAAAAATAAAATAAAATGAAAAAAATTTTGCAAGTTTTTAAGCCAATTTTTTAAAATTGTGATTCAGCGTTAGAAAAAAAAGGTACCGACTAATAATCACTCTTCCACCAAATAAATTCATTACAAACTGATTTGTTAAAAATTTACAGAAATATGATAGTACTTATACATTCTGTTGAAACTCAAACATAAAATTACCCAAAATTCAATGGATTTTGTTTCAGTAATTAACTTCTAACACTGAAGATATTGAAAACATCGATAAGTTACCAACGTTGACTTACTTAATTTCACAACTATGCAACTTTTCACACGACAGTATGGCATTATCTCACAACTGTATAGGTCTTCAGTTAAATTAAGTAGAAAACTGAAATGTGAAATTATTATCGGAAAAAGTGGTGTTGAAACTTGTTGGAACTTATAGGACTACAAGAAAATGAATGGCACATCAGTTTAAAGAATTGTAATTACGTTATCATAATTACGTATACAACAAGATTAACTATTTTTGTGATAATATTTAAAAGACTATAATGGGTATGTTCTGAAGAAATTATTATTATTTTTTCTCGATTATCATCTCGTTCTCAACAAAGGTAGTAAACAATGTAAACATTGTATTGTTTTTTTATTGTTTTTTTTTTTCCTGTGAGGTCCTAAACTGAGACATGAATAACCTTTAACAATAACAAAAATAGGGCATGTATAAGACATCGAAATAAGTTCCAAAGAGTAACTAATGGACAATGTCAGATGTTACCATCAGAATTTGAAAACAGAAGAGTCCCAATTACGATCAACTAGGGGTAAATATGAGAAAATAAAAATAATAACTTAGACATTTTCAAAATCAAAATAACGCTATTGTTCAACTGCTGGACAACAGTACGCCTTTTTGAGGAATTTTAAAAATAGAACATGTTCGAGATATAACCTAATTATAAAGTTGAAAAAAGTGTAACAAAGTACCTAACTTTCCTCTGGAATATTCTCAATAACAGGTAATTCCATAAAACAATGACAATGCTAAAGCAAAAACAAGAAAATTATTGCTTGATAGTCTATTCCAAAGTATATATATATATATATATATAATATTTTGTTATTAAAAATAAAAAGGGCTAATAATAGGAAGACTAACGGCGGTATGGAAGAACAATAGGTAGATGCGTCTTATTGCTTGAGAAATTCTTGAGAACTGGTCTGACCATTCAGGTAGGTACTTGTATATGGATAGGTAATTTTTAGTCTTAGGTCATTTTTAAGTTGGCATAGGTGTCGTTCTTATATTTATACCTAAATAACCTATTGTCACTGATCGCTTAATTGTAAACCAGTAATTAATGTGACGTCAATTTGATTGAAATGAAATTACCATTCGATTCATATCACTGGTAATTCGTTACCCATTAAGTATCTACCTAGTTTATAAAATCATGTATACTTATATTATACAAGAATTTACGTTCAAAAAGATAGTCTGTATATAAGTTGGTGTGTTTTTTTGTTCGAATCCTAAATTAAGAACACCGAAAAAATTTCTACAAAAAATATTGAGAATTAGAGCTAATATATTTATTGAAAAAATAGAAAAAAAAAAAAAAGTTCTCAATGAGTCTTGATGAAGTGACCTCTCATTTCAACCTTAAAATTTTGGTTCTGCATAGGCTATAAGTTCTGGGAAGTGATAAAAATTCTCAAAAATAAATATCTAGGTAAATAGTAGTGTTTAAAATCTCTACAGGTCGGCCAAGTTCCCTGGCGCAATCGTCAAACAGGAACGACTACAATCATATCTTTGGCATTAAATTTTTAACCAGAACCTGCTCACCTATTGTCAAGTCAAGACATACCACACTTTTTTGGAATTTTAGGTTTCACTCTGACTAACAGAACCTCGTCTTCACTGAACAATAATTCCACATCTTACACGAATAAAGCAGCTTTTTATCAAACAGCACAAAAAATTCCACACTTTTGCAAAATGGGTTAAAAAAATAGTCTGAGGTGCCGCATTCAGAAGGTCATTTATCGACGAATTTTTGGGACATTGCGACCTAAAACTTATTCTACGTTAATAATTCCGGAAAAATCGCGTATATATAATGACCTGATTGTAGGTGAGTAGACACTGATGAGAAGTTCTCTCATAATCATGACGTGACCATAATCTATATCCTTCTTATCAAAGAAATTATTTCAATTTTACTATATTTTTGATTTTTTTCAGTTGACCAAACCGACGCAGAACTGAATCCGCAGTGTAAAAATAAAAACTAACTTCTAACAGAACTTGTCTAGAAGACTAGAATCAAAACTTCATCAAACACACGAAACATATCTAGCTATTGTTTCAGCTACGTATTTTCTTAGGTACCTATATGTATAAGGACTAATTTCACGTTTATAGGACCCACTTTTCCACCATCCATTATAGAATCCAGCTGGTCTGTATATGTACGGAAACGTAAATGGGATAGGCTAACCGCCGGAATATAAAGTGTACGTAAAATTAGGTACTCACTATTTGCTAAGCGATCCCTCCACGCCATCGGATTGCTAACGAGTCCCTGGAAGCCTGGCCAGTAAATCGGCGATCTTGAGGTGAATTCGGCTAACGAATGCGCCGAATGGTTGGCGCCGTTGTGTCGAAAATAGGAGGCGGCCGCCATTCCGGCCGCTGCGGCCATTCCAGCCGCGGTAACGCTGTTAAATGTTCGGTTCAGGCCCGAAGGTCTGGACAAAATATGGTCGATTCCGTGCGGATTACCCGAACCGCTGTTCGATTTCATTTCGGTCATCGAATGCAGGGCCGCCAGCGGTGGACTTGCCGACGTCACTTCCAGAAAATTGTGCAACATCGGCGTCAGCATGTTTGACTGCGACGATTTGCTGGAGTCTTGAGAGTCCGTAGACTCGCTCTGCAGATCCGTACTAGAAGCCGTGATTGTGACAGTCGTTAAAAATTACACACGTAATAACACACGAAGGGCTTGTTTTTGTTGTTTTTTTTTTTTTTTTTTCTTTTTCTGGTTTAATTTACTTTGCGTATCAAATTGCGGATAAAATATATCGATAATTATTTACGGTTCACAGGGAGAAAAAATTAAAAAAAAAAAAAAATTAATTCATCTTAATTAAATTTTTTATTTTTATTATTTATATAAGCTAGATTATGGTTGGATCACAAACAAAAAAAAAAAAAAAAAAAGAGAACTTTTACCGAACACACGTGTAATTTAACAAATTTAAATTTGTTTTTTCAATTTTATTTATTTATATTTTTAATAAACTAACCCGAGAAATTGGTACCGGTCAATATTTAGCTGGAATTGCTTACGCGAGATACGTCAACATATTATTTTATTTCGAAAAACATTTTTTTTTTTCATTCATCGTTCGACACGGACGCACTCACCAAATTATAATGGATAGGAATAGGGGGAAAAAAAAGTATGAAAGGTATATCCTTTTCGCCATCTCCGGTGCGTTTTCTCGACTGGCTGGCAAAATATTAAAAGGATTTGGACGGACTCCGCCTGCTGCGTTCTCCATTGGTTTGTCGCGTCGCCGCCCTCCAAAAATACGATTCTATAGGAAACGGATGAGGAAAGCACCCAGCAGCTGTTAATCAATTTACTATTTCACGAACTGAACTTGATTTTAATGCTCTTCTCTTATATGATGTCGTTTCGTCCACAGTTTGTATGGGTACGTGTGAGAGACGGCGAAAGAGATGGAGAGGGGGGCAGAATGAAAGAGGCGATTTTCACCGCTATTAGTATTGATGTCCTTACAAATGAACTTATTATTTTGCAGTGTTACCCTCCTCCCGTCGACAACTCCCTTCATTTTACTGTCTACTCGCCTGTGCATTCCGACACATTTATTATATCTGTATATGTTACCGCTTGCTCTAAGAAAACCATTTTATACTGTAGCTAGCGTAGAAAGCACGTTGACCATTATTAAAAAAAAAAAAAAAAAAAAAAATGTGAAGCTGTCTTGAAATAATGGCAGAGCCTAATTGACTTATCAAGTTGTAAGTTGGAAATGACCATGAAAATTTCGAACTTGCAAGAAACCTATAATACTTTTCGGTTTTTTGGTAATCCACATATATTTTTAAGTTATTTCGTAAATTCATTTTTCCAACAAAAATAAACAAAAAAGAAGAAATTCAGGGGAAATTTTCGATTGTCTTCGAGCATTTTTCTTTCGATTGGGATTAATTAAAACGTGAAAATCAATTTTTTAATTAGTTGATAGCACTCTTACTTCATCGCTTGATAAATCTTATAAGTTTTATAATATATTGGTTCGCAAACTGCAAGACGATGATTACATTGAACACACAATTAATCGATAGATATTCAAGTTTCTACGAAACTTATTAATGGATAATTAATTGTAATTACATAAATCCGTTATAATCCAAAAATCGATGTTTAGCACCAAAATTTACACTACTTTGCATTATTCACATAACTAAATACTATTTTTTGTATGAAAGAGGGGTCGTAACTACGATTTTTCTTAGAATTTGTAGGGAGTATAAAGAGATGATCCGGGTCCATTATTTCGTGCATGACAAATCAGCGAAAACATAATGAAATTAACAATTGGTCATATTTAATGATACAGTCGATAGGCTCATCAAGAATTATATATAAATTCAAAAATTAAATATTAGACAGCAAGGCGTAGTCGAAGTGCTGATATGAGAATTTGATCGCCCTCGTGATAAAAAAAACAACAAAACCGGTAGAATAAAGTAACAAATGTCAAGTATGATATTTTGACAAATTTGTGTCGAGAAATTTACAACATTGGAAGTACCCTCGTTGATATTCAGGACTTGTTCATAATGTGATTTCTCGTAACCTACGTATTACGCCTTCAAAAGATTGAACAGCAACCAAAAGGACTAGAAGAAATCGTGACTGTTCATATCCGAACAATGAAAGAAAATAACCACGAATTTCACATGAAATTAATTTGATTCTCTGTGGAATAACTTTCTGGTTCTCATTGATCTCACAAGCTATTCCTAGAAAGAAATCCCAGCTTCACGCAAATATTACACTTTCTGAAGCTTTTTTTTTTTTTATTTTCTCTCTTGCCAACAGTCATATAATCACGACAGATTTTCAAAATTCTTAATTCAAGTTTTTTTATTTTCTGATTCAATTAAGAAGTTAGTAAAAACTGAGAATTCAGTAGGTAAGTACGTATCTGAAAATAAAAAAACCTGCATATGTACCTATAAATCGAAAAATAACTTAATATAGGTAGTTCAAAATAATATGTTTTTACAACACCCACCCCAAAAATAGACGTTTTCTTGCGTATTAACTATACGTGAAGTAGGAGATTTTACTCCAATGTTGAAAAGTAAAATTTCGCGCTTGCGCAGTTTGGGACTTGCTGAGATTATTAAATCACTGTTTTTGCTGCGCATGCGCACTATCTTATCCAACATTATGAGATTTCTGAAAATTTGGATTTTTTTGAAAAACTGATCGTCAAGTTGCCTCTTCAGCTGAACACAACATTTCAGGTTTGAAACAAATCTTTCATATTTCACAATCAATGATTCTTCAACTTCTACATATTTAGCTAGAGAGCTGATGTTAAAGTAGCTGGAAAAAGGATAAAATTTATAAAATTTCCACATAATTTTTTATTATCTTTAGCTGTTTGAAAATAAACCAACGAAACAATGACTAGTTTTTGGAATCTAGAAACCTCACCTCATTCACTCAATGATTTGTCAGCCACTATTTAGGGTAGAGAGATGGGGTTTGCTGTAATGGAATGAAGAGAAAATTTTCTCGAATTTGTTTTTTTCATTTAATTTTTTAATCATCCTTAGCTGCATGGAAATAAACAAACGAAAAAACGCAAATTAATAGAAAATTCGCCGTTTCTTGGAATTTAGAAATCCCTCCTCTTTCAATCAATAATTCCTCTGTCCCTACTTTAGCCAGAATGTTGTTGTTGGTACTTCTGAAAAGAAGAGAAAATTTTCTTGGATCTATAAACCATCAAACTTTTTATTCATCCTTAGCTACTAGAAAACAAACGAACAAAAAATGTAAATTATTGGAAAATTTTCCATTTTAGTATCGTTTAAACAAATTTTCAAAAAAATTTTTATTTGGTGAAAATTTTTTTTTGGGTAGGGGTGTTGCAAAAAATAGTATGTGTCACTCGTGCAAAATAGTTAATTGCTACTTTACACACTTATATCACAGGTACCTAACTATTATCACATTTCCTTTTAATCCCCGACATCCGAGAAGAGATAAAATAGAATTACAAAAAAAAATTAAAGTTCGAAATCGACCTTTTCAAGGAAGAAAGCTGCGAAAGAAAAATGGCCTTTACAATCGAAGAAACTGAAATTCTTACACAAACCAGTAAAATACTTGTATTCGATAAAAATAAAAAAAAACTATACGTTAAGAGAATTAAAATTGTTTTCTTTGCTCTAGCCCCTTTTTCTGACATCCAGTACCATAACTCCAAAGTGTAGAAGTAATTTTAAGAATTGAACGAAAAAAGTGTTACAAAAAGTACTTCAATTTTTTGTTCGTTTTTCCACCTAACTGCTTGTCACTCGTTAATATTTATTGAATTTAATAACGAGGAAGAAAAAAAAACAATACTTAACACTCTCTTCTGCTAAAATATAATAAACAAAAAATTTTTGTAATACTGTTAAAAGACGAAATTGGAAAGGAAGCATTTAGAAACTTTTCAACTGGATTTTTTCCAACTTTGTAATAAATTATATTTTCATACGGGCAATATTAAGGGCAGATTAAATTAAAATCGTAACATCAGGTTCTATCATGATTGTACAAGGGGTCGCCAAAATGAAAACATTTTGTATTTTATACAGTGAAAATAATATTCTGTACCTATCCTTACATTTTTTAAACAATTTATTGCTCTTCAAATTATTTTTGCTGTGCTTTTATTGAAAGCAAAATGAAAGATATACATAGGAGTATATAGGTAGGTGTATCTGTAGGTGTAATAATTATAAAATTTAAAAAAATTTAAATTATTGTAATATTATTTTTTTATTTTTGGCAATCTCTCATGAAATCAGTGGTAATTGTAATGAAAATAACTGGATTCTCAAGATTATGAATTTTTTTGATTTTAGTGATTTTCAGTGTTTTAAAATCATTTGAATACGTTACAGTCATTTGAACTGACTGTAAGAAAATATTCACTAAGTTGATCTAATTTCCATAAGTTTATTTCAGATTTTACTCAATGTTGAATACCGTTAAGTTTAAAATATAATATTTATTTACAGGGTAAGACCACAAGACCCAACAATTTCGTTATCCTTTTCTGCTTCAAAAAATTTTAAAACTGAATACCAATGGAAAATATTACGGCAGATTGATCAACGAAAACGTATGATAAGTTGCCGAATCTTAAAATCGAAGGTAAAACCTAACAGACTTGGGATCATCGATATATGTATAGTGTATACCTCCAAAATATTTTAAATTTTATATCTAACGTGAGGAGCAGTACCGTAAATTGAAATTATAAATTCCATAAAAGCGAATGAGCTGATGATTTTGAATATTCCAGAAAATAAAAAATCAAATAAATGAAACCTGTAGTAAGAGGAACTTAATCTCCCTCAGACTCTTTCCTCATGAATTTACTGTTAATTTAAAAAAAAATTTCAAAGAAATAGAATTGATTAAACCATCGATAGAATACGCGTCATTACATCTCTGTATCAAAATATTTATTTGTTATACAAGTGCAAAAAGGAGGTATCAGTAAACTACTTTGCACGTGTGTCACACACTATTTTTTGCAACAACCCACCCACTGTCTCCCAAAAAATGGCAATAAATATTTTTTTATAATTAAAATTTTATTTTTTTAAACCAAAAAATTTTTATTTGAATTTTTTGCAGTTTGCTTGTTTTTAGAATGTTTTTGAAAAATATGATATTCAGTTTCTAGCCAGAAATAATAACAACTGAGAAAGTAGCCAGTCCAAGTAAGAAATTAATCAACCCGTGCGAGAAATTCAGTGAAATGTGCGAGAAATTCAAGTTACACGTGCGCATATGCCTAAAATAATTTTTTGACTTCGTATCGAAATTCGCTACTTTTCGTTCCATCAAGGCGCTTAAAAAAATATACTTTTGTGAAGGGTGTTTTGAAAATAACTTTAAGGAGACAAAAGCGTAGGTAATAATAATCTTTATGGTAAGGTTAAAAGAATATAAATTTAACTACCAACTAAATTTGAGAATAGTTTTCGGATAATTTTATACTCTTCTAAATGGTCATTTTATTATTTTACTTTCATTTTCAAACATAATTATGTATTTTTTGCGCTGGATTTAGGCAGTTCATATAATTTCGGTTTTGAAAACCGAAACTTATACTTGGTTATTATGATTTTTTATAAAGTTTTTGCCAAGCATGTGCAGAAGTTATTCGGATGTCAATGAAGAGAGAAGTTATAGTCAATGGCTGACAATGACGGCCACTGATCCGATTATAGACCTGATCACCAATCACGTTGCTACAGTCACTAATCACAGCTACTGTTTCTAATCAGCGAAGCAAGACATGAGTAAAACTATGATGTAGCTCCCAACAAATAATACCAAAATAGTTCACGTTCCTCTTTTTTCTCATAGCATAGGATGTACAAATGATAGATATGTGAAATTTCCAAGGTTACAGGCCCGTAACCAAAGTAAATTTTCTGGGTGGGTATAAACCATATTAGGGAGGACAAGCGTTTTTTTCTCAGATATTATATCATATTACCAGAGCCGTAGAGAAGAAATTTAGCACTGAAGAGAAAAAATTTATGATTCTTCTCAAAAATTGTAAATCACATGTGTGTTCAATCGGTATCCAGAATTTATCAGTGACAAAAGTTTAATAACATTGAAAAAGCCAATTTCCCTAGAGGAGCGTATGAAAAAAAATTTCAAGCATTTTTTCAAGAAAATTTACTGATTTTTTTTTTTTTAAACCCCTTGTCTTTGGAAAGTCCGTTTTTGAGTAATTCCCCCTTCCTCTCTTGTAATGTCTCTATATTACCAAGGTATATGTCCTATTACCTATAATCAGATACATACAGCTAAAGAGATGTCCAATGCCCGATCAAAAACACGGCAAAAATAGAACGTTGATAAAATGTTTCAAATTTCGATATTTGTTATTGCGCATGTATCATCGCTTAATAGTGTGTGTGTGTGTATTGGTAAGGAGATGTCTGTTTTCCTTTGATTATATACTACTGGATTAGTAAAGTTTCATAAGACTAATGTACTTTTTAATGTCAAGACATGCCAGTGAAAAAATATGTAACCCTAGGGTACCTTTTACGTATTTTCAATGTTTTGCTTGCATTCACCAATTTAAAATACATCTGATAAAGCCATCACTTAAATTCACAAAGATAGCGTACATGAACACAAAGCAAAATATGTCAAAAGGTACGCTCTGTTTGCCTATTTAGCGCTGGCATATCTAACCATAAATCATATTTCTTTACTAGTCCAGTACTACATAGTCAAAGCTGTAGTATTCACAGCAAAATATGGGCAGAACATATAACTTAAATTGCTTTTTTTCTACCTTTCATGTATTTTTCAACCACAATGAATATTATGGAGCGTTGGACATCTCTTTAGCTGTAACTATATCTCTACCTATTATTCCAATATCACGTATAGATGTAATTGGTGGGAGGAGAGAAAAGCAATATCAACAAAAAAAAACATAAAATAATAACTGATTACCACATTTTTATTTCACGTTGATACAATCCTAAATACACAATAAGATTGATGAAAATATTGTATATTGAATCAAAATATCAGTGTTGCGAGTTGACACCAAAAAACTTCCATATTGAATAGTCACAAACGAAAAAAGTTTAAAAAAAAACGGGTATGCTGTGGCCTGGAGAACGAAATATATCGTATAATTTTAGATTTTTTTTGCCAGAAAAAGCGAGAGCCGTCGCTAGGGGGCGCTGCTCTCCTAGTTACGGGCTTGCAAATAAAGGTGTAAAACCGTAGAGGATATATAAACCTGTTATATGTGCTGCAAAATAATTTATTTTGGCTTCTTTACGGCTATAAAGTAACAAAAAAATATTTGTTCCTTATAAGAGTATACGTGTGTAAACTACAGAGTGTGAAGTGTAAACTATTTCAAAATCTGCGCATCCATTAAGCAAAACAGACTGCAACAAAACTCTTCTTAGAATCGATAATATGTAATCGAATTCCTGAACAAAATACTTACCACCACAATGCACAGGATCAAGTCAATCTATGAATAGAAAATACCTACCTACCTGTTTACCCCCACAACACTTAGGTATTGAAAATTCGACAACCGTCAGCCAAAAAAACGATTTTATATTTATTTTTCGAAATATTTTTGAAAAAATATATACCTCGAATGACAATGCATGCACATAACCTTACACATGTTTTTTTGAATCAACTGCAGCTGAAGGTTGTCAAATGAAAGACGTACTGGCCGACATTAAACGGACAATAACAAGACAGAATATTGTGTCGAACGAATTAAAAGTGTTTGGTTTGTATTTTGCACGAAAAATTCAATTAAAATTGTGTAACGGCGGTGGATGGAAACACGTGTCCGAATAGAAAAAGATTCGATAGCCGATAACGCGTTTTTCAGGCCTACAAAGTAAATACTTATTACCACTTTTTGTCATTTCCAAAAATACCGACCGCCAACTGGCCGTGAAATTGACACAAAATAGAAAGCACGAGCCTTTATATATCTTCTGTGAACCTTCCTCCTCTCCATCCGGCCAGCCCAAAAAAAAGATACTCTGATTATTTTGCTCGAGTGAGTTTCCAGTTTCACCCAAATTAATATTATTTAGTCGATAACGGAATTGATGCCGTCGAAAAAAGTCCATAACCATTACACGAAGCTGTGACTACGATACATACGCTGGCGAAAAGCTGAGAAAACCCAATTGCCAACTGAAAATTGCTGTAGCTTGCTCGATTATTTACTGGAAAAAATATCAATCTTATTAATCGATTAAGTCAAGGTTGAATGGCATAAAATGAAACAACGTGAATAGGCAGAAGGACATCATTATTATACATAAAATTTAAAAAAAAAAAAAAAAAAAAGAAAAAAAGATTTCTCTCATGCTAAAGATTTTTTATCGAGAAATGGAGAAAGGCTTTAAAAAACGGAAAATAGCTATTTGTGATAGAGTTGCGTAAAACAGGCAGAGGCGTTCCGAAACTTCCTTATTTTTTTGGGGGGGGGGGTGTCAGTTTAAAAAATTGCCGACTTGTTTTAATTTTTACCCAGTTTGCTTGCAAAAGAAGTATTAAAATTGACCTTGTAAAAGGTTTAGGAGCGGATATGATGAAAATTATCAGTTTCACGAGAAAGGAAAACGATTGATACCATTTTCCCATTTTCACCTAATTTTCACCGATAACTTACAAAAGACGTATTAAAATTGACTTCGTAGAAGAGTTAGAGTGGGGATGGAAAATATGTATTGGGTTTACGAATTATCTACATACTATGATAATTACGAGCTATATTTCCCATATAATTTTATTCTATTAAACAATGTTCGGTGAAGAATAGCTTTTTCAAGACTCTCTGAAGAAAATGGGCGACGTTGGGCAAAATCCTGCAAGTCACTTTTTTGTAGGAAATTTTATATTGAACAATTTTTTACAAATCTATTTTTATCGCAAAATCAAAATTCGTATAGAAAAAACCGATAAAAACAAAATTTTGAGGGATGGTCCTTCTGATGTCATCATTTTTGTTTTTATACTGGCTATAAAATGCTCAATGCTAACACAAATTCTCCCAAAAACAACACTCAAATAATTAACCGAGAGCATCTCCACCAACAAAATGGGGTGAAGATGTGAATTTTGGTCCAGACCTGCACAGCTGACCAAGCATTGTCTGAACTGCTTTAAGCCATGCAATAAAAAGGGAATTTACTAACCAAAATTAGTCATGATTTTCAAGAAGGTGCTCTATTGAGAAGAGTCAACCTGATTTTCCCTGTTTTATTTCCAAGAGTTGGCCCATTGCCTGGGAGTAAAAATTAAACCATGATAAAAAAATACATCATGTTTTAAAATTCAAAAAATGACTGACAAAAATATATGTGACCATTACAGTTCAACAGTAAAACTTAGACGAATGGAGCAGCAAAAAATTACACAACTGAAAAACTGTTTGAACTGCTGCTTTGTGAAAACAAAATGAAAAGGGAAGCCAATGACTGGTATAATAATATGTACCGAGGTACAATTTTCAAGAGTCGAAGCTACAACCACTAATGGGGAGAGCTACACATTAGTGCGTGAAGGGGGAAAACAGTTTAATTAAAAAGAAAAAATATTAAAGATCAAAATGGAGGGAGAAATTACACTGCCTTCACATACCCAGGCTAGGTGGCTAGCCTCACCTAGGACACTCTCAGCATTTGAATTATTATTTTGGAAAAATTTTATTTTTTGAAATTAAATTATTACGATTTTATTTTTCTGGGCAAGGCCGCATCATACACCTTATACCATCAACAAAATCATCTGAGTTCAAATTTAACTACCTTTAGTTTTTCCAGAATTATGAAAAAAAAAAAGATTTTAAGTTGAGCAAAACATCGGCTTACATGTATACCTTATTTTAAAAATAATTTACTTGTATTTTTGATATTTGCAATTAATTTTTACTTTTTTAATCTTCCTAAGAGAAAAAAAAAGTAAAACAGGAGAGAATCAATACAAACCTGAACTCAGCTGTGGAATATCTTGTCATGAGAGATATTCACATGTAGAAAGTAATCTACAGCTTTGCGTGTTCTTCCACTTTCTACATTGTAAGTATGGGAGAGCCAAATCCAAGATGAACACTGGCAATTTTTTAGCCAGTTTTGTGAGCTTATATACTGAATTTGGCACACCCACACAGACACACATATGTACATATACGTATGGTATTATATCATAAATTACGTCATTTCTTGCCTCCATTTAGGTGATAAGAAACGACGCAGAATGTTTGATGACAGTCTGTGATATCACAGAGATTGTTAACAGGTAATTGATCATGGCCTGCATAATGTATCTTACCTGTACATACGTACAGGTATGAACATACAAACGTACATGTGTTATTTGGTTTTACATCATAGAGACGAATATATGCCAGCCTTTGGGCAGTGACTGTTGTCAAGGGGTGCAAACCCCTAAAACCTCATACGAGTATTGTCCCCACATCAGCATACATCAGTTTATTTGTAGGCTATCTGATATGGATATCATTAGTTTAGAACAAAGAAAATCCACATCAAATTGAGCTTATTCTATTTGTTTTTCCTTCCTTTGGTTATTTTGTGGTTCTTAAAGATGACTTTGACTTAACAATTACTCAGTTGAAAATATATTATGGTAAGAAAATGTCTTCAGGTTAAACGTATTCCTTTTACTTGTTGGCCGAATGGGAGTGAGAAGGACTGGTGATGGTTTTCTTTAAAAATTAGATGATTATTCTTTACACTAAGGTTTCTTTGAGTTTTCAAAAAATTAAGGTTGTCGAAGGTATAATTTTATCCATAAATAGATAAAATCGAAATTGACAAGATTTTAACTTACTTTTTGAAAAAAAAATCAAATCTTTAACCTCCAGTCTGGTATAAAATATTTGAATTTGAGAAAATCAAATCTTTCCCGGATAATTTAATCGAAAAATTTGGTCTAGTAATAAGATAAAAATTGGGATAAATAATTTTTGTTTTGATTGTTGACAACAAAAGTTGTTGGTGATATTGGAATCAAACTCACGAGTAGAGAAAGAGAAACGGTATTTTTTAGCAAATCGAGAGGACTAACTTAGGTCCCAATTACATTTACCACTGAACTGGAGCATTAAATTTGAATTTAAAAAAATTGTCAACATAATGGAAGAATAGTTTCAAAAATGGGTAATTCCCAGACGTATCTAGATTATGGATTATTCATGATAAGTTTGACTAATTGTGATGGGCCTAGATTCATTTTATAAAATCAAAAAGTGATGAAAACAAAGCCGCAGATTAATTTATCAAAAAATTTGGGAGTCGTTTAGTTTTACGTCAGAATGCACCAACGATACTTTAGTATCAGCAGTGACTTAAGAATTATTTATCTTAAGAAAGTTACATATATATTTATTTTTATGTATAGATATAAATGATAATGGAAAAAACGTAAGAATTACTTAAAAATCGTTCTTACATTCGGACCTTAGTGAATCTAAATAGGTACAGCATAAACATTTATGTACCTAAGTACCAATCAATTAAATTATATGCAGATTGTAAATTTTTTTTTTTCAAATTGGGCTTCGGTTACGTAGTCATTTTAGCCAACTTCTGGATTATCTAATTCAATTTCGGAGTGAGAAATGAATTTGTCACAATAAGGTAATTCATGATCTACCAGCATGAATTTTTCAATCACATACCACCAATTTCGAGAACCGAATATACTGCCATTTCGAGTCGTGAGTGTGACTGTGGTCGGTCTCGAACTCGCAACCTTTCGATTGCAAAGCTAAGAACCTAATTAACCACTAAACCAAGCAGACCACAGATTATTTTTAAATCTCAACTCTTCTCATATTTCGCTATAAATCCCTGATGCGGTACTCAACTTTGATCGTTTAATCAAAATCTACGCAGGTACTTACTACTAATGCTCTTCATTAATACAAATCCTATTTTTCAAAATTTTCCGATTCGAACAGACATGAAATCGGTAAAAATTTATGGAAGAATTTTATTATGAGGCAGAGTTCTCAAGCGGATTTTACGGGATGTCTGGATCTTCCTTAAACAAAATATAAGAATCGCAACGATTGGTATTTTTCACGAAGTCATAAAGTGAATTAATTGCCTTTATAATATAATCATCATATTTATTACAGAGGCCAAATTTAAATTGGTTTGTGAACACGTGTTCTCCTAGCAATTATAAATTTACATTTAAAGGAGTTTTTGCGCCCTACACCTAACTTATGACGTTGCAAAGAGGATTGGAACAGTCCGACCAACCCCTTACAAAATTCCTTACTTGAAATTTTCCATAAATTATTAGAAAATTGACAGAATCAGTGGCGTAGCCCGGAGGGTTACTAGGGCTTGGAGCCTCTGTTGGAATTTTTAAAAATCCTCATCAAGGCGAAGCCAAGATACAAATTCTGGTGGGTAAAATTATTTTATTGTTTTTCTCTCAATCAGATATATATTTCTTAATTTTTTCTGATGGGGCTTCAACATGCTTTGAGAGCCTAGCCCCCATACCCCCATTGAGTGCACCAGGGCCGGCAACTTTTCATTTTCCCATGTGTAGCGAAAAAAAAAATTTTTTTTGGTACAAATTTTGCACGGAATAAAGAGTAATTGTATGTAAACGTAATTATTTCCTATGTGTAGCAAAAACCATTTGGGAATTTCTCATGTGTAGCGATCGCTACACACGCTACACAAAACTAGCCGGTCATGGAATGCACCTCTGAATCTCTTGATTGAATTTAATAAAAATACCAATTTTTGCGTCATGAAAGCTGATACTGGATGGAGTTAAGAAGCTGAATTGAAAAAGTCACAGATTTTTCCAATACAATATATAAGTCAATTATAATTTTATTACAAATTCATTATAGAGATTCACTCAATAACAGAGATGTGAAAAAAGTAGGTATGAATACAACATAAACAATTATAAGAAAACTGAGGATAAAATGAGTAGACTAAGAGAACAGTATCTTCTCAATAGAATAGAGAAGATTCCATCTCCTGTTCCGGATAAGATTGTACAGAATCTTAGGGTTACCAAATTAAGGTAGACACCTAATAACGAATAGCCAATATGTAATACATTCTCTAGGTTTTTGTTTCTCCCAAGTTCAACAAAGTTCCATACAACTTTAATTGAATGTGTAAGCCAATAATTTCTAGTTTAAAAGATGACGGATCTGTTTAACATTCCAGTTTATAACAATAAAATAAAAAAAGATAAAAAAAGTTTGCAAAAAAGCCAAAAAAAAAGCAAAAAAAAACAGGAACATTCCATTATTGTTGAGTGATACTGTAACGGATATGTTCCTCATAATATAATATTAACGTACATATTCATCTACGCAAAAAAACGTATTTTTACTCTGTACATTATTGTCCCTTTAAATTATACAGTTAATTGAAAAAAGTAGCATTACTTCCTGCCAGCACTTACAAAATTTTTTTTAACAGGATATTCGGTGACCTCAGTACACTGGTCCCTCGAATATTCTCAAATAAATAAATCCCTCTAATCAGCAAATCCCTACTTTATACCGATTACTATGTAAAAATGTATGCCATGACGGGGTATATAAACTCTTGTTTGCACTAAAATAATTGTACTGTAATTTTATATTCATTCAGTCGTAGTAGGTACTGTGAATAATCAACCTATCCTAAACATTGGACTTTTGTCTGTATAAATTACTATTTTAATAGAGTGTCAAAATTTGTTGGGTGTTTAAACTTCATTTAAAGTCTTTCTAACAGTCAAGGTCCATAATAGCTGTGAATAGTAAACTTAATAATTTAAACTAAATTCTCGAGTGGTAATAATATTTAAGTGAATATTGTTATAACTTGAAGGAAGTGTAACCACATCAAAAGAAATTCATTTCTAGTATTAAAAACCTCTTTTGGCCATTACAGATACAAACATTGTTGTAGGATGCTTGATACAAAATAATAATAATAAACATAATACTGATTTTGGTTTTGTAATTTTAGCCTTACACTTTTTGAGACCAAGACCAAAACTGACGAGGCTATGGAAACGAAAGACTAAAATCAAGACTTGACTGCGCAAGACCAAGATCAAATGACGAAAATTTGAAAAATATGAACAAACTAGAGAAATATTCTGGAATCCTGCCTTATGTAATATGCAATATTTAGGTTTAAATTTTTTTGTTTCACATACCAGAAATAAATAATCGTAATATGTTTAATTTAACCATCAAAAATAATCAAAATTTTTCCTAGTAAGACCGAGGCAGAAACCGATATAACGCCTGTGCAAAACCAATACCAAGGCCACGACTATTAAAAGATCGAATATGTAAGACCGAAACCACCACGGTTTTGGCCTTGCTTTTGCTCGTCTCTGTAGATGCCAATGGAAATAGTTAATAGGCCCATTTGTTCGTTAGGCACCTGAGATTTATTATCACCTCATTTTTACCTAAATTTTCTATCATTGGCTCAATACAGCAGTACCGATCCGATTGGACAAAAACCTTTGTGACTCTACACAAATATTATGAACGTACACGATTAAATGTAAAAATTGTTTTTCGATTAAGAAAAATGGCGATGTTGAGAAACCGTTCGTAATATAAAGAAATATAAGCCTCAAACCCTCCTCAGTTCTTTTATTTTTAAAACTTTTTAATGCGAAAGTTGTTTTTTTTTTCACGTTAGAATATCGTTAAAAAGTAACCCTACGCGAATTGACACTCAAGGCGAAAAAATAAAAAACTGAATACCAGTGAATGAGCGAGAGAAAGACAAAAAAAAAAATAAAAATAAAATAAGGAGGAGTGTTGATGCCACAATTCGACAAAGTCATTTATAATTTTTTTTTATCGCGAGTTAAAAATATTTTTTCAGTCGTAAACATTTGGTAATGGAATTGAGTTCAATTTCTGCGTGAAGGTCTTTTTTTACGACGGTTATAAATAACAAATTTATTAAATTGAAAATGCGTTTAAAAACTCTAACGAGGGTTCTTTTTTCCAAATTGGAAAATTTATACTTTGGCACAAGTTCTCTTATTTTAAACTTAATAATTCAAGAGCGCGTAGAAAAGGGCCAAAAGGTAGGGAAAAAAAAAGTGAAACCGTCACGTCGAGATTCGACAGTCATTTTTGTCAAATCGAAATTCTTTGTTCCCTCTTTCTGGTTGTGATTTGAGCCAAATATTTCGATTTTGTTTATGGAGTAAAGCCAGCTAAACAAAATATTGGAAAACATTGAGATATTTGGAGAACTATTCGAACGAGATACCGATGTCGATAACTTTGTTAAATAATAGAGAAAATTTTCTGTAAGAATTTTAGTAAAAAATTAAAAATGGGGCTGAAATTTTTACGAAAGGTAGTCCTCAGATATGACCAGATTTGAAAGAAATGGAACCTATTGGTCCAGTAGTTCCCGAGAAAACTGGAAATCAAACAATTCCTGGAAAAGTGGGTTTTCCAAGATTTTGAAGAAACTACAGAAATGATCGGCCTGAAATTTCCAAGACAAATTTTCCTTATATTAGTGCAAGTTTGATAGGTGTTTGGTGCAGTTATTTGTTCTGTCGTTTCCGAGAAAACAGGAGAAAAAAAATTCTGGAGAAAACTTTTGCTCGACGGTTTCGAAAAAACTAACGAAAGGATAGAGCTGAAATTTTCACGACATGTGGTTTTTATATAGTACTAAGTTTGACAGAAGTTTGTTGCCTATTGGTTCAAAAGTTTCCGAGAAAAGTGGGGAACAAAAAATTCCTTGAAAAGTGGTTTTTCCAGAATTTTGAAGAAACTACAAAAGGGATCAGGTTGAAATTTTCACGATTGCGTCAGAAGGAGGTATTGTGTTTGACTCTGTTCCTGGCAATCTAACGAAATTTTGTGCCACTCTACAGCATTCAATATTCATCATACAAATATGAAATAGGTCTCAAAAAATTCGTATTTTCAAGGTGAGTAACACTGGCCAAAAAAAAATGAAAAATTCCCCATACCAGACCCACAATTTTCATTCAAAATTTGGGGACTTTTTCAACACAAAAAGCAACATAACCAATCACAATTCAAGATTCAACATATAAGAAAATAACGCATGCTGATTGGGTAACCCAAAAGTTTTTAAAGTTATATAAATATTTCAAGTGTCACCACTTCTCCCAGTAATATATTAGCACCAGTAGATGTATTTTGTAGGATTGGCTCATTTAAAGTCTGCTGATATCTGCTTAATAATAGTTATAATGAAAAATAATATCAGGAAGGCATATGTTGGAAAACAAACTGTGATTGACTCATTTAAAGTCCGTTGATATATCACCTTCAAAATAATAATTATAAGAAAAAATGAAAATACCATAGCTCTGTTTGATAGGATTACAATAACTTACACCAACCTACACCGGTAGGGATATTCCGCAAATATTTAAGTAAAACTTGGCGCAAAGTCACATAACATTCCTGCATTTGTGGAATCGTTCTCCTGGTGTAGGTTGGTGTAAGTTGGTGTAGTCCTATCAAACAGAGCTTAAGTTTCCAGAATTCCCTTAAACCAATCAATCAGGAAGGAGTACTGAAAAATGAACTGTGATTGGCTCATTTAAAGTCCATTGATATATCATCTTCAAAATAATATGATCACTTATATATAATTATATTTCATATCCCATCATAGGTATCAGTTAGCTTTTTATTTCTCTGTGTCCAAGGTCTATATTATGACGGACTGTGTGAGGAGGTATCATACTTACCGAATTGATGCAAAAGTTCTGAATAAATACACAAAAATACAAGCAAAACTGAGGCAAGGTCTAACTTTTGCTTTCAACAAGAATCATTAATTTAGAGAATATCAGATAGGTATGAAAATAACTGAAATAAAAATGTATATACCTCTTTTTTACATTCTCTTTATTAACATTTTAAAGTTAAAATCAATTTTAAAGATCTAATTAGTTTTCTTAATATTTGATTAAAAGATTGAAATTTACCCACTGACCAATTCCAAAATTTAAAAAAAATTCAAAGTTCCCTATTGAGCAATAATAAAATAGGTATTAATTAAGAAAAAACAATAGACTGGAAATAAAATTTGTGTTACATAAATATTGCAACATGACCAAGCACCTGTCACTTGAATTTTTTGTATTAGGTATTTCATCATTATCAGAAACTATGAAGGTAAAGACAAATTGTGGAGGATTGAAGTGACGAGAGAAACATGGGCAGATATTAAAGATTCGCACTGAAAAATATTTGCAGCAAAAAAATCGAGAAATAATTAAATTTTTGAAAAAAAAATGAAACTGACTGCATTTAGGAACATTAAACATAGAACTAAAATGTTGAAAACAAGTTTTCTAGGTTTTTTAATAGTAATTTTTTATAAAATTTATTTACAACTAACGCAGTCGCTGGCACAAATATCTTTCAAGTTACATACATACATACATACATATATATGTGTGTGTATATATATAAAATGCAAAATTTTTAAATGAAGCAATTAGATTTCATTTTATTACTTATTTCTCTGATGCAATTTGTGGTAAATTTAACATAGATTTGACAATATTCTAGTACACAGCATTATTACATCTATTTAAAACATTGGGGTACCAATTGTTAAGAATGTTTAAATTACTTAAATAACTAATGTGTTGAAAACTCTCCATTCACCTATTGATTTCAATCCAGTATTGATCTTCATATTAATATCAAAAGCTACTTGTGCCAGCGACTGCGTTAGTTGTAAATCAATTTTATAAAAAATTACTATTACAAAACCTAGAAAACTTGTTTTCAACATTTTAGTTCTATGTTTTATGTTCCTAAACGCAGTCGGTTTTATTTTTTATTTTTTCAAAAATTTAATTATTCTTATACATATGTGCAAGTCTGATAAAAGTTTAATATCTTATTCGTTGAATAGTTTTCTAGAAAACTAGAAAAGAATTTTGGTTAACGGTTTTGAGAAAAATACAAAAAGGATCTGGCTGAAATTTTTATTATAAATTTTCATTATGCGAGTGCATGTTTGGTAGAAGTTTGTTGCATATTGGTTTGGTAGTTTTCAAGAAAAATGTAAAATGAAAATGAAAAATTTCTCCAAAAAAGCAAATCGATTGTGTTGCTAGAAGTATCTTTTTCTTTATTTACGGCGTAACAGGTAACAAGCGTCTTTTCTGCATTGCATTATTTAGGTTTTATTTATTTTTTATTTTTTCATTTTTTATTTTAATATTGTCAATGAAAATTAGCAAAATGGGTTTTCTAGCAAAATATCACTGCACTCTAGAGTTTTTAAAACATTCCCGAAAATGGTCTCAAATGAATTTTTTCAAACTCAAAATTTATGAATATACAAGTAATGTGATAATAATAATAAATTTTATTAAAAGAAAAAAAAAAACCACCTGCGTTCATCCGAAAGAGTAGCTCTTATTGGTGGATATGCCCATATTTATGACAATAATTTTTTCAATCTATCAATTCACATTTTATTCAATTACACCTTTTTAATTTTTTATTTTCAAATATGAATAGCCGAGGACATTCTCCAGATGGTAAAAAATATTTTAAGCCTAAAAAGTAAGACACTTCTTCTGAGCGAACAAAATTTCGTTTGTTCCGGATAAGTGGGGGAAAACTGACATTTACCAAGTCTCTAACGTTTTACCACACTCTAATAATCCATTTTCGACAGTTTCCCTGTTCGAATACCCAATAATACATAAGCTGATAGTGTCAAAAAATTTCAACTTCAGTATTACCAAATAAATAATCTCTAAAGAAAGCCCCAATTCGAAAAATATTTGAATTTAAATTCAAGAAATGAGCAAAAAAAATATTTAATCCTAGGAAATAACGAAAATGACGTCGATTGTAAAATTAATAAAAAGCAGCATGCAATGTCCGTATTAATTTTAATTAAAATCTCTAGTTGAAGAAAAATTAAATTTTCGTATTAGTTCTTCCTTTTTTTCTTTTTTTTTCTACTGTGGCTCCTCTCTTACATTCACATTAAAACCGTGCACTAAAATTGGTTCATACTGAACAACGTTCTCCAATAGGGGAAAAATAAGTTATTGAGAAAAATTATTATGCAAGTATAAACGTGTAAAAACATCGAAATAAAGTAATGAAAAAAATTTGAAATTAAAAAAAAAAAATCAAATCGACATAATTAAAAAATATCACCCTCTTCGTTTTTAGGCACGTTTTACAATAACAGATGTTGGAGATTCCAAGAATTTCCTTCTCATGACGATTCAACGACCGAAAAGTATTTCATTTTTTCCTTTATTTTTATTCTCCGTAATATTTTTGTTGCAAATGTTTGAATCGTAACTACATGGCTGACAATTCGTTACACTATACGAATATGGGTACATGAAACCCAAATTATTTTTCCGGAATGTCACATTAATAGGTGCAAGCAGTAGTCTAACTAGGATCGACCCATTGGTGGGGGAATGATTATCGTTGAAAAATACTTTCATGACGTAAAACTTTTATTCTTTCATCTTCTCCAACTTGAAAAACTTCCTTAGTAAGAGAGTCGAAGCAAAAGCGAAAAAGGGCATGGAAGCTAAAAACCCCAAAATCCGACAAGACGCCAAGAAAAAAAATCTAAAATAGGTTATTACTGTTACGAAAAACAATAAAATAATTCTACTCATTTGTATTTGAGGAAAAGATCCAATACCATTATTCTAGCTTCGCTTCTGACGAGGATTCTAAAAAATTCCATTGGTGCTAAGGAGATGGCTCTAATCTCCCTTAACACCCTGACTGCGCCACTGGGTATAAGAATTGATGAACATATAGCAGTCCAATATTCTAATGATATGATTAGCCTATAGTGATTAGTACCATCTTGGTTGTGATGGTTTGGCTTTGTAGCATAACAATGACGAATGGTGGGGAAGAATGACTCCCTCAAAATATTTCTATATTTAAGCAACACTCAAACATTCTAAACTTATATTTTTAAATAGAATAATAACAAATTAAAATAACTTTCAGGATAAGAGTTAAAGGACATGTGATATCGACACGATCTCATTTTCAGAAGAGAACTTTTTATCGAAACTTACCGAGTCAGTTAAAGATTTTGAGAATTAACCAAAGTTCTTTTTGAGTTGTGCCTTAACGAAAAAAAAATCCTATAACCAAAAAATGCTGAATGTTCAGCACTTTTTTCTACGTAGGATACCCCCAGTCACTCATTTGTTTTTTGTTTTTTGGTTTTTGTTTTTTTTTTTTTGCAAAGCTACTCGTACTGTGTAAAAGTGTCTTATGCCTTACGATAGAATTGATTTTTATTCTATTAGCATCTGGAAGGATTTTTTTTTCTTAATTAGAATTAAAATTGGAAATTCATTTTTCATTTTCAAAAAATGAGAATGCATCGAGGGACTTGTACCAATTTTACTCATTTCTTTTTTTTTCTCTTGTCTCCCACACTTTTTCTATTTCCTTTTTTTTTATTCATTTTTTGGCAAACGCTATCTAAAACTTTTCGCCAAAAAAAAATTAAATTAGTCGATTTATCACAAAAGTAAAATATTTTTTCATCGTTTGTCATTACAAAAACGTATTTCAGATGGTCGAAATCCTCCAATAGGAACGATAATTACATTAATTATGAATATTGGAAAATGAACCCGTATCGTCGTCTTGTGACTGGAAGTATTACAGTAAAATTTTCTATATTAATGTTTTCAAACTCCCCACTTCTTACTACTCGTGATAAAAGAATAAAATGATATTTTGTCGATAGAAAAATATAATTTATCATCAAATGTAAAGTGTAAAAAAGTTGAGAGAAAGTATTGTATTACGTGAATTTTGTTTGAGACTTTGAGTAGTGGGCCTAAATTCAATTTAGAAAAAAAAAAGAAAGTTTTTGAGTTGATGAAACGTATGAATATATATTTTTTCGCCGACAAAAACTTTTACGCCTTTAAGGAAGGAAAAAAAAAAACACGAAAAAAAAGAAAAAAAACTACGACTAAACAAAATGGAAGCGTAGCGGTGAATGATATACGCGTTTTATACGGTCACGAAGAGCATTGCATTATTGTGGATGAGGAAGTAAAAGAGTTGGAGTGAGTGAGTGAGACAGCGAGACGAAAAAGAGAGGAGAATCTTACTTTAAAGCTTCGAATAACGGTCTAAAATTACGAGCGATCTAAGATGTGTGCGAAAAAACTGGCCAGATGTGGTCAAGTCTTGATCTGTTTTCGATATGCGAAAACACAGAGAAAAAAATCTCATAACCTGAAACATCGTACTGTATGGTAGACGGAAGTAGGTAAAAATTATAGGTTTTCAAGGGAGGAAAAATATTTTTTGCCTCATTTGTGGTACAAGTTAGGGTAGGTAGGTATAGGTACTGGGTACCTATATAAGTTGAAGTATGGTATATTAAACACCAAGGTTCAAAAGTGAGCGTTTACACGTGAGGAGGTTTGCGAAACGAGCGCAGCGAGTAAGCTATTCCCGAGTCATGTAAACTCACTTTTGAGCCTTGTTGAGAGAGATATTTTATGCATAATTAATGATCAGAAAGTGATAAGACGTTAAAATTCTATTAAACGACGAGTCTCGCAAAAAATTATGAAAAACGAAACAAAATATCAACCTCTTCGTGGTGGCAGAATTAACGTTTCATTCAGAAAAAGTAACTTCTACTTCTGTGTAAACTGAACGTGCCTCCGTGTAGAAAGATATTTCACGTTTTCACGTAGAGGCGCATTCACTTTCATTGACGTTACATTCACCAATGATAAAAGCTACTTTTCACTCGCAAAATTCCAGCGTAAACATTGCCTTAATGTTATCGAAATTGAGGCAAAGATTCGTGAACATTCCAAAATTAGTTTCGACAAAATTGATAAATTTTCAAATAGGTACCTACTCACCCACATATTTTCCGAAGAAGAGCTTTAGTATTTAAATTCAAAACCCAAGTTTGCATTACAATAAGTAGATGAAACAGATCTTTACTAATGATTAATCATCGTTAGTCTTTCCTGTAGAAATGACATTAATGATTCTCTATAACCAGTGACGGATCTCAGAGGCAATAGGGGCGGTGTCCCTTCTTTGTCTAAAAAAACTCAGAGTGATCAAAGCGACAAAAGATATTATTGTAGAAGATATTCGTTATAAGGAAGGGGATACAGGATATATAGACGATTAGAGAGGAAAAAGTGAGAATTAGGATTTGACCCCGCCGTTCTCCCCTCTTAATCCTGGATGCTCTACTAATTATATAATTGCGATCAATTTAATAGAAATTATCGATAGTAATTATATTTTTAAATTATTAGCCTTGTTCTTATTTCACAATCAGTTGTACTTAAAAAGTAGATACAATATTTTTACATACGTACTAAATTTTTATTAGGTACATAGGTACTTGTATACATCCTAAGGCAGATATACCAGGTGTCCAGTTCGGAACTGATCAAACAGAGGTAACTCCTAAAATGAAATAAAACATATATTTCAAAAATTTTAAAAACCATAAACTTTATATTAATCCCCATATCTTGGCATCCAAGAAAGTTATAAAAAAATGGATTAGGAGTTTTTTCACCAATTTTTTGAAGTTTCAGAAAGTAGTCATGGATTCATGCACTCCTCAGGATAACCTAATATTCATTTTTCAAAGAATAGGCATTACTTTCTCCGTGAACATTTAAAAACCAACAACACTAACGTAGAAGAACGCGAAATAAAATGGTCTTTACCGTTTTCATAATAATTATCTCAACTTTTAAAGCCATTTGATGCATCTTAAAGTAGAAAAGCTGTACACTTATTACATAAGTATCATTAGTATCATTGTATTGTATCGCCGTCAACGTTAAGTGTTAATGGATATTGTATTAACAAATCGCATTAAAAACTAATAGTCGACGATCATAATGAAATAAATCAGTCTAGAATTGGTACCCATGCTTACTAAATCAATACCTGAGGAACAATAATAATTAGGGTCAATGTTTTATCGATGTCACTTTTTTTGTTCCAAATAACGGATAAAATTACGTCGAAAAGTTTTAACGTGTGAATCTTGGACACCCAGAACACTACCAGGCATTATAACACCTATTCGTGAAATTCTCAACAAATTTAATCCAATAAATATGCAAATCACACGTCAAATTAAAATATTTACAGATCTCGCATAAAATGTAAAAATCGTGATCACTGAAATTGATTGAGATACCCAGCAAAAATTTTTCTAGTACCTATCTATCTGATTTAGGCTCCTTTACACGTACGCAGAGGGTACCAAAAAGCTCCAACAATTTCTCTCCGTCGTCTAATGCTAAAAGTATCTTTCCACATATTTAAGGCGCGCGGTGCCTCCTACGCTTCGATATCCTGTACTGCGAGAAGTATTATACTGCGGACAGGGGCGACAATGCCACTCAGCTTCAAACAACGAATTCAAAAGATAAAATCTTGTTTTCAGTATTCAACCATACATATCTAGGCCTATAACGTATCGATATGTTAATGATTATTGATATATATGGATATATTATTTCTCTCTCGATAAAAGGTGATAAAAATCTGTCTGTTTCGATTTTCAAAAACATCCCTCAGTAAAATCATGTTCGATCCTGAAACAAGAAAATATTTTCACTTTATTTTATTTTCTAAATAATCTTTATACCCACTCAGGTTAGAGATGATATGGTTAGCATAAGAACTTTAAAGCGTTTCACGATTCTCTTGTAAAAACTAGGATCCTTCATTTCAAAGTCTTTCCTACAAATCTACTATTTTTCTTTGAAGTTTTTTTTAGCATATTGCATTTGATTAGGAATACATAATATCATGAACATGATTTTTGAAATGAAAAACTTTTAGAAAAAATTCATATGCTTTACCAAATTAATGATAATTGTTTTTATCATTTTGAAATTTTATTCATAAACTATAGGCTCGATTTCAATGAATTGGACTTCGACAAATGGCAAAACCCTATAGAAATGTATGTCAGTTCTGATATACGCCTTACTTTTTTCATGTTATTCGTCCTGTATCCTGGGGCTCATGGGTGAAATCAAATAGACAGCCACGAATGTTTCCATGATGTTTGATTGGTCCTTTGATACACAATTTTGGAAATTTTCGATCAAAAAACGTTGTTCATTTCTTTCTATCATTTGCAAATAGCAACGCAACCATTTCAACGTCTCCAAAATACCAAAATTTTTAATTTTTTTTTGTTTCATCCAACGCATGATATGACAATCTCCATAGGCTATTGTTCAATTAATGTTACCTATCCCCAACTTTTTACATGATTTTTTGGACGAAATGGATATGACGCACTGTTAATTTACCTTTCCATTCATCATATTTTCCCTATACAAATTCTGTATTTTTCGTAACACGTTGCAAAATGTTGCAAACAGGTACATACTGCAGCCTAATCATAACGTAAAAATGTAAATAAAAACACTAACGCACCAATATATACAGGGTGTCCAAAAATTGTCTTCCAAGCCAAATCGGTCTTGTAGAACTCATCAAGAGAACAAAAAGTTCCTATTAACAAGGGCTTTGAAATTGGTTGTTTCAAAGATACAAGCCTCTCAAATTTTCGTAGTTAAATAAAATGAGGAAGTTCAAAAAATTCTTCAAATTTGATTTTCGGTAAATGTATCTTATTGTATACATTTGACCAGGTCTCTATCTTTAATACATATAATATTAAATTTGTTTAAAACCGGAAGAAATTTGTAAAAATTTTAGCAAGTCTAATATTCATTTTTTTAAGGGCTGCATACGGAAGAGGTTAAAATATATGTTTGGTATATCTATCTCCGGAACTAACGGAATTTCATTCGCTTAAATCAAGTGTCTTACTTTATAGATTTTAATGAAAATAAGCTTAAAATTTTCCTGACCATCCAGAGAATGTCCTAGGTTATTCATGTTTGAAAATTAAAAAATTAGAAGGGTGTAATTGAAGAAAATGAGAATTTAAAATTTGGTCACATCCACCAATAAAAGCTACTCATTCAGATTAATGCAGTCGGTTTTTTTAAAATAAAATTTATTATTTAAATTCTGAAAAAAAAAAATTTTTCGCTGCTTGGATTCGAACTCGCAACCTTTGTACGCTGTATACTGCCATCTTTTGTAAATTTTGTATTCAAAAAAATGAATATGCAACCTATTCGACACACGCATATGAGAGCCTGCATCTCTGAAACAACCAATTTCAAAGCCGACGTTAAAAGGAACTTTTTGCTTCTCTCGATGAATTCTGCAAGACCCGTTTGACTTGGAAGACGATTTTTGGACACCCTGTATTTCGCTAGAAAACCCAGCTTGCCCATCTACCTACGTCTTCAATTCAACTGATAATCCTGAATGAAAATGCCTAAAAACAGTGCAATGAACAACCGATAGGTAGTTACTGATATCTAACAAACATATCGATCTATCGAAATTTTATTGTTACAGTTTCAAGTAAAATAAGTAAATTAACCCCTTGTTCCGTAAATATGGAAAAGATACCTCAAGCAACAAAGGTGACTTGCTTTTCTGGAACAATTTTTTTTTGTCTTAAGTACATTTTTCTCGGATATTTCGAATCAATAGGCGTCAAACTCCTATCAGAGTCCTATACCTATCTATAACAGCCACATTTGGTGGAAATTTCTACTCTATACCTTCTGCAGTTTCCTCAAAATCATAGAAAAATCACTTTTCCAGCAATTTCTTCTTTTCCAGTTTTCTCGAAAACTATTGAACTAATAGGTAGCAAACCTCTCGAACTTGCATATAGGTACATGAGAACGATGTATCGCAAATATGTCAGGCCGATCCCTTCTGCAGTTCCCTAAAAATCCTGGAAAAATTACTTTTCTAGGAAATTATTATCATTCAGTTTTCTTAAAAACTACTGAACCAACAGACACTAAACTCCTATCACATCTAGTCTTATATAAGAATTAACTTTATGAATATTTTCAAAAGAGTGAACACAAAATGTTCTTCAATAATTTTTTCTTTGCCAATTTTCTCAAAAACTATCGTACGAATAGGCACCAAACCTCTATCAGACTTGCATTCACTCCTTTATCGAACTTGTTGCTATATCGGACGCAGTTAATCACAAAAATTTTGGTTATACATAATTATATGTATGTATGTAGTATACAGGATATTTCAGGAGTGGATGCCAAAAAAATCTGGGTGATAGGCAACACTTCATACATTGAGGTAAAACTGATTGCATAACCTTCCAGGTATTAAGCATTGTAAAAAAAATGAAATGTTTTCCATTTTGAAGTACCAATTTTATCAATAAAAGTCGATGAAATTTCGTTTATAACTTCTACTATCGCGGAGAAAATTATTAAAATGAGACACCAAATTAAGGAACAAAGTCTGACGAATAAAATGAGACAAAAAATATGAAGAGTGAATGATTAGAAGCTGAAATATTGGCGAGAAAGGTAAAAAAACAACAAAATTTTGTTTCATCTTCACACATTATTGTCAATATTTACTCAACTATAAGTGCAAAAAACTTTTTTCTTCTTTCAAACTGTAGAGCAAAACATCCTCTTTAAAATATATCCTGTGATTTAACTTTTTATCTCTCTTAGATGTTGTGTAATAAACAGTAAAAGATGGAAAGATCATTTTTGGTACAATTATCACTTCATATAATCGAATTTTATATTAATTTTTTATTTGATTATTTCTTCACAGTAAGATAAGTTTCCGCACATACATAATTATATAGGTGGGTATACGGAAAAAATATAAAGTGAAACTAGGAAAGTAGTACCAATCGTTTACTTTTCTCATGAAACGGATATAATTTTCACCATCCCCCATCCCTAACACTTCCGCGATATCAATTTTAATACCCTGTTTGTAAGTAAACTGAGTAAAAAATGGTCCACCTTCATGTATACTCGACTAAACCTTCCATTTTATACGACTACGTATCATCGAGAGTAAAAAGGGGGCATAAGTTAAGACCAATGGGAGGTTTGGAAGCGCAAAAGTAATAAAATTGCAAAATAGCTTATGTTCACGTGCTCGGAAATAATATCAAAGATAATATTATACATTATTTGGGCAGCTCTACGGTGAAATACAATACTCGTGGGTAATTTTGCTGATAAAACATGATAAATCGTTCTTTCAACATGCTTTATCATCAATATTTTATTTTGTTTTTGTTTCTGTTGTATTTTTTCGTTTTTTGTTTTTTTTTTACATGAAAATTTTTTCTTTATTTATTGGCCTGCGAATGTTTATATGTCACACCATAGACAGATCCTGTAACGTTTACAATTTTCTTTTTTTTCTCTCCTAATTTCATTTCTTCTTCACGTAGGCGTTTATAAAAAGCACTTTTTAATTTTTTTTTTTGTCATTTATTGTTGTTTTCTTGAGTAGATAGGTAGGTACCTAGGCGTAACCTGCAGTGAATGGAATAACGTTAAATATCGAAATTCAACGTCTTGCAAAAACAATATGTAGATTTGAAATATTATTGAAAGAAGTGAGGCATGCAATAATCATTTCATTTTGTATGTTTAATTTTTTAAATAAGCTTACACCCTTATAGTGAGAAAAAAAAGGGTAAATTTCGATGACACAGTAGCTCGGGGGCGAAATTATTAGTTGTGTTATCTAAAATAATTTGCTCCAGGTATAGCAACGTAAGTATGATTTGTCTCCGGAATCTATTAAAATTGAACAATTACTTCTATCCGAATGGTCTCTCATCAGTGCATTGGGTACTTATGTTTCTCTCTATCGCTGTCACTTTCTTCTTTTTACGCGCTGTGTTCGATTGTGGCGAAAAACTGTTTCTTTCAAAAGTTTAGTTGCACACAAGTTCTTTTAAAAGTTAGTCCTCAACTCTACCCATGGTTTCAGTTCTATGTAAGTTTATTGAAGTGAAAACATTCTAAAAATTGTTATAAGTATATTTCAAACAAGTACTCGAAACAACTGATTAAAAAAGAAGATAAAATACACAAGGCGTGTAATAAAAACACAATCACATATTTAGAAGATAACGTCGAACTTTTCACCAAATCCTACTCTCCAAGTTTAATCACGAAATTCAGTATTTATCACGTATTGCGAAAAAAACAAGTGTTTTTTTTTAGTTCTACCCTTGAAAATTAAACAGCCTTTTTAGAGAACGAGTACTGCACTTTTTCAAATCAAACAGCATAATTTTAAAAATTACTTAATGTTCCACACCGTTTGCTGTATCGCACAGAGACCAGTGTGTGATATTGTATAGGTACTTAAGTGCCCATTTTTTGAAATTCCAATAAGTTGTCGGTAGGTACAGGAAGCAAAAGTAGTAAGGGAAATATGAGTACATTTGTTAAACTTGTAAGCTGACACCAATTTCCCCCCCCCCAAGTGTGTCATCCAAACAAAATTTTACTTTATCTTGAACTTTAATTTTTGGGTTTCCATTTTGTAAATGGTTCTAAGAATTTTTCATAGGGTGCTTTTGACTTAGAGGCCAATTTCTCACGTATCAGTGGCGTAGCTATAAATTTAGCCACCTCCATTTGGAAAAAAAATTAATTAAAAAATTCTTAATTTTAGTTTGTTATACATATCGTTTATTTACAACATAGACTATTATAAATTTAAAAAAAAATTTATTTTTCTAAATTTTTTTTCTCAGATGCCACCTTCTGTCGGGTCGGTGATTGGTTACTCGATAGCTGTAACATCTCTCTCGCTACACCACTGTCACGCATACCCAGCTGTAAAATTTTTATTCGAAACCCAAAATATACTCTCAAATATTATGTGCAGGTTGAAACACAAATTCAAAAATGTAATGTGAAATTAAATTAAAAAACTTATGTTAAAATTTTTAATTTACAAGAAGAGTCCATTATAAATATAAAACCAAAATTCAAGCTCGTCGGTGGTGCCCAAAATTATCACATATACCTACTTCAGAAATGGTTTAAAATTGTGTTGTCTTTTCTCATACATACTACATTTTCCTTTCAAAACTTCTCTAATGAGGAGCCGCCCGGTTGCACAAAAGTTGAAGAAATTACCTAAAAAATGAGAACCCAAAGCGCTTATGAAATATGCATTTCTCTTAAAACTCATCGAACGCACATCTGGAAAAAAGTGTATTAAACAATTCACTTATACTCTACTGGCAATGTAGAACATCAGGAATAATCATGTGCCACACCACATCAGCTACAAAGTATTCCTCATTGGTACTTGCATCTTGCTGTACAGTACATTTTTAATCACGCCTATTCATGTAACATAATGTCCTAAACCTTTTAAAAAAGTGAGAAAGAAAATGTGTGCAAACCTAATTTTATGATCCTCTAAAATGTGTCTAATTGAAGCATAAGTATATAAAATACGCCTATCCAATCTTTCAAAAACGTGAGCTTTGGCCCTTTCCTGAGTTTGAAAAAATTTGAACCATTAGAACCTAATTTTTCTTCTTGAGACATGAAGATGTAACTTGTCTCTTTAGGACCTGGAAAGATAGTTGTTTGATATACTTTCCCTATTAATGTGCTAATAATTGTTGCAAGCCATTCTTCATAACCATTTCCACAAAATATATTTGACACACTGTCACAGGATTCAGTAGCTATGATTAATGGAGTGACTGAATAAAATAAATTTAAAAGAAAAGGAAAAAAATTCAACGACACAGTCTCCAGCAAATGCCCCAAGACTGGTATTATCATACCCATGTTAACCAAACTTTATAATAAATGAAAATAATATATTAATTTGTTTTGTGTGTTTCTGGAGCAGGTTATTAAAAAAATAAATAAATAAAGGTCAACGTAAAGCATGAGAGAACACACTTTAAAGATGAGATTGGGCACTTCCCTCAATAAAAAAAAAATAAAAATAAAGAAACAAGACTTTTAAAACCCAATTAAATTCAATAATAATTCAACAAATAAATAAGTAAATTAAAGCAAATAGCAGAAGATATACCTGTGGATAAAAATATTAGGAGAAAAGAGGGCAAAATATTATCGATCTAAATACCTGAAAACCCTAAACTCAAAAAATAAAAGTATTCCAAAAAAAAATTAATAAAAGATTTTTCGAGAGAATGTAATTTTGTACTCAAAAAAAAAAAATTTATAGAATCCAATTGAAAATTTAAAATAATTAGAGAGAGAAAAAAAATCTCAAATTATTAAAATAATAAAAAAAATCAAAATCCTGAATAAAATCAGGTATATGGTGTGAAATAAATTAAAAAAAATAATTTAAATAATTTCATGTTGTGTTTGTTATCCCGGATAGTTGTGAACAAACACACCAAAATAAATACTTGTTTTCATCAAACAATATTTAATACTGAATTATCGTCACAATATTTTGTGGTAAACACCTCGTCACAATAAATTCTTATACTTAAGTAACTTCGCTTACTTAGCGGATAATCGTATGTAAAACACATATATGTATATTAATATTCTATCTATCGTCGTCTCACCTCTACATAGGGTGAACTGCTAACTTGGTGGTGTCTAGGAACACCTTCAGACTTTAGAGTCCAATGTAGCATAACTACCTTGAAGCTCTTCAGAAAGGCAAGTGAAGTTTTGGTGTAAATTGATTTACCAAGTGACTTCTTTTTGTGCCTAATATTGTTTACTTTCGCAAAAAGGTATCTTAGGTACATACCTAAATAGTGCTGACAATTATGCCGATTAGTTGAACATCTGCATAACTGTTAGCCCTGTTAATTGGGTTACTAATGGAGGTAACGGTGAATATTTAGAGGAAATATTCGCCGTTAATTGTTGCGGAGTATTTAGGTCAGCGAATATGTTCGTCTGTCTAAATACGACGGAACACAGTATCAAAAAACTATAATTTTTTTTTCGCATCATGGTAGGTATTAAATTTGGAGGTAAAACATAGAAAGTTAATTTCGTACAATCATAATATACCATTAACACATATAAACCTACAGCCAATTAATGTGACCAGTCTTAATAGGTTTTAATAAATATCTGCATTTTTCTTATCGAGCTTAAGTATTTCTTCGCGTATTTTGGTTATTTCTTCGATTTGTTCTTCTCTGGATTTATTTATCAATGGTGGCGGGATATTTAGGTTAACAGGAGGTTCTCCTTTATACCCGTGCATCAAATAAAATGGTTTGCGATAATTTAGACCTTCGATTGGTGTCAAATTATATGTCAACGCAGCATTGTTTAAGTGTTCTGGCCATTGTTCACTTTCTGTACTTTCGTATTTCGATAATATTTTCTTTATTACTCCATTCATACGTTCAACTTGACCATGTGTCTGTGGTGCGTATGACGTTGAATGATATAACTTAGTTCCTATTTTGTTGCAAAATTTGTGTACGTCTTCATTAGAAAAATGTGTGCCATTGTCGCACGTTATTTTACCTGGTTTCCCATAATGTTTAATTACCTCTTTTAGGAATTTTATTACCGTCATCGCATTTGGTTGACTGGTTGCTTTTATCCAACAATATTTTGTGGCCTTGTCTATACCTACTAACACATATTTTTTCTCGTGTTGTGTATTAAATTTGCTTATGAAATCTATTTGAATGTGTGCTAATGGTTTACATTTGTCTGGGTTTATGGGTTCTAGTAATCCATATTTCTCGTTTGCCATTTTGTTGATTTGGCACTAGTGGCAGGAGCGTATGTGCTTCGTTACTACTTTAGGCATTTGCAAAAAGTAGTAGCGAGCACGAATTTTGGCAAGAGTTTTACGTATGCCAAAATGTCCTCCCCCTGATTGATTTTCGTGGCATGCACGAAGAACCTGTGGGATGAGAGATTTTGGTATAACTGGTACTGCTGAATAGTACTCCTACTTGGTGTCACTTTTCCATAAGATACCGTTTTCATCTAGGAAAAACGGTTTTATGTTTTGTGGCTTTTTACTCTTGAATTTCTTACGTAGTTCTTTTTCATTGCCACCTTCGAGTATTTGTATTACTATGTTCCATTGTTCGTCTTCTCTCTGTTTATCCCATAGATCGTGTATTTCTTCGTCTGTTATCTCTATAGGGTTTTCTTAGGTTCTTCGTCAAGGGGTATTTGATAAAAGCCTTTTTTTAAATCTAACATACAGAAATATTTCTTATCTCTTAGTGCATCCCATATTTCGGATAATCTTGGGACTCTACTTGTGTCTTGTTTTATTATATCGTTAACTCCTCTATAATCTATTAATAAATGAAATTTGCCATCTGTTTTCTTTTTGAGAAAAACTGGGCTTTCGTATGGTGTACTTGCTCTCTTAAATATACCTATTTCTTCAAATTCTTTTATTTTCTTACGTATTTCTCTTTTTTCATATAAACCCATGTGATGGTTTCTACGAACCACTGGTGCATCCGTTTTTAGATTTAGATGCGCTGGCTTTAATTTTGCCAGTTTAATTTTATCAGATCCTTCTGTAAATATGTGCAAGTATTTCTTGAGGGTCTGAACTACTTCTTTTTGTTCTTTGTCTAAATTCTTATTTATTTTAACTCTATTTCCTTCATTATCATGTAAAACTGTGCTGTCGGATCGCGTTATTCGGATCAATCTTAGCTAGTCCACCTCCTTACCATGGTTCCATTTAATGTCCCCCATCGCGATGCGTTGAACATTAAGTTTGCCATGGCGGACGGAATTTGTCTTACGGTCCCGCAAAGTCGGCTGTTTGAGCCTATAGTGTCCTAAGATCGTTCAGTTCGCAATTTCAACATCAGAGTATTTGCTATAGAGTCGAAGGGTTGGCCATCCCATCTTGTCAATAGTATATTGTCCTTCTAGTCCAAAAGTCGTAAGGAGTTCTTCATCCGGATTGGCTATTCCAGTTTCTGGATCCAAGTACTCAAAATGTTCGCATTCCTTGGCGATTTATAACTCTTCTTTAGCACGTATAAATCCTTCTGCATTTTCTTCCTTATATTTAATTATCTCGTAAGTTTCTCGTCTCCAAGACGGTCCTATTCTAACTAATTTCTTAGAAAAATCCTATCAGAAGGTTGGTTGTGATCTCAGTAGTCACATATGTCTCCGCATTGAGGAGTAGGTCACCCATTCATATGGTGATGTCAGCTACTCCTATAATGGCAATTGAGCTGTCGTTGGCGGCTACCATACAAACTCTTGCTGGTCTGATCACTTGTCCTTCAATAAGATCGTAATGAATTAATGTCACCTCAGATCCGGTGTCTATCGTGCCCTCTGTTTCAGTCTCATTACGGCGTACAACGGCACAGGGTATTATCAACTTGCATTTTGCCCTGATTGATTGCCGCGATGCTAACCGAATATTTACCTTTCAGTTATTCGGTGCGTGTGGATCTGAAATAAGGTTTGCAGCGCAGTCCAAATGGTATGTGTAACCGTTGCAGGCCCGTATATCCTTGTCACATTGATGTGCAAAGTAGACGGGCTCTATTGCGGGTTTTTTGGCGGTTGGTAAATTGTGGATTCAGCTGGTCATTGTGGAGGTGGGTATGTTTGTTGCATTTGAGCAACCTGTGGCGTCCACTGTGGTTGGGGCGTCACATACCCTGGGTAAGCCAGTGGTGGGGTGTAATTTTGTTGTTCTTGTGGCCCATATTGTTCGGTTCTGGGCCCGTAATTTTGTTGTGGGTTATATCGAGGTTGTCTTGTATCTCGATATCCACTGAAGTTTCTTACTGATGATCTACATACTCTTGCAAAGTGGCCCATCTTGCCACAATTGTAACATAGCGCGTTTCTCATATCTGTTTGAGAGTATCTTTCTCTACTTGGTTCTCGGTAATTTTCTCATAATCTCGTATTTTGATAGTTTGATAGACAACTTTGTTCGTATTCTCTTGGTTATTGAGGTCGTTGATCTGATCTTTCATTGTTACGATTAAGTATTGTTGGTCTTTGCTCTGGGCTTGTATTTTCTTGACTTGGGGTTTGGTTTGAATTTTGATTTCTCCTATTTTGATTAGGGGGTTTCCATCCTGTGGCTATCATGGCTGCTACAGTTGGATCAGTAGGAGAGATTGGAGCTGGTTCTACTTTCGCTACTGTCTTCTTCTCTGTGGTTTTTCCTTTTAGTACTTCTTCTAGCTGTTTCTGCATTTTTTCAATGGTTTCATTTGCTTTTGCAAGTAGTTCCTCTGTTTTTTGCGCATCTGTTAGGTCCAGTGCTCTTTCTTTATATTCCTTCCAGCTGTGTAAGTGTTTGTGACTTTGTTTTGGGTGGTAAGGTTTTTTGAGGCAAAGTATTTTCTCATTTCGCCCGACAATCTTGTTAAAAAATTGTCACATATTTTCTTTTCCTAGATGGTTGCATTAAGTTGTTTATATAATCTAAAAAATTTTGGGACATTTATCGTGAAGTATTGATCTTCAAATTTCAAACTTTTTATTCTTTTCCTGATCGTTTCTTTATCTTTTTTGAAAATTTTGGTTAATATTTTCTTAACTTCCTCCCATTCAGTTTCTGGAGTTATCGTGTTATCAGCGGCAAATAATTCTAGTGCCAGTCCTCTTAAAGCTATGTTTAGATTGCGTTTCATAACATGTTCTGATGCCTCGAACGTTTTTGCCTGTCTTTCGTATTCAAATAAGAATTCTAGAATGTCTTCATCTGGACCATTTGCAAAGTGGCCAGGTGTCCATCTTTCTGATCTCGTCCAAAAATTTCTTAGGTTGGGATCTTCTAGATTGGGAAATGCCATATTTTGTAATTGGTTATTTATGGGTGTTATTTGTGGGAACTCTATTATATCACTTTTAAATTTTGTATTAAATTCGTTTAGGTTATCAAAAGGTTTGATTCCTGTAGGTGAATTTGTGCCTGAGGTTGTGGTAGAGTTTGAGTTTTTATTTTCCTTTGGGGTATTAATCTGTATCAGAAAATCACTTATCGAATTATTTTGTTGATTTCTACTTTCTTTATCGGAAGTTTCTTCGAAGACTTCGTCGTCAGAATTGCCTGTATTTTTAAGTTTGTTTTCGTCAATTTTTATTTGTATCTTGTTAGGGGATCTAGCCAATTCTAGTTCTCTTGATTTTCTTTCTTCGCTTTCTGTTATAAGCTTTTTGGTTTTTCTGTTCAGTGTTTCAGATTTCATTCTTTGACGTGGGTTAGGGGTTTCCTCGTCTTCCGTTTCAGAATCTATAGCTGATTCTAAATTATTTTTCGAATTTCTTGTTGCTCGTCTACTTTCTGCGGATTCGGTTACGAGTTTATCTAGTTCTTTTGTTCCTTTTAAATTAATTACGTTGGGGTTAGTGTAAAGTACGTTTAACAGCCAGTGTTTGCCTTTCTTACCCTTATAAAGTTTTCTTTGTAAGTCGTATCTGCTTCTATTCTCTATTTGCGATACCTTGGCTAGTTTCAGAATTTCGTACAAAAATTGTGTGGAGACTTTGCTTCCCCAATGGTTAGCGAGTGGAGGGAAATTCTCTTCCGGGTTTGGTTCCTTTTCTGGGCTTATATTTAGAGTATGTAAATTTAAGGGATTTGTTACGTTACTCTTATCAGTTTTAATATTTTCCGAGTTGGGATTTGGATTTACAGACATCCAGTAAATTTAATTTAAAAATGGAAAACAGCACTTTCTACACCAATATAAAATAAAGTAATATTATGTTTTATTTTTCGCTTACAGATTATTAGCATTCGATGATACCTTGGGCCTTTTGTTTCTACCTTGTCCTGTTTGCTATCCCAATTTCTGGTTGACTGCTTGGTTTTCAATCTGGCTTCCTGGTCTTTGGTCGATACATTTTGTCGAATGTTTCACGAATATTATATTGTTGTTTCTTTGCCATATACAACAATATCTTGTTTAAATTATTTTTATTTTATTTATGCCTTTAGGCTAGATCGCTCAAGTGAGGGAGTGTAGGCTTCACCTCACGAGCTCGCGATACGAAAAATGCGTTTTTATTTTTGCGAGTGCAAAATTTCAAAGATTGAAAAGAAAAATTTCGTCAATTGAGCACCTTTACAAGGCGTGATGCTCTGAAAATAATTGGCGCGAAATTTCGGTCACTGTATATGTAATGTAAAATTTTGGATCTTTAGGTTGTTCGAAGGAAAATTTTTCTAGTTAGCGTAAACGATCACTTACGTATTTTCAAGAAGGTCGGATTCTATTTTTAGTTCGGGCGCCAATTTTGTTGTGTTTGTTATCCCGGATAGTTGTGAACAAACACACCAAAATAAATACTTGTTTTCATCAAACAATATTTAATACTGAATTATCGTCACAATATTTTGTGGTAAACACCTCGTCACAATAAATTCTTATACTTAAGTAACTTCGCTCACTTAGCGGATAATCGTATGTAAAACACATATATGTATATTAATATTCTATCTATCGTCGTCTCACCTCTACATAGGGTGGACTGCTAACTTGGTGGTGTCTAGGAACACCTTCAGACTTTAGAGTCCAATGTAGCATAACTACCTTGAAGCTTTTCAGAAAGGCAAGTGAAGTTTTGGTGTAAATTGATTTACCAAGTGACTTCTTTTCATGCCTAATATTGTTTACTTTCGCAAAAAGGTACCTTAGGTACATACCTAAATAGTGCTGACAATTATGCCAATTAGTTGAACGTCTGCATAACTGTTAGCCCTGTTAATTGGGTTACTAATGGAAGTAAAGGTGAATATTTAGAGGAAATATTCGCCGTTAATTGTTGCGGAGTAGTTAGGTCAGCGAATATGTTCGTCTGTCTAAATATGACGGAAAATTTCAAATAAATAAAAATCTTTTGTTTGTAAAGTAAGATCACACAAAAATTATTTAACAATGTTCAATCGAAAAAGTTGTGCAAAAATCAAAAAAATGCAAGTTTGAAATCAGCACCAATGAAATATATGAATGGGTTAACATTAGATATGCGAGAGTTCATTGCACTGAACAATGGAACTAGTGTACAAGAATGAATGAAAGGACAAAAAAGCCATGCTTGCATCACAAAATGTACACTCCCATACAAAAGTGGTTGTAAAAATTTGCAGTTGACTTGCTGAAAATTATCCAATTTTGAAAATTTTAACTGCCAAAATTATCCAAAAAATACGAGATTTTCGGATACATACATAAAGTTTTGTTTTCACGAAAAATAAGATGCACAAAAATAAGAAAAATACAATTATATTTTTTATATTACCTTTTTTTTGTAAAACTAACTTTCTCAGTCTAAGACAATTTTTTAGTACTATGACTTATTTTTCAGGTTTTGACGACGAATTTGACTTTGATTGAGATTTCCTCGTAGTGATTGGACTGCTTCTGATGAATTTGGATTACAAGAATTTGATTTTGTGAAGACAAACTTTGGTGAATTTTTCAGTAGTTTGAATGAATTTTGAGTTGTAAAGATAGACCAAATGATGACAGATGATTTAAGTGACCAAAAACCAATTTGATGTTGACAATTTGAAGCTTATTCATAGATTTCTGATCAATTTGTAACAGCTCAAGATGATTTTTGACCAATTGACAACTTTGACAAATTAGTTCTACTCAAATTGGGTGGCAACTAATGACTCTACAGACTTTCAGGCAAAACGGATGGAGCTCTTGACAAGTTCAACAATCGACGACAGTCTTAGAAATTTGAAAACTTGGTTAGATTTTATACACAAGCTGGGCAAAAATCTTTTTAGCAAACAGTGAAATTCTGACATTTACTGCATTCACAAACTTTCTCTACCAAATTAAGAGGTGGCTTGAATATATAAACAAAGAAACTAGTAGCAACAAAGTTACCCAACTTCAAATTGCAAAAAAATTTCACAAAATTATGATTTAATAACTTAAAAGATTAACGAAAACTTTAATTACTAATAATTTTATATTAAAAACTATTAAATTTGTTTCTGATCCAAAGATTGTTATCAAACAATGTTACCATATAGAGGTTATGGATTGATGCAGTAGAGTAATTGTACAAAAAGAATAAAGATGTACTCAAAGTAACATCTCAAAAGTGTGTGTAATTGCAGCAAAGGTGTAATTTATGTAGGTACATGGTATGAAGAGTAATTGATGAATGAACATGAGTGGAGATGAATGAATGAGCGGCAGAATGATGTATCAATGTAGCCACGAGTAAAGGTACAAAAATATTCAGAGTAAGATAGTCGAGTGTTCGCAGGAGTTTGAGGGGAGGAGGATTGGTGATCCCAACATTTAGCGATAAAACATCAATAGATCAATATTTTTGTAAAAGATATGGATAATTTTCAATAGTTTTTTATAATTTATAACCTGAAATCAGCAATGAAATATTGATATAAATGTCAGCAAAATGGGTTTTCTAGCAAAGCATTGCTGCACTAGTTTTTTTTTTTTACATTTGTTCCAGCAAAACTTTAAAACCTGGACACCAATTTTGATGAATTTTTTTTAAATGACAGAAGATGATGTCATGGTAGTCCCATTAAATTTTTTTTAGATGAAATAGTTTTTGAGTTATCAATAAATAAAAAATTGTTAGTTTTAAAGTAATATTGCCACTAATGATAATAATGAAAAATTATCAAAAAATTTTTCTATCAAAAAAAAAGGTATAAAAATTCTCTAAAAAAAAATATTAAAAAAAATTTTTCAAGTTAAATCTACTGGAATTTAAATGAAGTGAAAAAGCATTATGGTAAATAAATAATTTTTTTCGAAACATAGAACCGACTTTATAAAGAAAACAATAAAAAATGCACTAAAAAGAGAAAAATGATTATTCTAAAATTTCTCAAGCAAGATCTAGATCTAGAAACTAGAATTATTAAAGTCGGCGTTAATTAAAAAATTTTGTCATAAAATTGGAAGGAATTGACGTACAAAGCTTATATGGTAAAGGAAAAGAGCGCCGACTTCAGTAATTCCAGTCCCTATACCTACATCTTGCTGGAGAAATTTTAGAATAATTATTTTTCTCTTTTTAGTGCATTTTTAGTTTTATACTTGAAGTCGGTTCTATTTTTTAAAAAAAATTATTTATTCACCATAATGATTTTTCATTTCATTTTTATTTTAAAATTCTAAATTTTATTCTACAATTTCGTTTTGATCCATCAAATTTTGAAATGTTTAATGAGTAACAAATAAATTAAATAAAGCAATAATGGTAGGTCTCTTATACATTATACCAAAAAACTGCCAAACCAACGAGGCAGCCATCGTGATAAGGAAGAGAGAGAAAAAAAAATTAAATGGCCAAAATATTTTCTCAAAAATCGTTTCAGTCTTCCCGAATTCAATTTTTGTATTTTTATTTCGACTCAATAAAACGAAACAATTTTTATTGGAACACCATTATTGAAATACAAAGTCTTCATCGGTGTATAAAAAATCACACTCTGCCCGTAATAATACGTTATCAGGTAAAACGAGGAAAATTCGAAATAAAAACGAAACAACACCTCAATATTAGTATTTCCATGGGTTTCATACAGCTGATACATACCGTACATAAAATTTTACGATTTTTTTATGCCACGCTTTTATTTAAAACTTATAAGCTTCCGTTTATGTCGGTGCTTAACCTTAGGCTACATGCTCGTCGACTCCTTCTTGAAAATTTAAGTGCAGCAATACTCGCAATAAAATCGAATTGCGTATACCTTAGAAAGGATACGATCTTTTAATGCGTGCAGGATGTACGTATACGCAGGACAAACGATTTTGAGGTTCTACATAAAGAAGAAAAAAAAAAAAAATTCATAGGAAAATTATTCCAGAGTACGAAATTGTGGAAAATTGAAATAATTTGTTGAGAAATGCAAAAATGCGAGTCCTGAAGAGTAGAGTTTTCACTTGCAGTTGATTCAAAAGAATATCTATAGCCTCTACGAGAATTATTAGAAAGCCTGATGGGAAATTAGTCGAATTAATACACAATTGCAAGTTCGTTTGTTTAGATACTAGGTAACTTACAGAGAATATAGAATTATGTTTATGCTACACCTTCGTGAAATAAAGCTCTGTTTGATAAGATTACAATAACTTACACCAACCTACACCGGTAGGGATATTCCACAAATATTTAAGTAAAACTTGGCGCAAAGTCACATAAAATTCCTGCATTTGTGGAATCGTTCTCCTGGTGTAGGTTGGTGTAAGTTGGTGTAGTCCTATCAAACAGAGCTTAAATCTTTTCTTCAAGGCAAAAAAGTGTGAAACTAAAAGTTCTAAGGGGAAACTTAAATAAACGACAGTCTTTAACCAAATCGACGATGTGGAATGAATAAACAAGTTTGAAATGAAAAAAAACTAGCGCAGCAACGTTTTGCTAGAAAACCCAGTTTACAGATAGAGATAAAAATGGAGAGAGAGAAAGCTTATTTGAAAAAATTTCAAATTAATATCGATAGTAATCTATATTTATATCGATATCAATGTATTAGTCAAATCATTCCCACTTTAAATCATCTGTGAATCGAACCATTCTTGTTCACAGGCACACTTTTCCCCCAAAGAATCGAGCTACCTATCAGTAATGTTCAGTTGCAACAGATTTTTAAAATCTGTGACAAAGTTTGCCATTCATAATTTATTTTTCTCAACTCATACACCAAAAAAAGATTATTATTAAATCGATTTTGATTAGCAAAATACGAGATTTCCAAAGCAGTTTAGAACATTGGAAATGGTTTTCATTTCTTCACCAAATTTTTTCTCAACTGTTGTTTATTTCTTCACAGCATCGTTTACATGTACACAAGTTGCAAAATATAACAATGAAAAAGAGCCATTTCACATGGTGATGCTTGCACACACAACCAAGTTCACTTTTCCATGATATTTAATTATATCTAAAATTTTATTAATGAATAAAGTTTACCTGTTGAATCGAACAAATACTAACCTCTTTTTGTTGGATTCATTGAAAAAAATATCGTACTCAACTGGTTAGCCACTCGTGATAATAATCACTCATTTTGCTAACTACTTAAGTAAAATACTATTATTTCAAAATTTACTGTTAAAGTTGGAGTGCTTTTCAGGAAAAACTTTAGATATTCTACTTCTCACGTATAATCGTGGGCATTTCGAAACAAAAGAGTGGTTCGGTTTCTTCGATATCCTTTGAAATATTTCAAAACTTTAATGTTTTTTTTCATAATATCGAAGGTAAATGAAGAGATGCACGTGTACGCACATTGTTTTATGAATAACTTATTGACAAAGATGAATTAAACACAACCCCAACAAGCCTAAATATTTAAACATAATTACAATCTCGAATCATTTTTCATTTTATGAAAATCAACGCAACTATGATTTTTTCGAGAGGGCTTCAACCGAACTCCTTTGGTTCACTAGTCTCTGTCAATTTATTATACAATTTACAGATGTGAACAGTGTAAATCTAATTAAATTAGAAATATTCTTTACAGAAGAAAAATGTTTTAACAATATACCTGAAAGTACATGTTCAAATGTATTCAACAACTGTAGAATACTTGGGGGAAAAATACAAATATCTCGATAACGTTTGAGCACATCTGCATAAAAAAAAGTTAAGTTTACAACTTCTCACATAAACAAGGCGAATATTCCGAAGAAAATACGAAAACAAAAAAAACTGTAACAGATGTTCGACATATTGTTATTATGTTCTATTGATGACTTTCGAATGACCGGAGAATAGAAGATTTTTGCACTGAATTTATTTTTTATTGGAAAATAATACTAGATAAAATGAATATTTTCCAAGTATGATACATTTTTTTTGCATGTGTTTAAGACGATGTCACCATGAAACGTAAAAATCAGAATTAAAAAAGAATATTTGTAAAGAGAACAGCATAACTTAGCCTGTATGAATTATAACGTAAAAAAAGATAAAGAAATATTGTTTAAGTCACATTCGATCGAAACTATAACTTAGGTATTTTATATTTTTATGAACTGGTACTCAATTTCGTAATCCTAAAATTGTTTCGCGATATTTTTATCAACAATAATTTTCATTCTTCATTACATAGGTATTATTTTGAAGCCATGTTAGCTTAGGCTCTTCAAGAAAATAAAAAATATTTATTAAAACCTATTAAGACTGGTCACATTAATTGGCTGTAGGTTTATATGTGTTAATGGTATATTATGATTGTACGAAATTAACTTTCTATGTTTTACCTCCAAATTTAATACCTACCATGATGCGAAAAAAAAATTATAGTTTTTTGATACTGTGTTCCGTCGTATTTAGGCAGACGAACATATTCGCTGACCTAAATACTCCGCAACAATTAACGGCGAATATTTCCTCTAAATATTCACCGTTACCTTCGTTAGTAACCTCATTAACAAGAGCTGACAATTATGCAGACATACAACTTATCAGCATAATTGTCAGCACTATTTAGGTATGTACCTAAAGTACCCTTTTGCGAAAGTAAACAATATTAGGCATGAAAAGAAGTCACTTGGTAAATCAATTTACACCAAAACTTCACTTGCCTTTCTGAAGAGCTTCAAGGTAGTTATGCTACATTGGACTCTAAAGTCTGAAGGTGTTCCTAGACACTACCAAGTTAGCAGTCCACCCTATGTAGAGGTGAGACGACGATAGATAGAATATTAATATACATATATGTGTTTTACATACGATTATCCGCTAAGTGAGTGAAGTTACTTAAGTATAAGAATTTAATGTGACGAAGTGTTTACCGCAAATTACTGTGACGATAATTCAATATTAAATATTGTTTGACAAAAACAAGTATCTATTTTGTGTGTTTGTTCACAACTATTCAGGATAACAAACACAACATACTGTTAAATATTTTTATATTTACGATCAAATTAATTACTAATCGATCTTTGCATAATTATGCATAAATTTTTTTCCAGATAGTTATTTAACTAAGACTCTTTAATAGCAGGTATGAGCATGAGGGTGATAAAGCCGCCATCTTGTGTGGAACTGAGACATGCAGACTAAAATCAAGACAGACTAAAAACAATTTAGATTAAAAAAGCAATGTGGACTAAAAACAAATTAGACTAAAAACAAAGTAGACTAAAATACTGATTTCACAGATACAAAATCAGTTATACCAACAGCTCTGAAATATAAATACAAAAATTATTTTTCAGACTTCTCACAAAGGAGAAAAAATTAATATCATTTAAGTAAAGGTCAAAGGATAAGAAAAAGTAGCAGAAAAATAATGTAGACTAAAAACAATATGAACTAAACACAATGTAGGCTAAAAACAAATTAGACTAGAATATTTTAAGGGGTAGTATAAGGTGCCTATAGCATTGGGTTAGGAGTAATATTAAATGTTTAATTTTGCTTTATTTTTTGCTATTATTAATTATTCCGAATTTTGACTCACAATGAAAAACATTCCAGTCTCCAATATTTCATCTTTCATCTGTCTGTAGTCAAAGGTCAATAGCAATAATGAAATACTCAACATTTTTTTTTGGACTTGTGTTACTTGCGTATTATTTTTAGGTAATCAGTATTTTTCCCGATTTGTTAGTATAATCATTAATATTTCTCAGCTGATCATAAGTCATGACTAAAAGTTGTTATGGTTGCAGTGATGAGATAATGTATCAGAAAAATTTTTCTATTGGCTGCTTCATGGCCCAAACCCATCCAATGAGTTTTTTCTCAGCACTTGGTCCGATAGTCTCAAAATTTAGTGCAGATATTTCTTTTTGAACAAGGACAAAAACAATTGATTTAGATGTAGATAGGTCTAGTTCTAAGTCAAGTAGGTCTAATTATGTGGCATTTTGGGGAGTTAAATGGCTCTAAGATGTATAATTACTGAACAAAAGGTACGAATTTCTGAAGAGATATTTACAATTACTTATTTGAATATGCTACCAATTTTGATGTGGACTGGCTTTGGCTTTTATAGTATTTTCGATAAATCCATTTTTATGCTGATTTTGATTCTAATTGGCTAATTTTTGAAAACCTACTTTTCGTGGAACATAAAAGAAATCGTATTTGCAAGCTTTTTAACTTGTTTGGCTGGTTTTTCAAAGGAAAACTCGAAGTTTGTTTATGAGGATTAAATAAAAGTTATAGGCTCAAATAGGGGAGCTGGAGGAGCTTAGCGCCTTAATTTCAATTATACAAAAATTGAGTAACTATATACAAAAAGAATAAATTTTATTTAAAACAAAAAACCGACCGCGTTAATCTGAATGAGTAACTATTGGTGGATATAGTAGTGGTATCTCACCACTATCCATTTACACTTATATATAATATTCATTTAACGTCCGGAGACAACAAATATAACCGTTGACACACACCTTTCTCTCTCCTGTGTGACAACGGAATGAAGCAACCGCCTCAGCCCGGTCACATGCCTACCTACATTTCTTCGGTAGGCATGTGTCCTTTGCACACGCCAGGCGCGCAGGACTCGTGGGGGTATCCCCACGATACTGGGGGCGGTGTCCATCACCAGTCTTCCAAGATTGGTAATAAGGCCCTAATGATCTGTAAAGGAAACAATTAAGTACGTACACTCAAATACAATTTTTCATTTATTTAAAAAACATGAAAACATAAAAAATTATAACTACCAGATATACATAGGAACAAAAATCATATTTACAACATTTTTACAGATTGTCTTATGCTTTATTATTGAAGCAATAATAAAGCATGGACGAAGAAACAGATATGTTTTTTCTTCTTATTGATAGAATCTGGTGCAGGTTCCATCTTGTATGATTTGCTTCCTGCTAGTTTATGATGCGTTGCATGATAAACTAGTACAATATTGCATACAGGTGGGAGCAGGATTTGGACGGTTTATTAGCGATATTCAGGAGTGACTCTGTAAGAAAAGAATTAGTAATTAGCAATGTTGTTTCCGAACTTGTGATAATAAGTTTATTATAAGAGGTTTATAATAAGGTTATCATATCAAATTCAGGTCATTTGGATCGCGATCCGCTATCACCTTTCACCCGCTTTATCCTCGCAGGGTTGCTGGACAATGAAAGTAAGCTTTGAACAAATAGTTTTGCCATATCTTCAAAGATAGCTAGGTTCTAATGTGGTGTTCCGCATTAGAATGGTAGCTCTTGAGTGTATTTTCCATTTTCCAAATCATTCCCTCAGTTCAAAGTTAGTTGTTGTTGAACTATCTTCTGAGGGTGGGATGCTCAACTCTAATGACGCCAAGAACTTTATGGGTCTCGTGACTATATTAGAGCTGGGTAATCTGACATCCACGTGGCGGACTTTACCATCACGTGATGTCAGCAGGTTGACTACAGTTGCTGACTTGTAGACTCCTGGTTTTGACATTATGTCCAGAACATGGACTATGTCACCAACCTTAGGTTGGAAGGCCACTGTGCGGTAAACATTACTCACACCTTGTGGAACTCTATCTCTCAAGTATGGGAGATAGAGGCCTTTCCATGCTGCCCAAAGATGTTGTAAATTATCTTTGTCCTTTTTCCATTAACTTTGTAAATTTTTAGCCATTACAGTTGTTTCTGTTATTGGCTTATCAAGGTCTAAGGTGAAATTTCTAAAGTTTGCATGCATGAAATGGGCGGGAGTAAGTGTTACTTGCTCCGCTTCATCTACAGCTGGGCAAAGCGGGCGCTCGTTCATCATAACTTGTATATTTTTAAGCGCTGCTTGAAAATTAAGTTTATGGTGTGAGTGTGGCCCCATAACTCGCTCGAAAGCTTGTTTGTAGACGCCTATGAGTCTTTCATAGGTTGCACCGTACCAAGGCGCTTTGGGTGGCGTGAAATGCCATGTTATCCCTTTTTGCTGCAGTTTGTCTTCAATGCTGCAGTCTTTGGTAATTGCTTCCCAGAATTGTGGCAAGTGTGTTGCGACAAGTCTGAATTGGGCTGCATTGTCGGATAGCATTGCCTTTGGCGTTCCCCGATCAGCAAAGAACATCTGGAATGCTATCCAAATCTCTCCTGTCGTCAGTGACGATAGTGAGAGAAAGTATACTGCTCTCATTGAGAGACAAGTAAATATCAGCACCCACTTTTTATAAGCAGGCGTTGTTGGGGTGGCTAGTGCTTTCTTCTTTTTTGGTAGGTATTCGTCAAAGACTGAATACGGGCCAAAAATATCTACACCTGTATAAGTGAACGGGTGAGTGAAAGGCACTAGCCTAAAGTCCGGCATGCTCGCATGAGTGGGTTGAGCATACGGTCGTTTGTCTGATTTCTTACAAATCAGGCACGACTTTTTAAGGACACCCGGTAGAATTCTCATTGCTCTCGGTACAAAATACGTTCTGCGAAAAGCAGCCATTGTGTATTTTACTCCTATGTGACTATTCAATGTGTGTACATTGAGTTGTATGAGCTTTCTCAAATGAGATTTCGGATGTAACAGTACTGGAGATAATGTATCTTCAGTAAAAGGTGTTACTGGTATATAGTTTCTTAATCTCAGTAGTCCTGATTCGTCGACGATTATGTGAAATTTTTCATATGCTACATAATCTGGTGGATTTGGTGCCAGTAATGCTTTAAATAAATCAGAAAAATGTTTTTTCTGATCTGCATAAATAAAGCATAGCAGTGCAAATTGGTAGTTGTTAGGTAATAAAACCCAAGGTGAAACCGATCTAGTTCGTTTGATTTGTTTTTTCGCAAACTTTCTGACTGCTGTTATGCAGTGATAAAAAGTTCGCTTCAAATTGACAAGAGTATTAAAATTTGTTATATCTATGTTGAATGGAGTATTTGTTGGTTCATGTATGAATGTATCATACGGAGTTGGTTTTGGTTGATCTAACTTTGATTTTGTAGATAAGTCCAGAACCTGTTGTGAACCTATTTGGTATTAGGATTGTGCAGAATGTGGTCCCTTATGGTCCATATCCTGTAGTCCTTGGTCAATTTGTGTAGCAAATATTTTCACTGTACAAATGTGGTTGACCGATTCCATTTTGAATTTAGGTATTGCAAGTTTGCTTGATTTCAGTTTTCTATGTAATTTAGCAGTTTTATGACTGTCAAGTAACATATCATGCTCTTGAGGTATCATTTCTGACAATTTTTCAGAAATTCTTAACGATTCTCTGAGGGTTCAAAAAACTGGTACAGTTTCATCTTCCTCTGAGATATCTTGTAGAGACTGAATTACGTGTAAGTCAGTCTCTGGCCATGATTCCAGACTGTATCTCAACCAGTCTGGGCCTGACCACCAGGTAGAATGAAAAAGATCATTAATCGTTGAGCCTCTTGAACCGATGTCTGCAGGGTTATCTGCAGATGGAACATACCAAAATTGCAAATTTGGAACCTTTTTTATTTCTGTTACTCTATTCAAGACAAATTGCATTAGTACTCTGCGTTCTAATAACCATGTTAGAACGCATTTACTATCTGACCATAAGTAAGTAGGACAATCACTTAAGTCTAACGGTTTCCTAATATTTTGCACTGCTCTTGCTCCTATTAATGCTGCTAACAGTTCCATTCTAGGAATTGTTACATTTTTCATAGGAGCAATTCTGGATTTTCCAAAGACGAATCTGACTACTGCGTTATTGGTTTCAGTATTACTGAAACGTAATAATGCTACAGCAGAGTATGCTATTTTTGACACATCCACAAATATATGTAATTGACATATATCTGGATTAAATGTACCAGAATATATTTGCCTGGGCATAAAATATTCTGTGCAGTTGGACAAATCTTTAACTAACTCCGTCGCTATAGATTGTAGCGTCGGAGGTAGGGACTCGTCCCACTTATAATTTTCGTTCCAGAGTCTTTTTATAAAGACTCTAGATGGAATAGAGGCTGGAGCAAACCAGCCATATGGATCAAAAAACTGTGACACTGCCTTAAGGAAGAGTCTTTTTGTCCATTCTTGATCTAGGTTTTTCAATTTGGGAGAACTGATAAAGACGATATCTTTATCCATATCCCAAGTTAATCCTAGAACTTTAACTTGTGGTTTAGTTAAAGCATGTTGAGGATTGAAGTCTTTTCTCAATGGAATACAGTTGGTTCCCCATTGGGACAATTCCATTGAGATATCCTCTATGAGGTTGTTAGCCTCATTGTGCAAGTCCAATAATCCTTCATAAGTTGGTAAGGATGTTACTAAATTATCTACATAAAAGTTTTCGGAAAACTTTTTGTGAAATTCAGGATTGGCCGTTTGGAAATGGTGTAGCAATATAGCTGCCAGTAGAAATGGAGCTGTCACTATTCCAAACGGTACCCTTTGAAATCTGTAGATAATTATGTTGGATTTGCTTAGTGGTTTTGAAGGGTTCTTTACCCATACGAATCTTGTTACATCTCGATCATCAGGATGTAGTCCTATTTGGTGAAAGGCCTTCTTTATGTCTGCAATTATAGCATATCTATCTTTGCGGAAAGATAGAAGTATTTGCATAAGGTCGGGTAGGAGATTAGCTCCTTTAAACATGCAATCATTTAATGAATATTTTGATTGCTTTGTTTTTGCAGACCCGTCAAAAACTACACGAAGTGGTGTACTTTTTGTTAAGTCAAGTATTCCTTTATGGGGTAGGTAGTGTATAATGCTTTCGTTGGCGTTTGGGTCAACTTTTTCTATCATTTGTAGATCGAGTAGCATGATGAAATATTCATCATACCTCTGATAGAATTCTGGCATTTTCTGCATTTTAGGGAGTTGATGTTCTAATCGTTTAAAAGATAGGTTATAATTATCAGCCAATGGTGGCGGATAAGTTTTGTACAACCATCTAACTTGGTAACGATTATTTACCAACTCCACATTTTTGTAGAATAACTGTAAAGCTTGAGCTTCCGCTTGGGCTTCTTCTAAGTTATTCGACTCAATGCCGATTGCATCCAGTCTCCAAAGATTTTCTACTTCCTGAGGATTGATGAAAAATACTGGAGTGAATTTTTCATTGATATCATTCTGAGTTGGAATGATACCTCCTAGCATATAACCAAACTCAGTTTCTATGAGGGTAAGGGTAGGTGATATATGTTCAATTCGCTTTACAAATGACCACATATAATCGTTTCCTAATAATAGGTTGATCGTATGCTCATTCTCCGTTTTTGAGAATTCAATTTTTGAATACTGCGGGTAATGTTTACAAAATCCTGTAAGATCTGGTTGTTTCAAATTGTGGGTTATACAATTTATTGTTTTTGCCGTGATCTGTACATTTTTGCCTTGTGGAGTTTGAATTTCAAAATCCACTAGGCTAGATTTAAAAACATTAGATTTTTGATTTTCTACACCTTTAAGTCTTATGAATTCATTTTCATATCCTTTTAATTTCAAGGATTCGAATGCATAAGTCTTTGTTACAAAGGTGTCGATACTACCGCAGTCAAAAAATCCTTTTATTTTAATAGGGTTTTTTGTAAACGGAGATTGAGCATAGGCCTCAAACACAAGAAAAGTAGAATTTTTATTGTGTTTAATAAAAGATAGGAAGTACTCACTGCTAACTGGCAAGCACTCTTTTTGTTGCGCACTGAGCTCGATTGGTGCTCTGGGTTGCAACCGTCTATTGTATTGCTCGCCCTGTGTGACAAAGGTATTATTAGACACTGCATAATTTTTCGGCATGACAAGTTGTTTATCAATTTGTTGCTTACTGATTAGTTCTTTGCGCTCCCGAAGGTTCGCATACCACCTCTCCATATGCCTTTCCAAGATCGGGTATGGCGCTTTGGGGCACAGGTTTGCATGGTGGTTTGATGATAAACAATCAAACCACTTGCAGTGTGCCTCTGTTGTTTGTCAACAGTTTGTTGCTGCATAGCAGCAACCACATTGCCAACAAAGCCTACGCGCTTCATATACCCTCTCTCTTTTTTGGAGGGTATTATAGCGGGTATCGTAGCAGAGGAACAAAGGATGCCTGTTTGTGCAAAACAAACAGGGTTTATCAGGGGTAAGCGGCATATTGGTGATGCTCCGTGGAGTATCTTGAGCAATCTGCGCTTCCTTCTGGATCTTTTGTTCTGAAACATTGAAGGTATTTGCATGTTTTTTGTTAAGTTTTTGTTTTCTTGTTTGTTTTTTATTTCTAGGATTAGATTTATCTTTTCCTAGGTCTGTATATTGATCGTTGTCAGCTTTTTGAAAAGTTGCGGCCAAAATTTTGGACTGGCTTTAGCTTGTCCTTTTTTGTTTTGGTTACTATATCTTGGAGGATTTTGATTCATTGGATGTTTGTTTTCGAACATTTCATGTATCTTAATAAATTCTCGGATAGCTGAAAATAGGTGAGAGACATGTCTTTCACTACTTTTCAGATTGTTAATATAGGCTCTAGGTGGGAATTTCTTCACCGTGACGTTGAACAGTTGTTCTTCATCAACTACCGTAGAAACCAGCCGATATCGATCAATTAGGACAGCAATACCATCCATTCCGTCTTGGATTGACGAAATGGTGTTGATGGAGATAGGAAACTCGGTTATATTATACCAGATTTCCGCTCTCACTTTACTCTGATCCCCAAATCTGTCATGCAAAAATTGAAGTCTCTGGATGTAGCCAACATCATCTGGTGCAAAATGACTAAACTTTTGGACAATGTCCTTAGGCATTGCATTTTGCAAGATGTTAATTTTTTGTGGAATCGCAATGTCTGTGCGAAGATGCACATACATTTTGAAACTTCTGATAAATCCTGGATATGTCAGGGTGGCTCCATCCCATTTCTCTAGGTAGAATTTGGGTGGTTTCAAATTTGCTAGAGGTTGCTCAACAGTGTCATGGGGATCCAGTTCCCAACAACAGGGAATTGGGTCCACAACTTTTGGGTGTTGAGTGACTCCAGTGTGGTTTTTTGCAGTTACAGGTCTGGGTACCAGAGCTGTTGTTGAATATTGTGAGTTTGGTTTTTCCAAGCTCGCAATCGTAGGTGACAAACAATTTTGATTAGGAGTTGAGGTTGCGATGCTTTCCTGGTCATGGGTTGAAGTGTCCATACATGTTCTTTTACATGATGGTTCTTCCTCCATATTTAGAAATTCATCCGGGCAATCTCTTTTATCGGTGCTAACTGAATTGGGAGTTGTATTACCTCTTTCGATTGCAGGCACTACATATCGGCTTTTAAATTCTTCGAAGCTCAAGCCGTAGTTTGCCTGCGCTCGTTGAACTAGATCCTCCTTTGTTTTCTCAATCTCTGCTATCTACGCTTTATAGCGTGCTCTGCGCAGGTGGTCGTATGCAGCCTTTTCAGCCATCTCCCTTAGCTCCTCCTCCCTCTTCTGTCCCTCCGCACGTTTCTGCTCATCGCGGAGACGTGCCTCTTCTTGACTTTCTACATCCTGTCAATTTGTACAGGATGTTGAGTCAGGTGGAGTGGCGGTAGGAACTTGGGGTTGGTTGAGCGTCAGGGATGAGATCGGAATCAGAGGGAATCTGGCTTCAATCTCTCCCTGCTTGACCAAGAATTGTTTAATAATTGTCTTGGCCAGGAGGATGAATTTTTTGGCCGCCCCTACTGCAGGACTCGTGGGGGTATCCCCACAATAGATATACCCAAATTTATGATAATAATTTTTTCAATCTTTAAATTCTCATTTTTTTCAATTACACCCTTCTAATTTTTTAATTTTCAAATATTAATAGCCTAGATTCTCCGGGTGGTCAGGAACATTTTAAGCCTAATTTCATTAAAATCTATGAAGTAAGACAATTGTTCTGAGTGAACGAAATTCCATTAGTTCTGAAAATGGACTTACCAAATATATAACCTTTTCTGTACACAGTCGGTAAAAATGTGCGGATAGTCATGTGTTGTCTCAAAATTTCAAGACAAACAAAACGATATAGGGCAATTCAAAGATGTTGTGGACTTGAACTCGAGTGAAAAAGAAACGTAAAAATAAGTGTAAATGAAGGGAAGCGTATAATTCAGCAAAAGATTAAAGTAATATAGTATAATGAAGTGTTTCAGTTGTGTGAGGCGAATGTACAGGAGTATAGCCGAATGTGTGATGATACAGAATCAGTGTTACCAGATAAATAAGTGATATAGAATATACAGATAAACAGTGTGGTGTGTTCGTAGGAGTGTGAGGGGAGGAGGATTGGTGGTCTCAACAAAATTGGAGCTATTAAAGTATCGATACTTCTTCATATCGAAAGTATTGTATCGATAGTGAAAAAATGGAGGATCCAATGAGACACGAAATGTGAATGCAGCTTCATGTTGTATAGATATGTTTTTTTTTGAAAGTTGACAAAGATGAAAATAAAATATTTACAACGAAATAGTTTTAAAACGGCGAGGACTTGAGCAACGAACCAAAGTCTTCAACAGAATCAATTTATTTTTGTATTTAGAATGTATATTTTCGTATTATGCTACATAAATAGATCAACTAACCAGCCTATTGTACATTACCTGAACTGTCAGAAACACGAATAGGTATTATGGAAAACTATTTTCTTCTCAACCTCTTTCTTCCTCATTGTTTTCCTTCCTTTTTTTAAAAATGATTTTATCAACTTTAAAATACCAAAAGAAAAATTCTAACCTATGGGAAAATTATTTAATGTTGCATTGAGTTTATTTTCGCCATTATAAACAGTGTTTTCCTCAAAAAAATAAAAAAATAAAAGAAACAAAAATGGTACCAGTAGCCAAGGCGTAGCCCAAAGAGGATCCACCATTGTAATGGTAGAATAATGATTCAATGACGGCTACATTTCAAACCTGCCAATGTTTTTTTTATTGAAGAAGAATTGAAAAATAAGTCTAAAACGTGTTCCATATAACAAAAAAAGTGCTTTGATGAAAGTAAAGAATAAAAAAAAAAACTATATAGGTACATAATTACTTACAAATATACTTACATTAAAAAAAATCAGGTAAAAATGGGGAAATAATGTTATTAATTTTCTTTTGTTGTAAAATGGAAAATTTTCATCTCCTTCATGCCTAACTTCTCCATGAAGTCAGCATCGAAGAGTACTGCTCTGACATGAGACATTATTGTATGATTCTGTCTTTTGGTAGTCGTATTCAACTCTATGGAATATGGGACCACTGGGTCCAAAACAACATATTTTCCTCACAAAAAGACTTCATGTGCACATTGAGACATTTGCAAGCATTATTACGAAGTGAAATTGTGATGGGACAATCAGGAAATTTAGATTTTAATTTTAAATATAATTTTTTAAATTTGTCAAACACCATTGACTTCTTTTCTATTGGCATTACAAAGGTATATTTTGTTGCATGATCAACAAAGATTGATACATATTTTTCACCATATATACCTGGAAAAAATGAGCCTATTGTGTCTGAAGAGACCAACTCAAGTTTCCTATTTGGATGTGTGCAAGTTCCACATGACTAAGACATCTAGAATTCACCTTCACACAAGTCTCACAAAGCAGGAACTCATCTTGGAAGTTAATTCTAAAAGGAATTCCTCTAGAAACTTTCATTAAGAGTTTTAGATTCTTTCCTGACAAATGACCTAATTGTCTATGCCATATCATTTTATTATTATATGTCTCAATGTAATCATGTTTGTTACCATTTATTATATTATTTTTGTTATTATTATTTGTTAATTGTGATCCTATATTCTCACAAATTCCATCTTCAACCTGTTCTTCTACCAAATTTTGTTCATTATTGTTATTACTACTATTGTTTATATCTTCTTCTCTTTCTAAATTTTGTATGTTTATGAGGTTTTCTATATTTTCATTTGTATTATTACCGTAACTTGGGGTAATAAGGAACAAAACTGTTTTTTTTAACTTTATTAGGTGCTGCTACCAACTAGTTGAACATAAAATTTTGTTATCAAATTCAATTTATTACCGAATCTCTGTACAACTAAGATCTGTGTTCATCCGTGAAAATATTTATTTAATTCTGCCAAAAGAAGAGAAAAATTGCTTATTAAAATTTATTTTCTTTTCATAAACTGCAATGAAAATCGTTTCTGTGGATTACATAGAACAGAATACTGGTAAGTTGACAATATAAATACTTAGTCATAAGCCTCCCGAACAATATTGTATTTTTTGCAATGGAAAATTTCAATTCATTAAGGAGATGCGTCGCAAATTCTAAAATATGACCTTTCATCGGGTATTTAAGGAACAGCAATATTGATAGATTTATTTCATTTTCATTGCAAATTACACGTTTGATAAGTATTCCTAGGGTTTACAGAAAATTGAAAGGCCCTCATGGGCGCATGAATTATGATAAAAAATATTTGAAAGCAGCAGTTATAGCAGTGAAAGCTGGTCAAATGTCATTGTGGGAAGCTGAAGCTCAGTTTGTTGTTCCACATCGAACCATTCATAATAGAGTGATAAAAGGAAGTCCAAAAAAATGTGGATCTGAACCTGTGTTGGATGTAGAGTTGGTGCTGGCCCAAGTTCTAGACCAAAACAAAGTAATAGATTAACTCTTATGCCTGGAAAAGGAATTGTGCCTGAAGATTTAGGAGAAACTACTGGTACTGAATCTGAAGAAGATGTAGTTGATGATCCTAGTTCAGATGACGATACAATTGTTGATGTTTCAGAGACTGTTGAAGAAGTAGAAGATACCTCAGTCATCACAAACTTTTCCCATGACTCAGTTTCTTCAACTACTGAGAATAATGAATTCAAAATGGGAGATTGTTTAGTTATAAAGTTTTTAACAAATAAAAATCCAAGTTTTTTTGTTGGTAAAGTTCTTCCTAATGAGACTGAAATTTCATTTTTGAGAAAAAAAATCAATTCTGTAGATGGATCGGTATATTTTGTTTTTCCCAATATTCCAGACATTTAAACTATTTCAGGATAAAATTGTGGAGTATTGCTAAAAATTGTTCCATCTGGCACTTTTCAAGAAGATAGAAGAGGAAGGATCACATTTCCTGAGTTTGACACATCTAATCTTGAGTAATTTGATTGTGACTTTTTTATTTAGGTGTCAAAGTTATTGTTAAAATGTTAATTTACTATTTTTTAGAATAAAAACCTCTTTTTTTTTGACAGTAAAATATTATAACTTTCATGTATGAAATTTTAATTTAAAAAAAATCACATTTACCACTTTATAACTCGGTAAATAAAGCTCTAATCAAACAAAAATTGAAACAAAAGTTATGTGTTGATTAATTTTCTACAAAATAGTTTTGGTTAATTTTTTTCAGAAATCCATTATTCGTAGAGTTATTGTAAGAAATGTAGAACTGTTCCTTATTACCCCTGATGGTTGGGGTATTATGGAACAAAACAAATATGCATTATAAAATTCAGAAATTACTGAACAGATTTGATACCAACACTATCTGGTGCAGGAAGGATGCATCCAGCTTTAGTATTTTTTTCAGATTTTTTAAACATAAAACGACAAGTGTAGCCATTAAAAACTGTAAATATTGTTCCTTATTACCCCAAGTTACGGTATTAGTTATATTCGTATTTATATCTGTATTCACATTTTCATCAAACTGTTCAACCTCCTCATTTTCCTTGATTACTTCTTCAATCTCAAAGTCATTCTGTGAGAATGTGACAATCATGTCTCACATTTTTTGTTTGTGTTTGTTCAGTCTGTGGAAATTCTGTAAACTATGACTTTTATTATTGTGATAATATGTTTGTGATTTGACACTCTTATTCCATCTTCAACCTTGGTGTTGAATAAATACACTCTCGAATCAAGTGACTCTGAGTTTTAATTATGGTGTTCATTTATTTTAAATTTTAACGTTTTTCAATCATCAATCGTTTGCTCATTCATTCTACTTACAGTTTCATGGTGTCCTGCAGATTTTCTGGTGATTTGTTGGAGATTTAACATCAAAATCTCACAATGGTTATGGGCCCAGAATCACGAATCAACGTGGCCTCCATTGTTCTCGATTGTTGAGTTTGAACCTGCATCAATGTCTTCAACCAAGTAAAAATCCTTCATTCCATTTTAACTCGTTTTGCTCTGTCTTATTTTTTGATTTGTCGGCAATTTGCCTGTACTCCGTTCACTGTGATTCGATATATTTTGTGACATGGAGAGCGATCGAAAATGCAATGTTGAGCCGTTCAATGGCAAGAATTTGCGTAGCTGTAAGTTTCGCATGGAGCTGTTATTACGAAAGAAAGGATTATACGAGGTGGTGATGCATGTACCGGCGCAAAAAGATCGCATCGAACAGTGGTGTATTAATAATTCGAAAGCGATGTTTTACATCGCAAATAATGTTAATGATTCGTTCCTTGAAGTAATTCAAGGGTACGAATTTGCCTGTGATATGTTCAGCGCTTACCGCCCGTTACGAGTGATGCTGGAAGGGATTGCTAAGCCAAATTGGGATCAGATCGTAAGCAAAGTGTTAAATTACCACCGCGATTTAATGATTGACAATAAGGATGCTGTTTCTGCTCCTTCTGAAATTGTCTCACAAAAACCCTCGTTAAACGTTCAGTCTAGCGAGGAGAATGCTTTTTCAGCCTATCAACGTGGTAATTATAACCGTAATCGTAGTTATAAGCACAATCTTCGCAGGAATTCGAATCATGGATTGAATCGTGGCTGTAATTTTGGCAATAATAACATAAATGTTAATAATAATCGTTTTAATGACCGTAATAATAGTAATAATTTTAATAACTAATCTAGTCAGGGTAATCAGAGTCAATCTAGTCAGGGCAATAGTCGTAATTACAATTCAGGAAATGTAGGAAGTTCAAATCAAAATTCAAATCGTAATTACCAAAACATTCGGTGCCATTTCTATGGCAAAAACAGTCATATTGGTAAGCAGTGTTTCTCTAAAAACCGAGAGAGGTCTGGCAATCAGTCGAACTCGAATTCTAATCGAGATTCTTGTAGTTTAGCGAGTAACATTGAGTGCTCTGAGACTGATTATACATTTTTTATGCCTGATAATTGTTTAATATCTGATAATTCACAGCCTCTTGGTATTAAATATGTTAAATTTGTTTTAGATTCTGGTGCTACTGCACATGTAGCTAATGACTTGTCTTTGTTTGACAAATATATTATGTTAAAGAAACCTGCTCAACTCATGGTAGCTAAGAAAGATGTTGCTCTTACTGTCACAGCGGTTGGTCATATAAAATTAGTAACTGAATCTGGTATCAGAATCACTTTAACGAATGTTTGATATGCCAAAGATTTACCATCAAACCTAATGTCTGTTAAATGTATGGCTAGAGTTGGTTGTTGGTCAGTCTTTGAGGAAGAAAAAGTTAATATTGTTGATACTAATAAAAATAATAAAGTAGTTATGACTGGAAAAAGCATCTCGACGGATCTCTATATTATTAATCTTTTGTGTAACGTAACTAATTCTGTTAATTTGATAATTGAAGAACAAGAGAATCCAATTGAGATATGGCACAAACGTTTGGCTCACTTAAATAATAATGATATTAAAATGTTAACTAGACGTGGTTTAATACCAGATGTTAGTAATAATAAAAAGGTGTTTTGTGAACCCTATGTCATGGGGAAACAGCACCAAAAACCATTTCACAGACACGAAAAATCAACTAGTAATCCGCTTGATTTAGTTCGTACTGATTTATGTGGACCAATAAATCCCGTCAGTTATGATAAGAAAAATTATTTCGTGACATTTTTAGATGACTACACAAATATTTGTTATGTTTACTTAATGAGCAGTAAGAAAGATGTACTTTCTAAGTTTAAGGAATACCATGAGTTAGTATCGAATCGTTTCGGAACTAGAATAAAACGCCTTAGATGTGATTGTGGCTCTGAATATATGAATCAATATTTTAGAGATTACTGTAAAGAAAAAGGAATTCATTTTGAGCCTTCCTTAGCGAACTGCCTTCAGCAAAATGGAAAGGCAGAAAGAATAAACCGCACTGTCTGTGAACGCGCAAGAACTTTAATATATGAAAGTAATCTTGACAAGGTTTACTGGTCTGAGGTGCTTATGTGCGCTGCATACATAATTAATAGATGTCCCACGAATAAAGATTTTATCCCTTTTGAGAAATGGTATCGAAAGGAATTTGATTATAAATATCTAAAGGTTTTTGGCTGTGACGCCTACATGCTTCATTAGAAGAATAGCTCTGATAAATTTGAAAAGAAGAGCTCAAAATTGAAGTTTGTTGGGTATGCCTCTGCTGGCTACAAAGTACTGGATGTGGATAAGAAAACTGTCTATATTAGTAGAGATATTGAATTTAATGAGGATATTAACGTAATGTGTAAATATTTAGATGAAGATCCAATATTGAGGGAGGTAGATGAGTCGAACGTTGGTGATATTGAAGTAGATGGTGATCTTGGGGATGTTGTCAATTTTTGTTTTCATACTGCATCGTCTGTGAATGATAATTGCACTCTTACGATGAAGGAGGTGTTGAACTCTTCTGAATCTTCTGATTGGAAGAAAGCTGTCGAGACTGAAGTTGGTGCTTTGTCATCTAATAAAACTTGGAACGTTGTTAAGCATCCTGTGAGTTATCCCACTATAACCTGTCGTTGGTTGTTTACCAAAAAGGTTAATAGTGAGGGTGGCACTCTGTACAAAGCTCGTCTTGTTGCTAGGGGATTTAAACAACAGAAAGGATTCAATTTTGATGATGTATATGCCCCAGTAGCCAAACTTTCTACAGTTCGCTCTCTACTCTCCATCTCAAATCATTTAGGTTATTGTAACGGTATAGTTGTTACAAATAAACACAATAATAGTTTAAGAGTATATTATTATAAAAAGGTGAATAGATTATTACAAAAGTATGAACAACATAAGTGTAAAAGTAAATTAATAATTAAGTAAGTGAATGAATGAATGAATAATGAATAATATACAGAACATTAGACTATTTATAAGGGTGAAGTTTGAGTGATTTAAATTGGGTGTTGTGGGAGATATGAATATGATTGGTTGTTTGAGGAAAATGTATTTTGGATAAAACCAATAAGATTAAAAGGAAATGATAAAAGTAGGAGTGTTAAAGAAATTAATAAAAATTGGAATTATTGCAAGGTATTGAAATATATTCGTAGAAAATATGACATCATGGAATATAGACGAAAACAATTTATGGTGTACCAGAGGTGATGTCATCAGACAAGTTTGAACTAGTTTTAAATGATGTGAAAGAAAGGAAGTGTAAATAGACGGAAATATGAAGAATAGTATGAGAAAATACGAATTAATAAAGTACGAGAATATTTGAAATAATATGTATAAAAATATCATTACATAAATATCGGGGTAGTTTGAAATTCAAAGTTGGAAAGTTTGAATTTGAGGAAAAATTAAATAAAATGAAAGGAAAATGGAAAAAAATTTTTATTTTAGGATGGATGTTATTAGTAGGATTAAGTTTTAAGAATAGATAAGTATTCGGGGTGGTTTGAATTTTAAACTTTGAGAAAATTTAAAATTGGATAAAGAATTTGTTTATGGATAAGTATTGGGGGTGGTTTGAATTTTAAAGTTTGGAAAAGTTTGAAATTGGAAAAAATTTTTTAAATTGGATAGATAATTTGTATATGGATAAGTATTGGGGGTGGTTTGAATTTTAAAGTTTGGAAAAATTTAAAATTAGAGAAATATAGGAAGATAATTTATTGGATAATTGGATCTTTTTTAATAAAATAAAGAACATAATACTTCCATATTATCATCGATTGAAAAATCTGCGACTGACATTCTGTCTCTGAGAGTTACATGACAGAAGGATAATACTTATGTATATGTTTTTAGGAAAAAACATACATGGAAAATATATGGATTTGTTATGATAAATAATTTAAAAATAATAAAATATTTCACAATCATGGTGATATAAAATTCATAATAATCATTGATATATAAAATTTTCATAATAATCATTGATAT
>WOFM01000086.1:346176-655924 GCA_011428145.1 Ericerus pela | reverse complement strand
GGATTTCGTATCAACACCCCCCTGAAATTTTACCGAATAATTTCTTCATCGTGTTTCCTGAAATTGAATTATTAATTATTGTTAAAAAAATATCAAAAAAAAAAAAAAAAAAATTAAATATGAAATACAAAAAAAAATACGAGTACAAAAAAAAATATGCATAATAAAAAAATAAAAAAATTTTTGAAAAATATTAGTATTGTTTGTTTATTATTTTTGGTAACTTGGGTTCCTAATAATTTTATTGCGCTGTGCTTCAAAATAAAATCGATAAAAATAAATTAGTACAAAATAAATAAATATATAGAATATGGTAACATGCATGCAATAAATGAACACTATCGTGTATATAAATATTATATGGTATATGTATGTAAATAAATAAAAAAAAATAAAAAATTAAAAAAATAAAAAATGGTAACATGCATAATTATTAAAGTATATCGACTAACATTTGTATTTCCGCTCGTCTAATTCGAGTCGACAAAAAAAATTCAAAAATGAAAAAATATTCACGAACATATATACGAATGAGTAATAAAAAAAATAAAAGAAGGTGATAGAATAAATATGATGAAAGGTTTTTCCTATTTAGGAGTTCAATGAATTCGAGCGTACATTGCGTATTTTATCTTAAAAGTAACATGAACAAGATTGCAGAATAATATTTGTTGCATCGTATATTATCTTTTCATACGTTGTATTGTATTTGAAGTGGCGTTTAATATGTTTCAGATAAGGCAACGTTTTTCGGTTTATCTTAATTTGCGGTCATGTAATGGGTTTTATCTCTTATTATGTTTATTGTTGAAGAGTTTCCTTTCATACATGCGTGTGGGAATATTTCGTGTATTTTTCTCACGCTTGTTGGAAAGTGTATAGGGTTTTTATTATACGATTTGTAGGGTTTTTACTTGCTCGATTTTCCAAATTTTTTCTTTGTTATAATATTCGAGAAACCTTCGATTTATTTTAAGCATGTATTTTCTAGTAAATTGTAATATTGGCTATTCTTTCTGAAGGTTAATTTTTCAGCAAATATTTTCGTGTTACGACTTATTTTTGAACATTTTACGACTTGTAATTGAAATGGGAGAAAATTCTTTTTGGACATATTCTGACTTTGACATGAATTAATTATTATATTATGTGTATATGTTGGTTTCGTTCAAAATTTTCACAATTATATTCTCGAATTTTGACCGATCCAACGATTTTGTTAATATATCTGCTAATTGATTTTCGGAGGTAACTGTTCTGAAAAATATTATTTTATCTTCATAAGCTTCCAAAATTGAATAACACTTAATCATTAGGGCTCGTGACTTTCTCTGGCTTCCCCCGGAACATATTTTCTGTGTCGAAATATTGTCTTCCATAATATCGACCATTAATTTCTCCCCAAAAATTTCAAAATTCATGTGTTGCATTACTTTAATCGTATCGAGGGTATCAAAAACTGCAATTATTTCAGCCGCGGTACTCGATGAGGCGTGAATAGTCTGTTTACAACAATTCCACTCCACCAAGTCTCCATAGGCGAATAGCATAAATCCAGTTATTGACTTCCCTTTATCTAAATTATTTATTTCTATATTTTTATCGTCAACTTGGGGCGCATAAGATGCATCAATATATGCCTGAATTCCATCCCCCTTTGATGTAAATTTTAGATTGTAATTTTTGGTTGTGTTGACGTACCTGAATATTCTTTTTACATAGTTTTTTAAATTTTCATTTGAGTTATTTTGGAAGTGGGAAAAAAAGTTTACAGGGAATAATATGTCCGGCCTTGTCAGTCTCGCTAAATAAAGTAGTCCCCCTATCATGGATCTATATTCAGTGTCATCTCTGCCATTTTGTATTTTATCAATTTTTAGTCCCGTCTCCATGGGTGTATTTGTGTTTTTAAGTTCAGAAATTCCAAATTTTTTGATCATTTTGTCTATGTGTTTGTACTGGGAAATTGTTATTGTATTATTTTCGATGTCTCTTGTTATTTCTAAACCTACAAAAAATTTTGGATTATTCGTAATTGTAATCGTAAAATCTTTTTGGAGTTCTTCATTTATTTTCGTGATGGCAGATTGTGAATTTGATGCTACTAAGATGTCGTCTACATAACTCAAAAAATATGTCTTTTCTTTTTCATTTTTCATAACATATAAGCATCTGTCACTTTTAGTTTTTTCGAATCCCATTTCTTTTACTTTCATGTCCAATAAGTCGTACCACGAGATTGACTTTTTCAATTCGAGTACTTGGTTTCTATTAATATTTATGCCTTCAGGTCTTTTAACAAAAATTGGTTTTATAATGGGTGAATTTAGGTAGGCTGTTTTTACGTCGTATTGTACCATTATTAGTTTTTCTTTATTGACGATTGATAGTAATAGTCTTATGGTACCTATAGATGCTACAGGTCCATGGGTTTCAGCAATGCCATACTCCGTTCTGTCTTTAAAGCCACGTGCTACAAGTCTAGCTTTAGGTTTTGGATTTCCGAATTCATCAAACTTTATTGTAAAAATCCATCTGGTATCGATTAATTTTTGGCGATCATAGTCTACTATTTCCCACACTTTCAAATCATCAAGGGAATTAAATTCGTCATTTATTGCTTTTGTCCATTCTTCCCTGAAGGGGTTTGTGCCTATTTCCGTAAAAGTTTTTGGGACATTATCTTCTATATATGCTTTATTGTATTTTACGTTTACGTTTAAGATTACTGGGTTCACTATTCCTAAATCATACTCATAGTCCATTGATTTCATAATTATTTGTTTTTTATTTGTTAATAGTGATTTTATATTTTGACTTTCATCTACCTTAACATCGCATGAAATGTACGACTTTGTGTTATATGGATCTCCAAGACAATACCCTGTATTCGTATAACCTATCATTATGTTTTTTTCAGCCCTGTGTGCTAATTTTGGGTCTATTTTTTCTTTTGATTTAGATTTTGCTTTTGTTGCATTTTGTTTTCTGACTTCTATGGGTATGTATCTATAAGCTAATGCGCCGAAAACTTTTAAATTTTTTAAATTTGGTTTCTTTCCATAAAATAACTCGTACGGTGTTTTAAATTCTTGATTAGCTTTGGTTGGGGATCTGTTAATCAAATAGGCTGCAGTAACAACAGCATAAGACCAGTATTTTATGTCAAGGTTGGCATCAATTAACATGGCCCGTACTCTCCTCATTAAAGTTTGATTTTGCCTTTCGGCAACACCATTTAATTCTGGAGAATATGGCACCACATAATCTATTGTTATGCCAACCTCATTGCAGTAATTTGTTATTTTATTATCCGTATATTCTTTTGCATTGTCACATCTAATAGTTCTGTGAGAATTATAGCAAATTAAATTATACTCGTGACTATTATTCTCACATATCATTTGTGGTGGCAACACTGTTTATATATTTTTGTGATCTGTGATTTTTAGTGTTTTGTACCTGACTGTGATATTTTGTAATCATACGCCTCTAGTCGCATTTTGTTATTCATGTTGTTAACAACTCCACTACTCTAATGTGGAAATAAAAGTTCGTAATTAGTGAATCTTGTGTCTTTATTTATGTGTTCGTAATGTGTGTGTCTAGTCTCTGTTCGATGTCGTTTTTAGTTTAGGTTCGTTTCATAGGTTTCTAGTCGTCTCGATCCGTTGATTTCTTCCTCATCTTCTCACAGGTTATGGGCCCAGGTACCTGGATGTCAACGTGGTCGCCATTGTCATAGTTCGTCAATGTTGTGCTGTCGGATCCTGCTCGCCACACCCAAGTAGTATCATGCCTGCTAATTGTTTTTCGATTGTTTGATATGTTCTCTGTTCGATGTTCCTGTGATCTCGTTTGTGTTGAATTGTTGGTCGACGTGTCTGAAAGTTGCTGAAAATCGCTGTGTTTGCGGTGTAACTGATCGTTCGTACCTGTCAACGAAATGGAAGCGCGAAAGAAGAACATGATCGAGCCGTTCAATGGGCAGAATGGCCGCACATGGAAGTTCCGGATGGAACTGTTGTTGGCAAAGGAGTCGTTAACTAATATTATAATCGATTCTTTGCCGACTGTTCGTAACAGGGGAGATACTTGGTCCAAGGAGAACGCGAAGGCGATGTTCCTGATAGCTAACAACGTGACTGACGAGTACCTTGAGATGATCCAGACGTACACGACGGCGAAGGAGATGTTTCATGTCCTCACGAACCTCATCGACAACGGCAATGACCAGACGCTGATGGATTTACGAGGTGATTTGTACGCAAAACGGTATGTGTCTGGTATTGATTTGCATAAATATTTGTTGGATTTTCGTTCTCGTTGTAGACGTTTGACTGAATTAGGAGATTTAACGACCACGAAACAGTTTATTTTGGTATTGCTGAGGTCATTACCTGCGGAATTTCGTCCAATTAAGGTTGTAATCGAAGATGCAGAAGTCGTCACCTGGGATGGTGTTTTCATGAAATTGAATAACTTCCAGCGTGAGCTATCGTCTGATAGCAAATCGGCAGTTCGAGGTAACACTCTGAACACTACATCTCTAAAACCTTCATCAGTGGGTGCCACTGGTGAGGAGAACATTTATTTTGGTGATTGCAATAATGTTGGACGAAATTTTGGTAATAATAGTAAAGGAAATCGTTTTAATCGTGGTCGATCTCGAAATAATAATAATAGTCGTGGTTTTAGTCGAGGCGGAAATAATAATTTTAATAATAATAATCAAAATTCGAGCTCAAATAATAATAATAATAGTAATAATTTTAATGGACGTGGTCGTAATAATAATTCTGAAGGTGGACATTCGAATGTAAAATGTCACTATTGTAACAAAATAGGGCACATAGCCCGAAATTGTTATTCCAAAAATCGTAACAATAATAATAGTTGTAATAATAGTAATAATAATAGTGAAAATCGAGTTAATGACCAAAGTTCCAATAATAATAACATTAATAGGAGCTCGGCACAGATGTGCAATGAAAATTTTAATGCTAATGACGTTTGCTCTGAAGTGGGTTACGGCTTCACGTTGAATAATGACGATAATAAAAAAAATTAATGACTCTTGCAATGCAAAAGAAAATTTAAATTTGATAACCACATTTATAGTTGACAGTGGATGCACAATTCACATTATTAATGATATAAATTTGTTCAGTGATTATATAGATTTGATCAGACCTCATAGTATCTGTGTTGCGAAGAAGGGTGTCTCTCTGTCTGTCACGTCGGTGGGTACTGTAAAATTAAAACTTTTAAATGGAATCGTAATCGAGTTAAAAAATGTAAGGTACGCTCGGGAGCTGCCACAGAATCTGCTTTCGGTTAAACGAGTCGGGATTTGACACTTTGTTCAAGGAAGAGTCTGTTGAGATCATCCAACGCTGCAGTGGAAAAGTAGTTACCACTGGTGTTAGCGTAGACTCGGATTTGTACACAATTGACTTTGTAAAAATGTCAAGTCAATCGTGTAATCTGACGTTGGGGGATGAGTTGAGCCCACTGTTCGTGTGGCATAAACGACTTGCTCATTTAAATGTGAACGATGTTCGATTGTTGTCGAGTAGGGGTTTGATACCCAATGTTGACTCCAATCGCAGATTGCTGTGTGAGCCCTGTGTTATGGGGAAACAGAGTCGAAAACCATTCCAAAGGCATGAAAGAAAAACAAGTAAGCCATTGGAGTTGGTTCATACTGATCTCTGTGGACCTATTAACCCTCCTGCATATAAAGGAGCTAAGTATTTCATGACCTTTATCGACGATTACTCCAATTTTTGTTGTGTTTACTTGCTGGCGAACAAGACAGAAGCTTTTACAAAATTTAAAGAATATCACGAGATGGTCTCGAATAAGTTTGGCTATAACGTAAAGAGACTCCGTTGTGATCGCGGCACAGAGTACTTGAATACTACCTTCCAGTCATATTGTACTGAGAAGGGAATTGTGGTTGAACCTACTGTTGGTGGTTGTCCTCAGCAGAATGGAAAAGCTGAGAGAATGAACAGGACACTGTGCGAAAGGGCAAGGACACTGTTGTTTGAGAGTGGTCTTGGAAAGATATTTTGGTCGGAAGCCATATTGTGCTCCACCTATATCATAAACAGATGCCCTACAAATAAAGATTTTATTCCATTTGAGAGATGGTTTGGTGAGAAATACAATTATAATAAATTAAAAACGTTTGGATGCGACGCATATATGTTGTCATTCAAACATGACTCTGATAAATTTAAGAGTAAAAGTGAAAAATTAATAATGGTTGGTTATTCTCCATGTGGGTACAGGTTGTTGGACTTAAGTACTAAGGAGATACGTCTGTCACGTGATGTTGAGTTCTTTGAGGGTGCTATAAGTAATCCTGAATATAATAAATACACTAAAAATGATGAGTTATTTAAAGAAGTCACTGAATCCAACTTGGAAAATATTGAAGTTGATGGTGATTTAAATTTAGATTGTTTTTCACAGGAGGCGACTACACGTGATCAAGCAGCAGGAAATATATACCTGGCTGAGGATGGCATTCCTTTGACGTTTGAGGAGGCGAGTGTAGCACCTGATAGTCTGATGTGGAAGGAGGCCATTTCATCTGAAATAAGTGCCCTGGACTCCAATCAGACTTGGAAGGTGACCAAACGTCCAAAGGACGCCCCTACCATCACGTGTCGTTGGATATTTAATAAAAAATATGATAATGAAAATAATGTCTTATATAAAGCTAGGTTAGTTGCCAGAGGCTGTCAGCAGAAGAAAGGCTTCAATTTTAATGAAGTATATGCGCCAGTGGCGAAACTTTCGACTGTGAGGACCCTCTTGGCTGTCAGTAATAAATTAAAATTTTATATAGAACAAATAGATATTTGTAGTGCGTTCCTGAACGGTGTTCTTTCGGAGGATGTGTACCTCGAGATACCTGAAGGTATTGAAACGCAGGTTGATAAACACAATAATGTATTAAAACTAAATAGGTCTATATATGGTCTTAAACAGTCGCCAAAAGTGTGGAATAAGTTATTTAATGAGTTCCTGTTGTCACTTGGCTTTGTACAAAGCATGGCTGATGACTGTCTGTATGTTTTCAAAAATAAACATGATGGGACGATAGTTTATCTACTCACTTATGTTGATGACGTTCTCATTAGTTCGAATAATAAAGAACAAATTATATTTTTCAAAAATAAAATTAATAAGAGATTCAAATGTAAGGATCTTGGAAAAGTTAATAAGTATTTAGGTTTAAACATTAATTACAGTCGCGAAGAGGGCACACTGGAGATCGAGCAGAAGAATCTCATCGAGTCTGTTGCTAGGCGATTCGGTGTTGATAAATGTGCACCTACCTACACACCTATTGACCCCAAACTCCAATTGGATAGGGACCTCAATGCGTGTGATAGTGTGCTGAATAATAACTATCAACAGCTCGTGGGATGTTTGATGTACCTAATGCTAGGATCACGGCCTGATATTTGCTTTGCAATATCGTACTTCAGCCAGTTCTCCAGTTATGCCACAGATGAACATTTCAAGTATTTATTGAGAGTTCTGAAATATTTAGTGACTACCAAAGATAAAAAACTTATATATTCATATGAAAATAATAACAATGGCAATATAGTCGAAACATATTCGGATGCCGATTGGGGTAACTGTGTTAACACAAGACGGTCAATCTCGGGTTACTGTGTCTTTGTTTATGGGTCGCTGGTGTCCTGGTCTAGTAAGAAACAACCAACGGTAGCTCTGTCTAGCACTGAAAGTGAGTTGATCGCCATATGCGATGCTACCACTGAATCAATCTGGTTGAAATATTTAATGAGTGACTTTTGCATTCAAATTAATGACAGAGCTGTAATTTACGAAGACAATCAGAGTTGTCTGGCTATTTTGCACTCTGGAAAATGGAACACACGCAGATCAAAACATGTGGACGTAAAGTACCGTTTTGTGTGCAATCACGTAAATTTAGACTTTAAGTATTCATACGTGTCAACTTCGCGACAGTTGGCTGATGTTTTTACGAAGGGCTGCCCGAGGCCTAAATTTGATGTATTCTGTAAAATGTTAAAGTTGTTGTAACTTATTGTATATGTTTACCATTCATGTAATATTTGTTGTTGTAACTTTTTGTATTTTTGTTGACCTTTTGTCATTTGTGTTCATAATGACTCCATTAGTTTAATAATTCATTTTTACCATTTTACCATATTCGTATAAGTTTAATTTGAGGAGGTGTGTGAGAATTATAGCAAATTAAATTATACTCGTGACTATTATTCTCACATATCATTTGTGGTGGCAACACTGTTTATATATTTTTGTGATCTGTGATTTTTAGTGTTTTGTACCTGACTGTGATATTTTGTAATCATACGCCTCTAGTCGCATTTTGTTATTCATGTTGTTAACAACTCCACTACTCTAATGTGGAAATAAAAGTTCGTAATTAGTGAATCTTGTGTCTTTATTTATGTGTTCGTAATGTGTGTGTCTAGTCTCTGTTCGATGTCGTTTTTAGTTTAGGTTCGTTTCATAGGTTTCTAGTCGTCTCGATCCGTTGATTTCTTCCTCATCTTCTCACAAGTTCCTATGGGGTATTCTGGAAATTTGTTTTTCATGGATACTATAATATTTTTAAATTCATTTGTCACCTGGCTTTTACTAGCTATAGGCATGACAAATGTATATTTCGAAAAATGGTCTATGAATGTTAGAATATATTTTTGATTGGCCATGGAAGGTGTAAACGGGCCCATGATGTCAGACGAAATTATTTCGAGTTTTCTAGTGGGTTTAGTTCTTATCCCTGTGTGGCCCAATTTTGAGTTATTGGCTATACAACATATTTGACAGTTTACGAAGTCTTCATCTCTAAAGTTGATGTTTTCGGGTATCCCTATTGCTAAATTTTTTAATTTTTGTAGATATCTAGCATTTAAATGCCCTAGCCTTCTATGTATTATTAATTTTTTATTAATATTATTATTATTAATTTGGGATTTATTATTATTATCATTATTATTTTTAGGATCTGTGAGTATTTCGTAATCTTCACCCCCCTGAGATGATTCAGTATTATTTTCTTCAACTATTTCTAATTCTACTGTAAAGTCATCCCATTCATCATTTGTATCCTGGGTAACTGGGGCACATATTATGTTTTTTTCAGTATTATCATTATTATTTTTTTTATTATTCTCTACATTATAGTATATGTAGAATATTCCCTCTTCTTTTCGTGCAGTTATTATAATTTCTGCAGTTTCAATAAAATATATGTTAGCAATTTCTTTTTGTTGGTCGATGTTTATTATCCCGGTATTTGTTATTTTAATTGCTGAAATGATGTCTAAATTTAGATCTGGTACATAATGGACGTCTTTTAATTCTATTAATGATTGGACCCTGTTGGAATTTTCGACTTTGATCACCATTTTTCCTGTGTGTGTGGCATATAAGAATGTATTTCTTCCTGCGCATTGTAATTTTATTGGTGTTACGAATTTTTTTATATTTGATAATTTGCTGAGATCGGAAGTTAAGTGAACCTCTGCGGCTCCATCAAGAATTGCCCTATTATTTAATGTTTCGTAATCTCCATCATTATTATTTTTACAATTATTAATTAATTCGTTTAACAACCATTCATTATTATTATTAAATTTTTTCACCATGCAAGACATTTTCACTTGTTGCTCAGAACTATCTTTTTTATTATTATTAGATGGATTTAAGTTTGCCTTCGGTGGGTAATTTCCCTGACTATTATTATTAGTATTAGCATTGCTATTATTTCCTTGATTATTGCTATTCATACAATTTTGGGCTATGTGTCCGAATTGGTCACACTTATAACATTTGGGATTATTTTGGTTATTGTTTCTGTTATTCCCTCTGTAATTATTTCCTCTATAATTAGGGTTTCCCCTGTAATTATTTCCTCTATAGTTACCACCGTTATTACTATTACCATTATTATTCGTATTATTATTGTTGCTTTGTTCTGATGAATTCCCATTACTATTATTATTTTGACTATTATTATTAAAACCGTTTCTATTTCCATTTCTGAAATTATTATAATTATTTGGGTTTCTATAATTATTTCTTCCTCGATAGTTGCTATTAAATCTTCCTCTATAATTGTATCTATTATTATTTCCATTATTATTATTGTTTCTAATTGTATTATTATTATGGTTATTACCATTATTATTCTTTTTTAAAATTTGGTCCCTATACTTTTGGTCTGAGTCCTCCCTTAATATTCTCTTGAAATTATCTAAATTCTTTTCGTTAGGGGGTAGACTTTCATATTGTATCTTGGCGATTTGTTGTTCGTAACACAATGCCAATTGCAAATTCTCTAATTCTTCATTCTCGGTAACCTCTTTACCACTGTCTCTTACATCGGTTACGAGTTCATCTCATTTTTTTAAGAAGCCTTTCATGTTTCCGCCTGGTTGAAATCTAAATTCTAACCATTTTGCCTTAGCCATATTAGCCGTAACTGAAGTCTTGGTCCCGTAAATATTATCTAACTTTTTAAGCATCAAAATTGCGGTGTTACAATCTCGTATCTGTTTTGTTATGTCATTTGATACTCTTTCTAAAACAAACGCTTTGGCGTTATCCTGCATTTTGCAGTAATTTAACATATCTTTATTTGGCCAAAAGTTTAGATCATCTATGTTTTCTATATACGATTGTAAGAATTCGTTTTCCCCAAAGATGTCATAATATCCCGCACCTCGAATGGCAGATATGATCATTCTTCGCCAATCTAAATAGTATTTGCCATTAAAAACTTTCCCGAGTGGGGCTTGGATGGGTTTAATTTTGTTCGGGGATGCCATTTTTTCTTTGATTTTTTCAAAACCTAACAAATTTTTCTCTTTATTACAAACAGCTGTGTATTTTTTATTTTCGTTCGTTTCTCTTTCTAATTTTTCTATTAAATTTTCTTTTTCACAATTTTCCTTTTTATCCAGTTTTTCTAAATTTATTCAATTAAAGAATCTGTTCATAAATTTCTCTTTCGATTTAGCAGAACTATAAATTCTGTTCGAAAAATAATTTACTGAAGATTCTGAAATTACAATATATTTAAGGCTACTAATTTCTTCTATTCTCCCGGATATATCTATCACAAAGGATTCTAATATAATTTCACCTGTGAAATATTTAACGTGGGGTAAATTATAGATTTCTGTTTTTAAATCAATTACTCTTTCTCCCTCGAATTTTTTTACTAACTCCTCTAAATCTTCTTTTTTAATATTGTATTCACCAATTTTGCATTCAGACAAATTTATTATTTGGGACATATAATTTTTTTCTTTATTTTTTTTTTTTTTTTTTTTTTTTAATTCTGTGGCCTCACTTCAAATACAATTTCAAAGTACGAAAAAATAAATGATTTCAATAAATATTACCTTTACAATGGTTTCACTTTATAATTTCTGCTGTGCTTCTTAACGATTTTATGTTTTCTACGCTGTTGACCTTGGTACTTCCTGCCTTAATTTTGTTGTGGGTTGTCCGAAAAAATTGGGTCTTCGATGTTGGATCTCCGGTGAGTCCTCGATGACGGGAGCAGGTTTCCGTTGGCTGTTCTCTTGATCTCGTTGGCGGTCCCTCTGGATTTAGCGTTCGTTGACTTCCAGTATTGGCCGTTATTTGAGTCCGGAACTTCAGCTATTCTTCAAATTTGAATTTTGATTTTTTCAAAATAAATTAAAATTCGAGATACTTTCTCGAAAAACACGATAACTTTTCGTGTATTACTCAATAAAAAACATAAAAAATTTTACACACAGCAGTAAATTAAATTTCAAAAAAATAATTATTTCATTGATTTTCTAAGTCTCTCCTCAAAGTTCTACCGTAGCGATGGCTACCATGATGTGAGGTATGGAGAACGAGGATCGAAAGAACTTGAGACTTTAGACTTTTAAGAGGTTTATTTCGCAACTAAAATATATTTCACAAACGAAAAAGTAAATGGCGAAGCAACAGCGATATGCGATCGAAAGTAGAAGGGGAAACACTTCGTGACTAGACTGTACGTATGACATATATATATCGAATGATATGATGATGATGATGAAGAATGAGATGAGGTGGGATTTCGTATCAACAGATATTATGTTTCGTTTTTCTTTTAATAAATTAAGTTTGATTTAGAATGTGTTTTCAAGTTTATTTCACGATTTAATCAAGTAGAACTATATTTAATCTGAACTCAGTTGTTCGTAATTGGTGTCGGTATTAAATATAAAGCGAAATAAATGTCTTAAAAGAAGAAAGTCTCAAGTTCTTTCGATCCTCCATCTGCATACCTCACATCAATATTTGAACGCTGTTTTTTGGCGACAGTACCGAAAAACATGACGTGAGGACTACCGTGAGAATGACACTGTTATCAGTGAATTGGGCGCTGGGATTTATATTTATACACTCTGCTACTTTGGCTAGCTTGTCGCTGAATAAGCGGTTATCTTTTTTTGTTGTTTCTTACTGCATCCTCGTCCACCTCTCAACAAAAATTCAGCTATTTTATTTCAAGTGTCTTAAATTAAATTCTAGTAACTCTATTTGGTTTGAAATAAAAGAAGTAGAAATGAACGCAATGTTAACACAAAGGTAAGTAAGTTGTTACTTGTAATATTACTATCATATTTCTTTTAATTATGTGATTGACTGCTTGTTTCCTCAAGATTATTTGAATTTTCTTTCTTCAGGTAGTTTACAGCTACGACAAAGGCATTAGCCAATGACAGGATAACATCAAATTCATATTACTATAGATAAATGGTTTTACATGATCTGTGAGAGACCTATGAGATTCGAAGTTATACTTTAATGCAATATACTTTGTCTATGCAACTGAATAATTTTGCTCATGTTTAAAGCTTATTCATTCAGTCACGAGTTAGTTGGATGTGAAAATAACATCAACCTCATTTATGACTGATAAGAATACAAAATTACAGAATCCGCAAGATTAATCGACATCATCGCTAGAGGGTTAGCGTGACAAATTTTCTAATACCAAGTTGAACAGTGTATGGGAAGTGAATCAGTGAATATGTAAATTACATATTTTGTCTCAAAATTTGGATCTTTTTGCCAGTTTTTTGATCAAAAACTTGAAAACATCTGTTACAATCAATAGTTTAATGTTCAGTAAGTATAGCTAATTATCGCTCTGTTTGATAGGATTACACTAACTTACACTAGGCTACACCAGTAAGGATATTCCACAAATATTCAAGTAAAACTTGGTGTAAAGTCATATAACATTCTGAAATTTGTGGAATCGCCTTCCTGGTGTAGGTTGGTGTAAGTTGGTGTAGTCCTATCAAACAGAACTTATGTTTTTTCCTACTTCCCCTGATTGATTAAGCCCCTCAAAAATATATCTTTTGAAAGTACCTTCCACCCAATCTGCATCAGAATTATTAACATATTGCAAAATAAATTATAGTAAATATATTTCGCAAATTTCATAGTTATTGGTTCAGAATCATAAAATCAAGAATGTCACAGCCAAAATAACAAAAATAGCTGAGTCTTAAGTACCATTTTGTCCATTAGTAGCATGTTAGAAGGTCCTAATAAATGTTTGTTCTGAATTTCGTAGCAATACTGGTCCAAAATTTGACATTTTATTGACAAACTTAAATAAAAATAGTGTTACCAAAAGTAAAGGCAGATTGACATCAAATTATCAAAATCCTTAGAGGATATATATGATGGAGACCACATGCTACTGTATTACAATGAGTTTGACTATCCTTAACATATACACTGGCGAACAAATTACCTCACATCTTCGAGGATATATACAGGGTGATGCATGACATCACGCACCATTCAAAAACTCCATTTGGTGCGTGATGTTTTGCATCAATGTGAAAATTATGCCACAGTCGATGAGTATTGACGCACCATAAGAAATATCATGTTAAACAAAAAAATTAGATGTATTTAGTACAATTACGTGCAAATTGATAGTAATTCCCTGTGAGTAAATATGAAAATACGTATTACCGATGAGAGTAAAAAACCACAAATTCAACTTTTTGAAATTGAGTAAAAAATGACAAGAACTTGGACCCCTCGGAAGTTTTATATCCCAGTTGATAGTTTCGCCTATAGTATTTTGCCATACCATTGCGAATCAAATGCTGTTGTTGGATCAATATGGGAGAAAATTACAAAATGGACAATATAAAACAGTTAATAATTGAAAGTTAATTGATGTATAAAGGAATGCGAAGTGGAAGAGCTGCGTACAACATATTAGGTATTATTATGATTATAATATTGTTAGTTATGAAGCTGAAATTTAATTTTTGAGGGTTGGATAGATGGATTGTTGAATGTTGATAAGGCTCTTGAACTACTTGTGATTGATTTAAAGGCCAACTTCGATTCTGATTAGTAAAATGTAATGTATCCGCTGCCCCCCATTATGAGGTAGTTTATTACTCGATAATCTGCAGCGCATATTTCGAATTTTATGTTACAAAAATAAAGAACTTATAATGCTTGTGGATGGTGCATCAATACTCATCAACAGTAGCATAATTTTCACGTTGATGCAAAACATCACGCACCAAATGGGGTTTTTGAATGGTGCATGATGTTGTGCATCACCCTGTATATATATGATGGAGACGACACATGGGCAGTTTCAGTGTCCTGCCTATGGAAAGGGCTTCTACAAACACATGTACTTCCAACTAAATTTCTGATTGGAGAAAAATCTTGTAACGTGTATTTGTTTATAAATATTGGTGGTCAAAGTACCTCACTTTGACACCAATTTTTGATTCTAATTGATTGGGGTGTTCAGTATGGGGTACTTTGTACGCCAGCATGCAGCATCTATAGTCTGGACACTCAACCCCATGTTAAAACTGTTCCATGTTGTCTCAATTATATATATATATATATATCCTCGAAGCCCCACATCAATTCACATTGACCAATCAGAGTAATCAGATTCCCTGGAATCGTGTAATTTTGGTGTTTATAAATAAATGCACATGGAAATTTTTCCTTAAATCAGATTTTTAGAAAACAAAACATGTGGTATTGGCATCATTATCCATAGGTGTGACACCAAAACCACTATTATATCGTCTCCATCATATATATTACTTATATCCTCAAGGTCAAAATGAAAATTGATAACAGTAGTCTTCGAGTACCTATATATGTATATATATACGTATGATGGAGATGACATGCTGCAGTTTTACTAATGGGGTCAATTGTCATTAACATCCACACAGAGCATGTGTACACTGGGGTGGAGATTAAGCAAATCAATCAACATTGACCAATCAGAATAATCAGATTCTCTAGAATGAGGTTATTTGTTCTCCAGTGTTTATAAACAAATGCAATTTTTTCCTCTAACTAAATTTTTAGAAAGCAAAATATGTGACTTTAGCAGTGCTATTCATAGGTGTGACACCAAAACCACAATTATGTTGTCTCCATCATATATATGTATATCCTCGAAGGTGATGGGGGATTAATCAATTTAAATCAGGGTTGAGCATAATTCGAATCTGATTAGATTCCAATAATTTTTTGTGATTTGGCTAATGTGATCAAAATTCAAATCCACTTTAACCAGAGACAAATATCTGTTTGGTAGTTTTCTCCAAACCATGAACACAAAATATTATCTAGCAATTTTTCTTCTCCAGTTTTCTCAGAAACTACTGAATTAATAGGCACCATACTTCAAAGAAACTTGCACCAACATAAAAAAAGTTTGTCGTGAAAATTTCAGCCTGATCCCTTTTATCATTTTCTCAGAATCCCTGAAAAACGACTTTTCTAGGAATTTTTTGTTTCCCAGTTTTTTCAGAAACTAATAAACCGATAGGCAAAAAACTTCTTTCAAACTTGCTCCAACATGAAAATTATATCACGTTTACAAGCAAACCGGGTACTAACGCAGCAGCAGCAGCTCTACTAGAAGAATTAGGTTTTCAAAAATTATAAAATTAGGTAGTCATTAAAAAGTTATTAATAGATCACAATGAATATTTGTTCCAAATTAAGTTCTTATCGGTCCACAATTAGGCATTTTATAACCAAAATAAAAACAAAAATAGAGTTACTGGAAGCACCGTAGGGGAGCTCCGCACAAAAATTAGTAGGAAGTTATAACAGATCAAAGTGAATATTTGTTTCATATTTCATAGCTATTGGTCAAAAATTAAAAATTTTATAGCCAAAAAAACGAAAATAGCCATACTGGAAGTACCGTAAGGCCGATCCGCAACAAAATCAATAGGTCAGGTCCTTGGCTTAGTACTAATGTTCGTTCCAAATTTCGTTACTATCGGATAAAAACTGCGATGTGTATCGTGGTAACAAGAAATTGGGTTATATAGGTGTACATATATGAATTTGAGTTATTAGTGTCAAATTTTTTTTCAAGTTATGAAATGAAAAACGTACCCACCCTCATCCCCAGGTCGTTCCATAACACCAAGATTAATAAGTAGATTTTCAATAGAAAACCTACTTAAAAATAGGCAAGAAAAAGCCTTGTGACAGCCCTGTTGCATTATTATTAAGCAATACTAGTGATCAGGCAGTGATCCGTTCTTCTCATAACTTTTCATAACATGTTTTCCAAGTTTCTTCTAAATCTCATCAATTTATTGCATCATCTGACTATGGTTCATAAACAATTTTACTCGCACTCGTTATTATTCATGATTTTATTCCATTTTATCATCGTACTTCACTTCATTCACATTCATATTTTTGCCTCAATATTCTTACCATTCGCCATCTTCATTACTAAAATTTTATTCCTTCACAAATAAATCGTTTTTCCTATGTATCAGTTTATGCACGTTGATTTTAATCAACACCTTACTACCCTCACTCGAGTACAGCTTCACCTCCGCATTAACGAACGAATGATCATTAGTAAACATAATATTATCTCATCAGGTTTCGGATAAAATTTACTTTCTTCCTCAAAAAGGCACAATATTTTTCTGAACTACCAACGTTAATGCCATACAATTCACTTCCCAGGTACCCCAACTAGATACGGTACGGCTGACAGTCTACGTACAACCGTAAGAAACCTCACCATTATAAATGACTACGGTAAATATTTGGAAATAATAAGCTAAATACTCTTCATCTACCCTAAAGACAAATTAAAACGTCGTTCATTTTCCAAGAAAATTATTTAACGTCCAAAAACCGAGACGAAACAAAATATTTACGATAGGTAGATGTACAGGTAGGAAAATTAAGTTGAAAGTAAAATATTCATTGTTAGCGATGATTCGTAATCGAATTACTGTCGGCGCTTATTTGAAACTGTGAATTTTTTCTTATCTCATCGTTCAAACCTTCTCGATTACGAGCAACTTCGATGGCATAAAACTGTATTTTTGGAGCTATGGTGGTGTTATCCGGTGTGTAGTCTCCATTGCATCGTAAACGTAGTAACGTAGCAAAATTATAATTTTCTAATTTCGTTTTGTACTCTTCGCAGAAATTTCTCCAAATCTAACATTTAAAAAAGCAAAATAAATTAATGAAAGCAACAGATTTACACTTTAGAAGAGTATCACAAAAAGAAGCATTCTGTTTCAATAAATTTAATATAATACATATACCTACGTCGAAAGAAATACTACGACAGTATTAAAATTTAAAGTATGTTAAAGAATATTAAAAATATATAAAGGGGACAGTTTTAATTTGATACCACTTGCTCTCATGTAAATAATAAAATCAGTTCACTATATTTGAAGACATTCAGGTTTTAAACACACGTAGCGCACCTTTCTCATTTTTCTTATCATCAGGCGCCTAGCTCGAACAATTTTTACAAATAAATTTAATATCATAATAACCTACGTGGTTGAAGAAAAATTTTTCTTCTTCTTTCGTTGATTGCGCTAGCAACGAAGCCTTTGCTCAGCATCAGCATCTGCAGGTTTTTTTACTTCAATGGGGGGAGAAGATGATGGCTGGGATCCGATGACAAATAGTCCCCTGAAATGAATTTTCCAAAAATACTCTCATGTGGGGGCCCCTACAGAGCCCAACTTGAATTTTTCACAAGTAACATCACACACACCACCAATACTCGAATTAAAAGTGAAGGAACGGATTAATAATAATAGGTAATGTGGATAGCAATTTTGTTTATAAACACTGGCGTACAAAGTACCTCACTTTTACACCGATTTTCGATTCTGATTGGTTGGGGTGTTCAGTTTGGGGTATTTCGTACGCCAGCAGGCGGCATCTAAAGTCTGGACATTCAACCCCATGTTAAAACTGTTCTGTGTCGTCTCCATCATGTATGTATCCTCGAAGGAGCCACCTCTTTGCGCCTTAAAAAAAATTACTTTCTTATTTGGAACGGACTATAGGCAACCAGAAGCTTATATTTGAAAACGGTTACCTATCTGGTAAAATTGAGGCGAGTGAGAGTGCTATTCGTATTACCAGTATTAATAATTTTGAATATTTTGACGTGACCAAAGACGAAAAAAGCTGGAAAATAGTCATTTTCAAACCTGAAGTTCCAAGATGACAGTCTCACATTCTAACAAATTTTACCTTTACAATAAAAAATGACAGGCCGCCAAGATCAGCGACAGTCGATCCCGTTCGGTAAAATAATTGAATGTTAAAAAAATCAAATTTTTATCAATCATCCGACTAATTACCAGAAGGCAGAATGACGCAAAAAAGAAAATAAAGATGTAAAAAACTGCTCATTATGAGGGGGTGGTGGTTTAACAAAACAGCTTGGGCGAAAAATAGAATTTAATTTGTCCATTTATTGTTCTAAATATGAAGTCGTATCGAGTAGTACCTTGTCAAAATTAAGGGCAGTCATTAACGATCGTTGCAGATAGAAAACTTCACAAAAAAAAAAAATTAACTGAAAATCAGCTTCAAGACCCTGCTTATCTTACCTACCGAACATACGACTAACTGTGTATTTTATTACCTAAATATGTCTTAAAAAACCGGCACACCGGTACCTCTAGCACGAAAATCACAATTTCAATTTTCTAATTGTAGTAAAATTTAAAACAAACGGTCGACTAAACAGTGAAAAGGATTCAGTTTAGATAATTCTCAACTCGCGTCATTCACGATAAAAACCTACAAGTATGATAATTTTATTAGCTGTTCAATTTTTTCAGCAACCAGCACTAATATGAGAAAAAAAAAGTGGTTGTCATCGAGATGGAGGCAATTAGTGACATCTCTCATTACACACGCATGAAGAAGATTCTGGCGAAGAAGATGTAGCCAAGTATTTTTACCTCTTTTTGAGCAGGACTTTTGATTTCATCTTCGTCGATAAAGTCTATTTTCATGTCAACGAACTGCTCTCGAAAATGGGCATAAATTTCGTCGTCGATCGGCGTCAGTCGCAGTAATTTGGTATCGACAGAACACAGTAACTTTGGGCAGGAACAGAAAAAAATAGCGAATAAGTTAATATGGTTAGGAATGTACGTTGGTACTATGTACAGTTTTAAGTATTACGTAGGTAACAATATAGGTACTATATACTAGGTGTGTTCGACGTGTCACAGGTTCCTGGGAAAAGTAGGCACCTGTAAACTGCGGGCTGAGAGTGTTTTTTACTCTACCTTGAACGGATCGAAATGAAAATTAAGAGAAAAAAAATTTAATTCTCGTACCATGTTAGTGTTGAAAATTTGATAGAATATACGCAAATAGTAAACAGAAAACAAACATGTGCAACACCTGACGTTTTTACACGTTTCCAATCATAGAAACGATTATCAATATCCGCTGAAACAAAAAATCAGTGCAGATCTCACCAAAACTGCATCAAATTTTGTCACGTCCAACGCACCCACTGTACTTATACACATACTACACACGCATAATTATTACAATATAATAATTGTAATGGAGAATAAATGATGGATGTGACTCTGAATGAGGAGCGATAAAAGGAGAATGGTGTTCGTATTATACAAGCAGACGTTGTTTTGCATTCTTACATTGAAATGAATTTCTGCATGTTCGTACGCATTCTGAGCCCACATCTGTTCCACTCTGGACTGAAACAAACGATTCGACCGTCAATATTACTGATTACTACCCCATTGTTATTCACATCGAATTTTATTCGAAAATTTCGACGATAAGACTCTCTTGTGAAGAGAGATCAATATAACATATACGTGGTTGGTACTGGTAGTAGTGCAGATAGTAGGTGGTATTAAAGTACTTACATCGTTTTCATAAGCTTCTGCTGGTTGGGACAGAGCTTGGCATCCAGCTAACAAGCCGTCGGCTGACTAAAACATGCATAATAAATTTTATTATGATACATTGTCATGTTTATGAATCGATTAGTAAATCGATATACTTGCGAGTAAACCCGACAAAGCCAATGTTTGGGAAATATAATCGCAATTAATATTCATATTATATTATATCTAATGAATTACTAATACACGCATCTAAATTAGGACGTATAGGTACTCCTCCAGTTTATATCTAAGAGCCACCAAAAACTTAAAACCTGAACAAGGATGGTCAAGTTTGGCACCAACGAGTTGGTGAATGCATTGGCAGACGCATGTATGGTATTATGGGGTACATGAAAAATTTACACAAATATCAGGGAAGAGTAAAGGGCTTAAATGTCTAACTACCAACTTAATTATATAATAAACACGCATACTGACCAACTGGTATGGTAAAAGAAAAGAAGGAAAGTGAAAAATGAATTCTTACCATATCGGTGGGAAATGCAACCATAATGGTCCAAGGGACAAACTTTTACTCTGTCCTCCTCGCTCACCACAGTACGCACCCTACGTCTACTAGTAATTACTGCTCGGGAATATAGCTATAGGAGACGAGAGAATGTAGCAACGAAGACAGCAATGACCCGGGTACTATCTCTGGTGCCAAAATTAGTTCGTCTTGATCACTCCTTATTCAAAAACTGAAAATGATGAAACGGAAACAATTCAAATTTAATAGCAATGGATTTTTATTTCAAAATTCGGAATTTTCAAAGGTAATAATATATAACTGACATAATCAATCCGCTACAATGTTGAATGTACACTACACTGGTGTTTGTCTTGTCTCGCCGCAGGCGCAGTAAAATATTAGGACCCAACGTCAGTGCAACCAACCGTGCACACACAAAGTAAATTGGTTTCGTTCATCTGCGATTCGGGACTTGTCTTTTTTTTTCTTTATAATTTGTTGTAACGGAAATCCCACCTCATCTCCTTCTTCATCATCATCATCACAACTATATATATATGTCATATGATCATCTCACACACGAACCGCTTCCCCTACTTTTCTCAAACTGATAATGCTGTTGCTTCGCCATTTCGTATTTTGTTTGTAAAATATATTTCAGTCTGCAATTAAATGTGTTGAGGTGAGGTTTAGTTACTTTACACAGAAAAGATAAGTACGAACTTCCATCTTGGAAAAAATGTTTATTAACACCAACGTTAGTACAACGACTGACGAGCGGAGAACATTCTCCGTCGAGCAGTGGTGGGATGAATATTATATTGGCGATCAGTGTCGCCACATGTAAAACGAATAAGGTAATAGGATGTTACATACAGTGTTAGTCATAGTGATGTCCCGTGTTCGTGAGGTAGTGAGGGAATCGTATCCCAACACCCCCCTGCGATTCAAAACGGACAAACGAACATGTAAGTGAAAATTTGTCACACATTGTATGTATTTAAAAAACATATATAAAATTAAAAAAAATTAAAAGAAATAAGCAATAGCAGTCAAAATTATTACATGTGATTGTCATATACAATTGCTATATATATAAAATGGTAAAATAAAATAATAAAATAAATATGTCGTTGACTAGTGTTATAGTATATAATTAATTTGTGTGGAAGTATGTATTTGTGTTTTATCTTAAATATATTGTGTAATTATAAACATTAGGTATACATTTTACTCTATGTTGTTATGTCACGTCTTATAAGTATAGTGTGATTTTAGTTTAAGAAAATATATAAACAAAATGCAGGTCGGAGAGATCAATATCTCCTCATCGTCAGCTGTGGAGAAATAATATTATTATATATATGTCCCTATAATTAATCGTGTGAGTATATATTGTACGAATATTCTATTGGGGGAATCAATTGTATATATTAGGGAATGCTGATCCCAATAAGATAGGCAGAGCAGCGACGGGGAACCTATTGAAAAAGATGATGTGAATTGTGAAACGACGTATGGACTGCTCGGTTTACGATAGGCGCTAAAAGACCGACGCCCATCCGCAGTCCAAAACCAAATATCAAGAAAAAATTTTGCAGGTTGAGTCAATTAAGACTATTGGCCGAAAAGTTGACTTGTCCGGAGTATTCTCATAACGATATTTTGAAAGGTTTTCCGATCAAGTGCTTTCGTGAGTATGTCGGCAACTTGATCAGGTGACCTAATATCATTGAAACTTATTAATTTATTTTGGAAAGCTTCCAAAACTGCATAACACTTGATCGCTAGGGACCTGGAGCGTTTCTGGCCTCCCCCAGATGCAATTCTGGACGCAGATATATTGTCCTCATAGACTTGCACTGGGTCGGTTACAGAGAAAACGCTCTCAGTAAGTCTCCAGATCACGTATATATCGTCTAGTGCGTCATTCAACGCAATTAGCTCGGCTGCAGTTGACGACGTTGCAACTGTGTTCTGCCGGTGAACGGCCCAATTTAACAAGTCTCCGTTAACAAAAATCATATAGCCAGTTGTGGAGCACCCTTTCTCCAGATTATTCATATCTATGGGTGAGTCATCTACGTCGGGTGCATACGACGCATCGACAAAAGCTTTTATATGAGTTTGGTCAGAGTGGAAGACCAGAGAGAAATCTCTTGTGGTTTTGAGGTATCTAATGATACGACGAACATAATTTCTAATTTCAGGGTTTGAGGATGCCTGAAACCGCAACAAGTAATTGACGGCGAAGGCAATATCCGGGCGGGTCAGTCTTGCCACATATAGCAAATTCCGAATCATAGCCCTATATTCGGTGTCATCCAATCCGTTTTTCGGTCTGTTTAATTTTAATCCTGTCTCCATAGGTGTGGAAGACGGATTACATTCTGTCATACCAAATTTTCGCATAATTTTATCTATATATCTATTTTGTTTTAATATGATTTGTTTCTTAGAAATATCTCTATCTATCTCAAATCCTACAAAAAAAGTTGGATTATCTTCTATTTTTAGTGTAAAATTTTTGTTAAAGGTATTTACCAAATCTTGTGTCCACTCGTTGTGGTTACTAGCCAACAACATGTCATCCACATAGACTATTAGAAATGCCATAGCACCACTATTGTCTTTTTTAATATATAGACACCTATCTATTTTTGATTGTGTGAATCCAGCTTGAATTATTGTTGAATTCAATAGGTCATACCAACTTTTCGAAGACGTTTTCAGTCCATATATAGACTTTATTAGTCTCAGGCAATTATTTTCACCTAGTTGGCATCCCTTAGGGTTTGATATATATATAGGATATTTTATTTGTGAATTCAAAAACGCAGTTTTTATATCAAACTGTGTTATATTCAAATTATATTTGTTTGTTATAGACAGTATCCACCTTATTAACCAGTATTGGATCACCGGGGCATACGTTTCTGTTAAAGAATAGTGAGTTGGATCTTTAAAACCTCTCGCAACCAATCTGGCTTTCGGTATATGAATGCCCTGGTTGTTTGGTTTCGTGGTAAAACCCAAAATAATGAGGATGAATTGGACAATTTTTCTATAGAATTAGAAGTTGAAGAAGATGATAGTGATAGTATAACCAACAATGATATAGCTTTACCTCAGGAGGGTGAAGATGAAATTAATAATGAACCAAATAATAATAATTTTTTTGAACATACATCAAATGATGAAGAAGCATTAAATAATAATGAAAACAATGATGATGGAAATAATTTTCAATTACAAAATAATAATAATAATTTAAATAAAAAAATTTTGATACATAGAAGGTTAGGGAACCTGAATGCACAATATTTATCAAAATTAAAGAGTTTATCAGTAGGAATACCTGAGAATATTAATTTTAGGGATGATGATTTTAAAAATTGTCAAATATGTTGTATAGCTAACAATACAAGATTAGGTCATAGTGGTATTAGAACAAAATAAACATGCTAATTGGATATAACATCGTCAGATATAATGGGTCCATTTACCCCCTCCATTGCAAATCAAAAATATATTTTAACTTTCATTGATCATTACTCCAAATACAAATTTGTTATGCCAATATTGAATAAAAATCAAGTCATAACAGAATTTAAAAATATCATAATATCAATGCAGAATAAATTTCCCGATTATTACATAGGATCAATTATATGTGATAATGCAAAAGAATACACTGATAATAAAATAACTAATAATTGCTCTGAAAAGGGCATTACTATTAATTACGTGGTTTCATACTCATTGGAATTGAATGGTGTAGCCAAAAGGCAAAACCAGACATTAATGAGGAGAGTGCAAATTTGGATATTAAATATTGGTCTTATGCAGTAGTAACATTAGCATATTTGATAAATAGATCGCTTACAAAGGCAAACCCAGGGTACAAAACCCCTTATGAAATGTTCCACAGAGCAAAACCAAATTTGAAAAATTTAAAAGTATTTGAATCGCTTACCTTTAGACATATCCTTGTAGAAGTGCAAAAGCAAAATGCTACTAAAGCAAAATCAAGAAATAAAAATAAAATAGACCCAAAATTAGCACAACATGCTGAAAAAAATATAATGATGGCATATACCAACACTGGTTATTGTCTGAGGAACCCATTTGACACAAAATCCTATATATCATGTGACCTACAAATGGATGAATCCCAAAATATTAAATCTCTCGAAAAAGCTGAAAAACTTTAATTATAAAGCCTGCAAATTATACACACAATTTAGGAATAATTAACCCAATAATAATTAACATAAATATAAATTATAATAAAACCTATGTAGAGGATTGTGTACCACAAAACTTCAATGAAATTAATAATAACCCTTTTAGGGAACAATGGATTAAAGCAATTAATGATGAGTTTAATTCATTGGATGACATGAAAGTGTGGGAAGTTATAGATTATAATCGCCAAAAAGTGAAAGACACACGCTGGATATTTACTATAAAATATGATGAATTTGGCAACCCTAAACCGAAGGCTCGATTAGTAGCAAGAGGTTTTAAGGACTGGACGGAATATAATAAAACCCAAACTCATGGTCCTGTAGCCTCGATATCAACAATTTCATAGTTACTTTCAACAATAAATAAAAATAATTTAATACTCGTCCAGTATGACGTTAAAACTGCCTAATTAAAATCCCCCATAATTAAATCAATATTTGTGAGAAGACCTGAGGGTATAAATATTGGATCAAATTAGGTCTTGGAATTAAATAAATCCATATATGGACTAAAAACTTCCAGCAAATCTTGGTACGACTTATTCGATATGAAAATTAAGGAAATGGGATTTAATAGAACAAAATCAGACAGATGTCTATATTTAATGAAAAATGGGGATGAAACAATATATTTCCTCACATATGTAGACGACATTCTAATTGCGTCTAAAACACAAATATCAATAACAAAAATTAATGAAGAATTGCAAAAAACATTAACTATAACAATAATTAATAATCCAAGATTTTTTGTAGGACTTGAAATTAATAGATCGATAGATAATAAAACAATTACATTAACACAATAAACCCATAGAAAAAATGCTTAAAAAATATGGAATGTTCAAGACTAAAATGTCAAACACCCCAATGGAAACAGGGTTAAAAATAGATAAAACAGAAAATGGAAAAGATTAAACAGAATATAGGTCTACGATAGAAGGATTATTATATTTGGCAAGACTGACTAGACCGGATATTTTATTTGTTGTCAACTTTTTTTCTCACTTCCAAAATTCATCAAATGACACTTTGAAAAATTATGTGAGAAGAATATTTAGGTATATTAATTCGACTAAAAACAACTCCTTGGTATACAAATTTGAAGGTGATGGAATGCAGGCCAATGTAGATGCCTCATACGCCCCGCAGGTGGATGATGCACCTATCAATATTAATAATTTGCAAAAGGGAAAGTCAATTTCTGGTTATATGGTATTTGCAAATGGAGACTTGGTGGACTGGAATTGTTCAAAACAGACAATCCATGCTTCATCAAGCACAGCTGCAGAAATCATTGCAGTTTTTGACACTTTAGATATTATTAAAGTATTACAAAATTTATATTTTAAAATATTTCACAAAAAAATAATAGTAGACATAAGGGAGTATAACATTTCTACACAAAAAATATGTTCTGGGGGAAGCCAAAAAAGATCGAGGGCACTGATGATCAAATGTTACTCGTTTTGGAAGCTATGGAAGAAAAAATAATAAATTTTAGATCTGTAAGTTCCGAGAATCAGTTGGCTAACATTCTCACAAAATCTCTTGACAGAACCAAACTCGAAAACATAGTCATAAAAATTCTTGAAAATACTAATATCTATACATAATAACAAAAACGTTTATTTCAAAAAATACCCATACAATATAAGTCATACCAAAGTCAAAAGTAAAGTCATAACAAGTCCTAAACATGCAAGAAAAATACCCCTATATTATTAGAAATAAAAACTCATGCCTTGAAAGATTCTCAAAAATACTTGTAAAAATAAATGCTCGCACTTTCGAGAAATCTATCAAAGAAAACGCATTGAAATTGGACAAGTTTAAACCCTTAAAATGTCATAATAGAAAATACTCTCAACTTCAAACTCATTGTGAGAAAAATACACACAAATTCTCACATGCCACAAAAAGAAAAAATCCCGCATACAATAAATCAAACAAGATAAAATTCACCCTTTTCAGTACCTCATTATGAAACCACAAACATGATTGTAAATTAGAAAAACTCTCGCCTTCTTATCTTTTATCGAATTCACACGATGGCGCTCTAAACAAAATACTCCAACACAAAGGTAATCGATTCATACAATATATGCTATTCTGCCGATTATTTCCTATGCATGCAATCTTAAAGATAACCATTAACGTAACATTTTATCACATGCATTCCTTTACTTTATTCTTCTTTCTTTTACAAATACTTATATACTAAATCTTTTATTTTTGTTTATGAATCCTATGTTACCATTTTTTAGTTTGAATTTATTATAATATTATATAACCATACATACATTCAATTATTTATATATTTTATTTATTTATTTATTTATGTGAAAGAAGCGCAGCAGTTACCAAAATTCTTTTTATAATACCTTTTTTTTTTGTAAATAATTTTCATTCACTTTCAGCGTTTCATGATGAATCACTCGTTTTTGTTAAAATTTCAGGGGGGTGTTGTAACAGAAATTCCACCTCAACTCATTCATCATCATCATCACGATAAATATATATGTCATATATTCCACTTCCATTACAAACTCTTATCATCACTTACAATCAATGCTAGCGCTGCGCTTCGCCATTATATATTTTATTCCTGTAATATGTTTTAGTCTGCGAATTATATTTCTCTGCAACTGATGTCTTGCATTCATTTTTTAGTTCTTGCACTCTCACCTCACATCAATAACTACATTTTTGAATTTTTTTTTTCAGTAAAAAAATTGAAGAGGACGCAAATAAATATACAATGGAACATTTCTGTTTTTCATTTTCATAAATTCAAGAGAAATATGTAGTTTTGAATATGAATCCTAATTAAATTCCATTCAATCTGAGTTATCCAAATGTAATTACGAGATAACTGTTATTTGCAGAGAACTGAAATTTTCAAGACATATTTTAGTATGTTTGTTGAAGATTCTGTGAAAATTTCAGCTCAATTGTACATTTCAAAGTCAATATATTGCTGATATTTCGCAAATACCCAACTAGATTGAATCCTTATCACATGAATCACTCAATCTGAACTAAAGATGGAAAATTTGACTCAACCATGAGAGTCAACTCTTTGAGAGTTATTCACAAGTGAGAATCAATTCAATGAGTTGACTCTCTCGAATCATTCAACTCTCTTGACTCATTTGACTCATGGTGTCATGATACATAGGTATTATACTCCTACGAGCCTTTGCCTCTCAGTTTTAATTTTTTTGGCGGATAGTATTATATAATTGGAAAATAGATTTCTTCCTTTACTATAGCTGAACCTATATAGTGTACAAAATATACCTATCTATTGTCATTTATGTTTTTTTTCCTTATCCAATGATTAAATGCATCGTCTTCCACTTTTATTGCTTTCTTTAATTCTTTTATTACCAAACCCAACTTTATAACTTAGACCTGTTGGCACTTTTCTTCGACTCTCTTGTATCCCTTCATATTTCATAAGTGTTGATACGAAATCCCACCTCATCTCATTCTTCATCATCATCATCATATCATTCTATATATATATGTCATATGTACAGTCTAGTCACGAAGTGTTTCCCCTTCTACTTTCGATCGCATATCGCTGTTGCTTCGCCATTTACTTTTTCGTTTGTGAAATATATTTTAGTTGCGAAATAAACGTCTTAAAACTCAAAAGTCTCAAGTTCTTCCAATCCTCGTTCTGCATACCTCACATCATGGTAGCCATCACTACGGTAGAACTTTGAGGAGAGACTTAGAAAATTTAAATCGATGGAATAATTATTTTTTTTTTGAAATTTAATTTACTGCTGTGCGTAAAATTTTTTATGTTTTTTATTGAGTAATACACGAAAAGTTATCGTGTTTTTCGAGAAAGTAACACGAATTTTAATTTATTTTTGAAAAAATCAAAATTTAAATTTGAAGAATAGCTGAAGTTCCAGACTCAATAACGGCCAATACTGGAAGTCATCGAACGCCAAATCCAGAGGGACCGCCAAAGAGATCGTGAGAACAGCCGAAGGAAACCTGCTCCCGTCATCGAGGACTCATCGTAGATCCATCATCGAAGACCCAACTTTTTCGGACAACCCACAACAAAATTTAGGCAGGAAGTACAGAGGTCAACAGCATAAAAAACGTAAATCATTCGCCAGCGCAGCAGAAATTGAAAAGTAAAAATCATTGTAAAGGTAATATTTGATGAAATTAATTATTTTTCGTATTTCGTAATTGTATTTGAAGTGAGGCAAAAAATAAGTAAATACAGTTAAAAGTTACATGTCCCAAATCATAAATTTGTCTGAATGTAAGATTGGAGAATATAATATTAAAAAGGAAGACTTAGAAGAATTAGTAAAAAAGTTTGAAGGAGAAAAAGTAGTTGATCTAAAAATCGAAATTTATAATTTACCACACGTGAAATACTATACAGGTGAAATAATATTAGAGTCTTTTGTAATAGATATATCGGGTAGAATAGAGGAAATCAGTACTTTAAAATATATTGTGATTTCAGAATCTTCAGTGAATTATTTTTCGAACAGAATTTATAGTTCTGCTAAATCGAAAGAGAAATTTATGAACAGATTCTTTAATTGAATAAATTTAAAAAAACTGGATAAAAAGGAAAATCGTGAGGAAAAAAATTTGATAGAAAAATTAGAAAGAGAATCAATTGAAAATAAAAAATACACACCCGTTAGTAATAAGGAAAATAATTTGTTAGGTTTTAATAAAATAGAAAAATAAATGGCATCCCCGAACGAAATTAAACCCATCCAAGCCCCACTCGGAAAAGTTTTCAATGGAAAATACTACTTAGACTGGCGTAGAATGATTATATCGGCCATCCGAGGTGCGGGATATTACGACATCTTTGGGGAACATGAATTTTTACAGACATATATAGATAATATAGATGATTTAAATTTTCGACCAAACAAAAATATGATCAACTACTGTAAAATGCAGGATAATGCCAAAGCTTTTGTGTTAGAAAGAGTATCCAACGATATAACAAAAGAGATACGAGACTGCAATACTGCAATTCTAATGCTTAAAAAATTAGATAATATTTATGGGACCAAAACTTCTGTTACAGCCAATATGGCAAAGGCAAAATGGTTAGAATTCAGGTTTCAGCCAGGTGGCAATATGAAAGGTTTTTTGAAAAAATGGGATGAACTCGTAACAGATGTGAGAGACAGTGGGAAAGAAGTTACAGAAGCCGAAGAATTAGAAAATTTACAATTGGCATTATGCTACGAGCAACAGATAGCTAAAATACAATATGAAAGTCTGCCTCCTAATGAAAAAAATTTGGATAATTTTAAAAGAATATTGAGAGAAGATTCAGACCAAAAGTATAGGGACCAAACCTTAAAGAAACAAAATAATAATGGCAATAACCAATCAAATAATACGTATAGGAATAATAATGGTAATGGAAATAATAATAGGTATAATTATAGAGGAAGATTCAATAGTAATTATCGAGGTAGAAATAATTATAGAAATCAAAATAGTAACTATAATAATTTTAAAAATGGAAATAGAAACGGTTTCAATAATAATAGTCAAAATAGTAATAATAATGGTAATTCATCAGAACAAAACCAAAATAATGGTAATACGATTAGTAATGGTAATGGTAATGGTAATTATAGGGGAAATAATTACAGAGGAAACCCCAATTATAGAGGAAATAATTACAGAGGTAATGGTAGGAATAATAACCAAAACAATCCTAAATGTTATAGGTGTGGGCAATTTGGCCATGTAGCACAGAACTGCGTGAGTAATAATTCCCAAACGAATAATAATGAGAGTACAAATAATAGTCAGGGGAATTATCCACCAAAAACAAATTCAAATTCATCCAATAATAATAAAAAGGAGAATTCGGACCAACAGGTAAAAATGTCCTGTATGGTGAAAAGATTTAATAATAATGGAGATTGGTTATTGAATGAATTAACTAATGAAAACAAACAAAATTTAGATGAAAATTACGAAACATTAAAAAACAAAGCAATTCTTGATGGAGCCGCAGAGGTCCACTTAACTTCCGATCTTAGTAAATTAATGGATGTAAAAAAATTCATAACCCCAATTAAATTACAATGTGCGGGTAGAAACACTTTTTTATATGCCACACATACAGGAAGAATGATCATAAAAATCGAAAATTCCAAAAAAACTCAATCATTGATAGAACTAAACGACGTTCATTATGTGCCGGATTTAAATTTGGATATTATCTCGGCCATAAAAATAACAAATACAGGTATAATCAACATCGACCAACAAAAAGAAATAGCAAACATTTATTTTATTGAAACAGCGGAAATCATAATAACCGCCAAAAAAGAAGAGGGTATATTCTACATATACTATAATGTCGAAAATAATGATATAAAAAATAAAAAAATAGATTAACTGGATTATATGGATAAAAAAAATGTAATATGTGCCCCTGTTACCCAAGATATTAATGATGAATGGGACGACTTTACAGTAGAATTAGAAATCACTGAAGAAGATAATACTGAATCGTCTCAGGGGGGTAACGAAATAGAAATAACAACTCAACCCAATGAAAATAATAATATAGATGAACCTATAATTAATAATAATAATATAAATAAAAAATTAATAATGCACAGGAGACTGGGACATTTGAATGCCAGATATTTACAAAAATTAAAAAATTTATCAATAGGAATACCCGAGAATATTAATTTTAGAGATGAAGATTTTGTAAACTGTCAAATATGTTGCATAGCCAATAATTCAAAACTGGGTCATACAGGGATAAGAACTAAACCAACCCGAAAATTAGAATTAACATCGTCGGATATCATGGGTCCATTTACGCCCTCTGTAGCTAATCAGAAATATATTTTAACATTCATAGACCATTTTTCAAAATATACATTTGTCATGCCCATAACCAATAAAAATCATGTAACAAACGAATTTAAAAACATCATAATGTCTATGAAAAATAAATTTCCGGAATACCCCATAGGGACAATAAGGTGCGATAATGCAAAAGAATACACCGATACAAAAATAATAAATTATTGTAGAGAAATGGGCATAAAAATGGATTATGTGGTTCCATATTCTCCCAAATTGAATGGTGTTGCCGAAAGGCAAAATCAAACTTTAATGAGGAGAGTAAGGGCTATGTTAATTGATGCTAATCTCGATATAAAATACTGGTCTTATGCTGTCGTGACAGCAGCCTATTTAATAAATAGATCCCCTACTAAAGCGAATGAAGGGTTCAAAACACCATATGAACTGTTTTACGGGAGAAAGCCAAATCTAAAAAATTTAAAAGTATTCGGTGCACTCGCACACAGACATATACCCATAGAAGTAAGAAAACAAAATGCGACTAAAGCGAAATCCAAATCAAAAGAAAAAATAGACCCAAAATTGGCGCACAGGGCAGAAAAAAACATATTGATGGGCTACACAAACACAGGGTATTGTCTGGGAGACCCATATAATTCAAAATCACATATATCATGCGACGTTAAAGTAGACGAAAATCAGAATATAAAATCACTCTTAATTAATAAAAAACCTCTTACAATAAAATCGGCAGATTATGATTATGATCTGGGAATAATAAATCCTGTAATTATGAATGTCAAAGTGAAGTATAATAAGGCCTACATAGAAGATAATATACCAAAAACATTCTCGGAAATTGAAACTAACCCCTTTAGAGAAGAATGGATAAAGGCCATTAATGACGAATTTGGTTCTCTCGATGATTTAAAAGTGTGGAAAGTGGTAGATTATGATCGCCAAAAACTAATAGATATAAGGTGGATCTTTACTATAAAATTTGACGAATTTGGGAACCCAAAACCTAAAGCCAGACTTGTGGCACGTGGCTTCAAGGATCGGACAGAGTATGGCATTGCGGAAACCCACGGACCTGTAGCATCCATAGGAACTATAAGGTTATTATTATCAATCGTAAATAAGGAAAAATTAATAATGATTCAATACGACGTAAAAACTGCCTACCTAAATTCACCAATTATAAAACCCATTTTTGTTAAAAGGCTAGAAGGTATTAATATAAATAAAAATCAAGTATTAGAACTTCAAAAATCGATTTATGGTTTAAAAACTTCTAGCAAATCGTGGTACAACTTATTGGACATGAAGGTAAAAGAAATGGGATTTGAAAAAACCAAAAGTGATAGATGCTTATATATTATGAAAAACGAAAATGAAAAAACATATTTTTTGAGTTATGTAGACGACATATTAATAGCATCAAACTCACAATCTGCCATTACAAAAATAAACGAAGAACTTCAAAAAGATTTTACAATCACAATTACGAATAATCCAAAATTTTTTGTGGGTTTGGAAATAGTCAGAGATGTGGAAAATAACACCATAACAATTTCACAGTATAAACATATAGAAAAAATGATCAAAAAATTCGGAATCTCTGAACTCAAAAACACGAATACACCAATGGAGACGGGACTAAAAATTGATAAAATACAAAATGGCAGAGACGATACAGAGTATAGATCAATGATAGGGGGACTACTTTATTTAGCGAGTCTTACGAGACCGGACATATTATTCCCAGTGAATTTCTTTTCCCATTTTCAGAACAACTCAAATGATACTTTAAAAAATTATGTAAAAAGGATATTCAGATACGTCAATACAACCAAAAACTATAATCTCAAATTTACATCAAAGGGGGATGGAATACAGGCATATATTGATGCATCTTACGCACCCCAGGTTGACGATAAAAATATAGAATTACACAATCTGGATAAAGGGAAGTTAATAACTGGATTTATGCTATTCGCCTATGGAGTCTTGGTGGAGTGGAATTGCTGCAAACAGACTATTCACGCCTCATCAAGTACCGCGGCTGAAATAATTGCAGTATTTGACACCCTTGATACTATAAAAGTCATGCAATATATAAATTTCGAAATTTTTGGGGAAAAATTAATAGTAGACATTATGGAGGATAATATTTCGACGCAAAAAATATGTTCCGGGGGAAGTCAAAGAAAGTCGAGAGCCCTGATGATCAAATGCTACTCGATTTTGGAAGCCTATGAAGAAAAAATAATATTTTTTAGAAGAATCAATTGGCAGATATATTAACAAAATCGTTAGATCGATCAAAATTCGAAAATATAATTGTGAAAATACTAAACGAAACCAACATATACACATAATATAATAATTAATTCATGTTAAAGTCAGAATATGTCCAAAAATTTTCCCATTTCAAAATACAAGTTATTTAATGTTCAAAATATAAGTCGTAACACGAAAATATTTGTTGAAAAATTGGCCTTCAATTATTGTGAAAAAGAATACCTAATAATACCATTTACTAGAAAATACATGCTTAAGATAAATCGAAGGTTTCTCAAATATTATAACAAAGAAAAAATTACGAAAATCGAGCAAGTAAAAACCCTACAAATCATATAATAAAAACCCTATACACTTTCCAACAAGCGTGAGAAAAATACACGAAATATTCCCACACGAATGTATGAAAGGAAACTGTCCAACAATAAATACAATAAGAGATTAAAACCTATTACATGACCGCAAATTAAGATAAACCGAAAAACGTTGCCTTATCTCAGAACATATTAGACGCCACTTCAAATACAATACAACGTACGAAAGATAGTATACGATGCAACAAATATTATTCTGCAATCTTGTTCATGTTATTTTTAAGATAAAATACGCAACGTACGCTCGAATTCATTGAACTTACAAATGGAATAACCTTTTGTCATATTTTTTCTCTCACCTTTTTTATTTTTATTCATTCGTATATATGTTCGTGAATATTTTTTTCTTTTTGAATTATTTTTCTTTCTCGACTCGAATTATATGAGCAGAAATTCAAATTGTAGTCGAAATATTTTAATAATTATGCATGTTACCAATTTTCATAAAATTTTATTTTATTTATTTTTTTTATTTTTTATTATTACATACATATATGATATAATATTTAAGGATACGATAGTGTTCATTATTGCATGCAAGTTACCATATTTATATATATATTTATTTATTTTTATTAATTCTTGTTTACCATTTTTTAATTTTTCGAAGCACAGCGCAATAAAATTTTTTTTACAAACCCAAGTTACCAAAAAATAATAAACATACAATTTTTTATCTCGTAAATTTTTATTATGCATATATTTCTTGTACTTGTATTTTTTTTAAGATATTTAATATTTTTTTTTACTCTTTTTCAGATGATAATGATTAATTTATTTTCGGGAAACATGATGAAAAAATTATTCGGTAAAATTTCAGGGGGGTGTTAATACGAAATCCCACCCCATCTCATTCTTCATCATCATCATCATATCATTCTATATATATATGTCATATGTACAGTCTAGTCACGAAGTGTTTCCCCTTCTACTTTCGATCGCATATCGCTGTTGCTTCGCCATTTACTTTTTCGTTTGTGAAATATATTTTAGTTGCGAAATAAACGTCTTAAAACTCAAAAGTCTCAAGTTCTTTCGATCCTCGTTCTGCATACCTCACATCAATAAGAACTAAGAAGACCGAGAACTGAGAATTTGAAAAGAAGTAAGATGAGAGTCAAAAAATGAAATGAATGCAGGACAGAAATGAAGAACTAAAAGAACAAATAAGCAAAAACAGGATGAATGAAGTGTAGGTTCTTGACTCCTGACTCACAGCTCGCAACTCCCAAATGATATGTGAGTTAGTTAAGTCAACTTGCAAGTAGGATTGACTATTGTGAGTCGACTCAGTACTGAATGAAACATCACTAATCTGAACAGAATTTCAGCGATAGTGTTTGAGATTGCAGAAAGTGTATGATAAAGTGGATTTGAGAACCTTTGTTTTGGTTTCTTGTTAATTATAACAAAATTATTTATTGAAGCTTGTAATTGTCACATGATGTGAAAAACAATTTTCTATAGTATCGTTCACACCATGCTGTTTTATCAGTGCTGGCTGGCTGTGTGAATCAGTTGATTAACTTGCATGCTGGTGAAATTGAAACTTTCAACTTTTGTAGCCAGTACACCAGCTAGCCGATAAAAAGCATTGTGTGAATTGCCATAAATATTAACAATGTTGTCAGTTATCACAATTACTTACAGAAACCTATAAAGTTAATTTTCAAGGAAAAGTTCATTCCTATTGCAAAAATTATTAATTAAATGACTTGATTATAGTTGGAAATAAATCTTAAACTGTTAGCTAGAAAATATTTGTGAGTATGGGTAGAGTATTTTTTAATTCGAAACCATTTGGTTTTAGTTATTCCTCTTCTCCATATCTACACAATTTTCAGCAGTAAAATTTTAATGGTTATTAAACAAAGTTTGAGAATTATTTCACAGAAATTTTATTTGAATCCATTCTCTGGTAAGTGAGTCATAGTTGAAAAACCAGGAATGTAATGGAATTTTAGAATTGTTCAAATCAATTTGTTGCAAATCAATTTTTTCAGCAACACAGGAATTGTCAGGGGTGAAAATCTAAAAGATTATTCTACTATGTTTGAGGATAATTTGGATGAAGTTGTATTCAGATTTATTAGTTAGTTTGTGAGTTATAATTGAAAATGTGGAAAATTAATTGAATAATGAATACAACTGATCTCTACTGATAATAGATAAATAAATAAACAAGAACAGTAACTTTTTCATCAGCATTGTTTGAATGAACTAGCCAAAAAGCACTACCAACGCCAGCGCTGGTATACAGCATTGTGTGAATGAGGCTATTTCAATAGGTTCAACATTTTAATTTGTTAAAAATAAATTTTCTTAAGAAAATAATCAGAACTTGTGATATTGTGAATGTTTAACTTTGAACATATCAAATTCTTTGATAGACCTTAGGTTGGTGTCAGGTATGTAGAGAAGAAATTTTGGGTCCAGGGAGAATAAATTTGTTCTCTAAAAAACTGAAAACTGCATCTATGTTCAAGTGCAGTATCTGGGATTCATCTTTGAGAGAGGTTTTAAAATATTGGGGGAGCCTATTTCATGAGTGGAGTGAGTCAAAATATTTTTTAAATGGTGTTTTCAGTGGATTTTCATGAAAATCTACTCACTTTTTGTAAGGAATATAGACGAACATTTTCTAAATACATGACTATATGTTACGCAGTCATAATAATTTCTTTAATTTTCCAAATTATTACATACTTTTGACTTTTTTTCTTGAAACAAAACTAACAATAAATTGCACTGTTAGAATTTAATAAAAATAACTCATTCAAATAAAAACAACTTCCTTCTTCGACCTCATTAATACACACATGTGTAACTTCCTAGAAATATCTGCCCACAGCAGGTAAAATGTTAATTCTCCTTCCTTCAGGTACCTAACAACCAATCAAAGTTAACTAATCCTTCTATTACTTACCATTTCTTTTCTATACTGTATAAAAATTAGAATATAAAAACTAATATATAGAAGAACACTCTATTCAGTTGAGTTCAATTTCAATTCTTAATATTTGATACTACCATATTATTCTGTTAGAGATTTTCTTACATGTAAATGAAAATATTATATTGTATAAAAATGTAACTGTGTTGAATTTAATTGAAGTCTTACAACACAAAGAAAGTTAAGGTCCATCATAAGAGTGTGGATACCTAGGAATTATATTTTAGTTATAAAAGTTTATCTTTATTGTTTGTAAGTATTTATTTGTGGTTCTCTACAAATAAATACTTGGTAAAAGTGTTAAGTCAAAAAGAGGTAAAAAAACCAGTATATCACTCTTTTTCTGATGTTACACTTTTCTCTTTTTGTTTAGAATTCCATGCTCATAAAAATTCGAAGCCAAGAAGAATCCTAATTCTCTCCTAACGTCAGGCCTGCTTGGTGTAGGAGTGTTAGGTCTTAAAATTATAGGTTTGTGGGTTTGAGAACTGTCAACTGTCACTTTTTTTACATACACAACCTAGAATGGTGATGTATTCAGTTCAGCTCTATTTAACACTCAAACTATATTTAGTAATGATTATGCTACTTGCTGTCAAATTAGAATACATTTTCAAATTTTATTCATTTTGTGTTCTTGAAAACTGATGCTGGTAACCCAAAAATTGAAGACTAATACTATAGAAAAATATAAAATCACCATCCCAAAAAATCTGACTTTTATTCTGGGGAGAGCCGTACTTAGGTCAAAGTTAAATAACGTTACAGCGACAAAAAATGTTATCGAATTTTAGGATAACTTGGATTTAATGTTTAATGAGATTAATATTTACTTCAACAGGGTTACTAATGTTTGTTCCGTAGATCATGTGCTTGTGGTGACAAAATGTCAACATTGGCCATTGTCCAGCGATATTTTTTTCATAAATTGCATAGTAAGTACATCGAGTAACAATATTTATTAAACAATTGTAACTAAACAAAGATGGAAACTATTAATTCAACGGGAATCTCACATGTTGTGTATAATGTAAGTCATTTTTTGCTATACAGAATTTTTTCAACACATATAACTTGTTGCATTGGTGGAGAGTTCTTCGGAAGTGTGCCACATCAGTTGAGATTTTCCAAATTAAAAAATGAAAGTGAACTGAATACAATACTGGTGCTATGAAATTTGCTGCGCTCTATTCGACTTGGGGCACATTTTTACAGGACGTAAATATGGATTATCGATTGTTTCATTTTCAGCTTTGTAATTGTTTTCCTCATCAGCTTCTTCATCTTCATCCTCATCATCATCATCATCATCTTCCTCATCGTCAACATTAATCGAGGCTTTGGCTTTTTTTGTTTTCTTTGTTACTGTTGGTGGCATCATCTCTTCTTCCTCATCATATACTTGATCTTTAGGCAAAAGAGCAGTGAGATACATTCGTGACTGAACTTTCATGGCGATTACTGAGGAGACAAACATTTATTGAAATGTATAAATACGAGAAAAAACTACAACATGTAAAAGATTCATTAGAAGAAAACACTAACGAGGAAAAGCATCATTTTCAGCATTGTAAAATAAGGTTTCAGTTTCACCAGTTTTCGTTTTAAATTTACTAAGAGCGCGTTCTAAGTCTCGTTTTTGGCTGGCAGCTTTTTCCCGAATTGCTTCGTATTCAGTAACTGGTTTTTTGTGTGTCTATCAGAACAGAATATTAACATTTTAGCATTAGAAAAATGAAGAAATAAAAAAGAGGGAAACAATGTTTCAAAAGTGTTACATAAAAACTTAACTTCTCACTGGTCTTCTGACTGACATGAAATGAAATACAACCCATGCGACAAAAATATTTGCAATATCAAATTGATAACACGGTTAATATTACCTGAACTTCAATCACAAATACTGACTAACACTCACCGGTGTACGAGTGTACGCATGTGGATCCGGAAACTGCGGTAAATGGTTTGGTATATAATGTGGTAAGTGTTGTTTATTGCCAGCAGCCAGTAACGACAATTGCTTTGATGGAGTTGACTGAACTGGAGGAGGTAAACTAAAACGTCCTGGGCGAAACACGTATTCTTCCATGCCATTAATTTGAATACCTAAATCGACGAGAGCCATTGTGACATCAGCTGGCAAAGGTTCAACACGACCAGCAGCTTCACAAAACTGTCGACTGGTTCGGCCAATTTCTTTAACCACTACAACGAAATGATTATCAATTAATTACGTTTGTTCATCAGAACCAACAATCTAAGTCATAAAGAAGAGAAATTACTTACAACTTTCAAACATTTCTGTTAAAGATTCTACAGCTGATATATCAGCCGCGTGGAAGCCACTTTCTTTAAGGATACAACTAACGTATGGTCGGATTAAATCGTGACTCAACATCTCTACAAGTGTTTCACTATAAAAAAAATACCTAAAATTTAACAGATGGTTCTGAGCAAATTTGTAGAGTGAAAAACGAACCACCGAGAGCCTAATGAATAAAATTAATAATGATTAATGAATTTGTTAGAATTCTGTTTATCTATGATGGTACATCTCGTCTCCACACACTCTACCGTGAATGCTAACTACTACATTATTATTTCAAAAAATGTCAATTACTCATATAATTGTGTTGTGTACCAACTCACCTTCAGTTAAATTCACTTCTCTGTACTCCAAATTGTGAACATTCAAAAATATTTTCAGATAACCGAGAACTTTTAAAATTTTCGAAACATTTTAAATAGGTATGAAAAAACAAATTTGGAATAATTAATTCATCATATTTTAAACTTCCACTATTTGCAAAATGTTTCATCATGTAAGAAATAAAATAATGGAGGTAGATTTAGAAAAACCTAGACATTGTCCAACCAGGGTTATTGAACAATAGAGAATAATTTCACACAGATCCCTCTACAATTACAGAATAGTTGGGTAGTGTTTGGGTGTTTTCCAGACATCTTCCCATAGAGTGGCATTTCTTAATGTTGATACGAAATCCCACCTCATCTCATTCTTCATCATCATCATCATATCATTCTATATATATATGTCATATGTACAGTCTAGTCACGAAGTGTTTCCCCTACTACTTTCGATCGCATATCGCTGTTGCTTCACCATTTACTTTTTCGTTTGTCAAATATATTTTAGTTGCGGAATAAACCTCTTAAAAGTCTAAAGTCTCAAGTTCTTTCGATCCTCGTTCTCCATACCTCACATCATGGTAGCCATCGCTACGGTAGAACTTTGAGGAGAGACTTAGAAAATTATAAATTAATGAAATAATTATTTTTTGAAATTTAATTTACTGCTGTGCGTAAAATTTTTTATGTTTTTTATTGAGTAATACACGAAAAGTCATCGTGTTTTTCGAGAAAGTATCTCGAATTTTAATTTATTTTGAAAAAATCAAAATTCAAATTTGAAGAATAGCTGAAGTTCCGGACTCAAATAACGGCCAATACTGGAAGTCAACGAACGCTAAATCCAGAGGGACCGCCAACGAGATCAAGAGAACAGCCAACGGAAACCTGCTCCCGTCATCGAGGACTCACCGGAGATCCAACATCGAAGACCCAACCTTTTCGGACAACCCACAACCAAATTAAAGCAGGAAGTACCAAGGTCAACAGCGGAGAAAACATAAAATCGTTAATAAGCACAGCAGAAATTATAAGGTGAAACCATTGTAAAGGTAATATTTGTTGAAATCATTTATTTTTTTCGTACTTTGTAAACTGTATTTGAAGTGAGGCCGCAGAATTAAAAAATAAAGAAAAAAGTATATGTCCCAAATAATAAATTTGTCTGAATGCAAAATTGGTGAATACAATATTAAAAAAGAAGATTTAGAGGAATTAGTAAAAAAATTCGAGGGAGAGAGAGTAATTGATTTAAAAACCGAAATCTATAATTTACCCCACGTTAAATATTTCACAGGTGAAATTATATTAGAATCCTTTGTAATAGATATATCCGGGAGAATAGAAGAAATTAGTAGCCTTAAATATATTGTAATTTCAGAATCTTCAGTAAATTATTTTTCGAACAGAATTTATAGTTCTGCTAAATCGAAAGAAAAATTTATGAACAGATTCTTTAATTAAATAAATTTAGAAAAACTGGATAAAAAGGAAAATTGTGAAAAGGAAAATTTAATAGAAAAATTAGAAAGAGAAACGAACGAAAATAAAAAATATACAGCAGTTTATAATAAAGAGAAAAATTTGTTAGGTTTTGAAAAAATAAAAGAAAAAATGGCATCCCCGAACGAAATTAAACCCATCCAAGCCCCACTCGGGAAAGTTTTTAATGGCAAGTACTATTTAGATTGGCGAAGAATGATTATATCTGCCATCCGAGGTGCGGGATATTATGACATCTTTGGGGAAAACGAATTTTTACAATCATACATAGAAAACATAGATGATCTAAACTTTCGGCCAAATAAAGATATGCTAAATTACTGCAAAATGCAGGATAACGCCAAAGCGTTTGTCTTAGAAAGAGTATCCAATGACATAACGAAACAAATACGAGATTGTAACACCGCAATTTTAATGCTTAAAAAATTAGATAATATTTACGGGACCAAGACTTCAGTTACGGCTAATATGGCTAAGGCAAAATGGTTAGAATTTAGATTTCAACCAGGCGGAAACATGAAAGGCTTCTTAAAAAAATGGGATGAACTCGTAACCGATGTAAGAGACAGTGGTAAAGAGGTTACTGAGAATGAAGAATTAGAGAATTTGCAATTAGCATTGTGTTATGAACAACAAATTGCCAAAATACAATATGAAAGTCTACCCCCTAACGAAAAGAATTTAGATAATTTCAAGAGAATATTAAGGGAGGACTCAGACCAAAAGTATAGGGACCAAATTTTAAAAAAGAATAATAATGGTAATAACCATAATAATAATACGAATAGAAACAATAATAATAATGGAAATAATAATAGGTACAATTATAGAGGAAGATTTAACAGTAACTATCGAGGAAGAAATAATTATAGAAACCCAAGTAATTATAATAATTTTAGAAATGGAAATAGAAACGGTTTCAATAATAATGGTCAAAATGGTAATAATAATGGTAATTCATCAGAACAAAGCCATAATAATAATACGAATAATAATAGTAATAGTAATAACGGTGGTAACTATAGAGGAAATAATTATAGGGGAAATCCTAATTATAGAGGAAATAATTACAGAGGGAATAACAGAAACAATAACCAAAATAATCCCAAGTGCTATAAGTGTGACCAATTCGGACACATAGCCCAAAATTGCATGAACAGCAATAATCAAGGTAATAATAGCAATGGTAACACTAATAATAATAGTCAAGGAAATTACCCACCGAAGGCAAACTTAAATCCATCTAATAATAATAAAAAAGATAGTTCTGAGCAGCAAGTGAAAATGTCTTGCATGGTAAAAAAATTTAATAATAATGGTGAGTGGTTGTTGAACGAATTAATTAATAATAATAAAAATAATAATGATGGAGATTACGAAACATTAAATAATAGGGCAATTCTTGATGGAGCCGCAGAGGTTCACTTAACTTCCGATCTCAGCAAATTATCAAATATAAAAAAATTCGTAACACCAATAAAATTACAATGCGCAGGAAGAAATACATTTTTATATGCCACACACACAGGAAAAATGGTGATCAGAGTCGAAAATTCCAACAGAGTCCAATCATTAATAGAATTAAAAGACGTCCATTATGTACCAGACCTGAATTTAGACATCATTTCAGCAATTAAAATAACAAATACGGGGATAATAAACATCGACCAACAAAAAGAAATTGCCAACATTTATTTCATTGAAACTGCAGAAATTATAATAACTGCAAGAAAAGAAGAGGGAATATTCTACATATACTATAATGTAGAAAATAAAAAAATAATTAATAATGATGAGACTGGAAAAAATATAATATGTGCCCCAGTTACCCAGGATACAAATGATGAATGGGATGACTTTACAGTAGAATTAGAAATAGTTGAAGAAAATAATACTGAATCATCTCAGGGGGGTGAAGATTACGAAATACTCACAGATCCTAAAAACAATAATGATAATAATAATAAATCCCAAATTAATAATAATAATACTAATAAAAAATTAATAATACATAGAAGACTAGGACATTTAAATGCTAGATATCTACAAAAATTAAAAAATTTAGCAATAGGGATACCCGAAAACATCAATTTTAGAGATGAAGATTTCGTAAACTGTCAAATATGTTGTATAGCCAATAATTCAAAGTTGGGCCACACAGGGATAAGAACTAAACCCACTAGGAAACTCGAAATAACTTCGTCTGACATCATGGGCCCGTTTACACCTTCAATGGCCAATCAAAAATATATTCTAACATTCATAGACCACTTTTCGAAATATACATTTGTCATGCCTATAGCTAGTAAAAGCCAGGTGACAAATGAATTCAAAAATATTATAGTATCCATGAAAAACAAATTTCCAGAATACCCCATAGGAACTATTAGGTGTGACAATGCAAAAGAATATACGGATAATAAAATAACAAATTACTGCAATGAGGTTGGCATAACAATAGATTATGTGGTGCCATATTCTCCAGAATTAAATGGTATTGCCGAAAGGCAAAATCAAACTTTAATGAGGAGAGTACGGGCCATGTTAATTGATGCCAACCTTGACATAAAATATTGGTCTTATGCTGTTGTTACTGCAGCCTATTTAATTAACAGATCCCCAACCAAAGCTAATAAAGAATTTAAAACACCGTACGAGTTATTTTATGGAAAGAAACCAAATTTAAAAAATTTAAAAGTTTTCGGCGCATTAGCTTATAGACACATACCCATAGAAGTCAGAAAACAAAATGCAACAAAAGCAAAATCTAAATCAAAAGAAAAAATAGACCCAAAATTGGCACACAGGGCTGAAAAAAACATAATGATAGGTTATACGAATACAGGGTATTGTCTTGGAGATCCATATAACACGAAGTCGTACATTTCATGTGATGTTAAGGTAGATGAAAGTCAAAATATAAAATCACTATTAACAAATAAAAAACCAATAATTATGAAATCAATGGATTATGAGTATGATTTAGGAATAGTGAACCCAGTAATCTTAAACGTAAACGTAAAATACAATAAAGCATATATAGAAGATAATGTCCCAAAAACTTTTACGGAAATAGAAACAAACCCCTTCAGGGAAGATTGGACAAAGGCAATAAATGACGAATTTAATTCCCTTGATGATTTAAAAGTGTGGGAAATAGTAGACTATGATCGCCAAAAATTAATAGATACCAGATGGATTTTTACAATAAAGTTTGATGAATTCGGAAATCCAAAACCTAAAGCTAGACTTGTAGCACGTGGCTTTAAAGACAGAACGGAATATGGCATTGCTGAAACCCATGGACCTGTAGCATCCATAGGTACCATAAGATTATTACTATCAATCGTCAATAAAGAAAAACTAATAATGGTACAATATGACGTAAAAACAGCCTACCTAAATTCACCCATTATAAAACCAATTTTTGTTAAAAGACCTGAAGGCATAAATATTAATAGAAACCAAGTACTCGAATTAAAAAAGTCAATCTATGGTTTAAAAACCTCAAGCAAATCGTGGTACGACTTATTGGACATGAAAGTAAAAGAAATGGGATTCGAAAAAACTAAAAGTGACAGATGCTTATATGTTATGAAAAATGAAAAAGAAAAGACATATTTTTTGAGTTATGTAGACGACATCTTAGTAGCATCAAATTCACAATCTGCCATCACGAAAATAAATGAAGAACTCCAAAAAGATTTTACAATTACAATTACGAATAACCCAAAATTTTTTGTGGGTTTGGAAATAACAAGAGACATAGAAAATAATACAATCACAATTTCCCAGTACAAACACATAGATAAAATGATCAAAAAATTTGGAATTTCTGAACTCAAAAACACAAATACACCCATGGAGACGGGATTAAAAATTGATAAAATACAAAATGGCAGAGATGACACGGAATATAGATCCATGATAGGGGGACTACTTTATTTAGCGAGACTGACAAGGCCGGACATATTGTTTCCAGTAAACTTTTTTTCCCACTTTCAGAATAATTCAAATGATACTTTAAAAAATTACGTAAAAAGAATATTCAGGTACGTCAACACAACCAAAAATTACAATCTAAAATTTACATCGAAGGGGGATGGAATTCAGGCATATATTGATGCATCTTATGCGCCCCAGGTTGACGATAATAATATAGAAATAAATAATTTAAATAAAGGGAAGTCAATAACTGGATTTATGCTATTCGCCTATGGAGACTTGGTGGAGTGGAATTGTTGTAAACAGACTATTCACGCCTCATCGAGTACCGCGGCTGAAATAATTGCAGTTTTTGATACCCTCGATACGATTAAAGTAATGCAACACATGAATTTTGAAATTTTTGGGGAGAAATTAATGGTCGATATTATGGAAGACAATATTTCGACACAGAAAATATGTTCCGGGGGAAGTCAGAGAAAGTCGCGAGCCCTAATGATCAAGTGTTATTCAATTTTGGAAGCTTATGAAGACAAAATAATATTTTTTAGAACAGTTACATCAGAGGATCAATTGGCAGATATCCTAACAAAATCACTAGACAGATCAAAATTCGAAAACATAATCGTAAAAATATTAAATGAAACGAATATATACACATAAATACAAAATTAAAGTCAAAATAAGTATAAGTCCATAAATTCATTTTCTCCCATTTCAATTACAAGTCGTAAAATGTTCAAAAATAAGTCGTAACACGAAAATATTTGCAGAAAAATTAACCTTCAATTATTGTCAGAAAGAATAGCCAACAGTACAATTTACTAGAAAATACATGCTTAAAATAAATCGAAGGTTTCTCGAATATTATAACAAAGAAAAAATTTAGAAAATCGAGCAAGTAAAAACCCTACAAATCGTATAATAAAAACCCTATACACTTTCCAACAAGCGTGAGAAAAATACGCGAAATATTCCCACACGCATGTATGAAAGGAAACTCTTCAACAATAAACACCATAAGAGATAAAAACCCATTACATGACCACAAATTAAGATAAACCGAAAAACGTTGCCTTATCTAAAACATATTAAACGCCACTTCGAATACAATACAACGTACAAAAAGATGATATACGAAGCAACAAATATTATTCTGCAATCTTGTTCATGTTACTTTTAAGATAAAAATGCGCAACGTACGCTCGAATTCATTGAACTCGTAAATAGGAAAAACCTTTCATCATATTTATTCCATTACCTTCTTTTATTTTTTTTGTCATTCATTCGTATATATGTTCGTGAATATTTTTTCATTTTTGAATTTTTTTTTGTCGACTCGAATTATACGATCGGAAATATAAATATTAGTCGATATACTTTAATAATTATGCATGTTACCATTTTTTAATTTTTTAATTTTTTATTTTTTTACCATACATATACCATATAATATTAATATACACGATAGTGTTCATTTATTGCATGCATGTTACCATATTCTATATATTTATTTATTTTATACTAATTTATTTTAACCAATTTTATTTAGAAGCACAGCGCAATAAAATTTTTTCTTAGCAACCCAAGTTACCAAAAATAATAAACAAACAATATTAATATTTTTCGAAATTTTTATTATACATATATTTTTCTTGTACTTGTATTTTTTTTGTATTTAATATTTTTTATTTTTTATTTTTTTTTTGAATAATAATTATTTATTTAATTTCGGGGAACATGATGAAGAAATTATTCGGTAAAATTTCAGGGGGGTGTTGATACGAAATCCCACCTCATCTCATTCTTCATCATCATCATCATATCATTCTATATATATATGTCATATGTACAGTCTAGTCACGAAGTGTTTCCCCTACTACTTTCGATCGCATATCGCTGTTGCTTCACCATTTACTTTTTCGTTTGTCAAATATATTTTAGTTGCGGAATAAACCTCTTAAAAGTCTAAAGTCTCAAGTTCTTTCGATCCTCGTTCTCCATACCTCACATCACTTAATAGGTTCACCCTGCCAATGCATATAGTTGCGCTTATCTATTTCCAGTGAGCAAATGTACTATTTGTAATTTTAACACAATGTTTATCAATCAGAGAATGAAAAATGGAGACCATATTTTATGGAATTGGAAACCAAAATTAAAGGATAAATAATAAATAATTTCTGCTTCTGAAAAATAAAAAATAAAAAATAAATCAAAAAATAAAAAAAATATTGAAGTTTTTGGAAAATATCAAAAATAGACTTATAAACAAAAACTAAATGATAAATATCTAAAATCAAAACAAGCTACATGCTAGATGATGTGGCAACAGGGTTTTGCTTTATTTTGAAAATTTATCCCAAAATTAGAATAAAAAAAAAAAATAGTCATAGATAACATCATGTAAATGGATGAAAATTTTCTTTTCATTTTTTCACAGTTGAAAAATAAAATATAAAATACAGGTAGAACAAAATGAAGAAGGAAAAGAAGAAAAATAAATAAATAAATAAATATTCACAGATATTGTCAGAATAGAAAATTTTATTTTCAGTTAAAAAAAAACATAGAACTCAGGCCAAGGAATATTGAAGGAGGAAAAGGAAAAACATACCAATTTTAATAGGGTTTTTTGCAAGCAAAAACTCTAATTATGGAAACAGCATTTCTCAACTCCTGCTCTGAAGTGAAAATCTAATTATTAGTACATTTTCAGGAAACTGAAAACATCAATTTTTCTGAATTCTGAAAATTGACAAAACTGAAAATTATTATTTGTAAGATTCTTGTGGTGGGCAAAAAAATTTCTAACTTTCCTGACAAAAATAATTGTAAAAATATAACTAAATGAACTTCAAAAAATATTTATCATCAAATCAGTACCAATTGATGAAAAAATTAATGTTTTTCAATATTTTTTTTATTGGTACAAACAATTTGAAACATGGTAGATTGGAAGAAACTCATCTGTTTCCAGAACTTTCCAAAAATCCAGAGTGGTGAAAACTGAATGTTAAAAAAATTAAGAATTCTGAATTTTCAGAAAAATGTGCAAATGCAGTTCAGTTTTTTTAATTAAAACGTGGGAACGCCATTCTGACAAATCTTATATCAGGTAAAGTTGGTGGAAAATTTAAATAAGATATTACTTAATGATCAAAAGAACTGGAGCCTACCTGTGAATTCACCAAATGTATTTGCCTGACATATGGTTGTCAAAAGTTTACAGAAGCTCAATAAAAGATCTTTAGAAAGTTTTGATAATTTGTCACAAGTCGCATCCGGAAATCACTAACCAATAGAAATTACACTAATAGTGAACAGAGTAAATGTAAATACATCTTGGCATATTATCTACCTAAAGTGAATGAGAAACTAAAGGAGTCTCTCCATGAGGCTGGTTTTCTAATTGCTAGTAAAAATAGCACTAGTCTAGCATCATGTACACAGACTAGTGTGCAAGAAATCATGGACAGCATGCAACTTGCACTGAAGTTGCAGGCATATATTTTTATTGTATCGTGTAAACAAAAATTTAAGTAAGTGCTAGTTGCTAATTATCAACTAGCAAATTATCCAACTGAAGTGGACAGTTTTCAACTTGCATGTGATAAATGAGATGATGAAATTGATATCCCGGGTAATGTGTACTTTTATTGATAACTAGGAGTATTGTGGAAGTGTGTTTATCTGACCTTAAGTACTTATCGCAGTTTTAATTTTTCATCCAATTTTATCAGGAATTGCTTCAGAACCCATAAGATGATACAATACAAAATAAGTGTTGCTCTGGAGGAGGATTCATTCATACTTATGTGGACTTATAACAAATTAGATGAATTTTCTAAACTTAATGTTTATTGGTAAAAAAGTAAATAACTAAAATAATGTGATTAGTTGATATTATAGAAATTATCCATCTTGATTGAGAATAAACATAATTATTGTAAATATAGTAATCATGGAATTACCAACCATAATGAATTTAAATATTCCAAAATTCCTTCAGAGTTCCAGATTTTCAATTGTAACTCAAAAACCAACAGATTTAAACCAAATTTCATCCAAATTATCCCAAAATATTGCATAAAATACTAAAATTTCAATGTTGAGTATTCTTTTGTTGTGAAAAATAGAGATGTGTCGGTTGACCGAGAACTAATTCATTTGAACTAATCTTTTGAAAGACCTAAATGAATGAGACTGAAAGATGAGGATGAACTAGTTCATTTTGAACTAAAAGATATTATCAAATCAAAGTTATATTGTATGGACCTACAAGCTAGTTCACTCTTATACGTCACAGCATTGTTGTTAATCACTGGATGAGTGGAATTTCTTATCAATCAACAAAAAACAAAACAAAATAGTAAGCGTTTTTGGGGAATGAAAGCGCTTTCTATGTCTGAAAGTAACTACGTATAGAAAATGTATACGAATTGCTCTCCATATGAAATAATACATACTCAAAGGTTTGATTCATGCAGCTCATTTTGTTCATTTTGAACTAGTTCATTCAAAAGACCGAGACCTGTTGATCTAAATCCCCCAAATGAACTAAAACGCACATCTCTAGTGAAAAATATTTGTTTCGCATCAAGTTGCATTTGAACAAATTCCCAAATTCTTTTACTCAATTTCAGATTTTCAAATATAATTCATAAACCTCCAAATGGAAAATTTCATCCAAATTATCCTCAAACATTGACAAAAACCCTATTAAAATTTCACTGTTCAGCACTGGTCAGTTATGGGCATACATCGTTAGAAACTCAGCAATAGTAACCAAAATCAAATTGTCCCAAACTAAAAAGAAGCAAAAACACTGTAAAATAAGTATCATAAAATGATAAGAATTAGAAGCTAGTTGCTAGCAGCATGTAGATGAATATTTTTTAGAAATGCTTGAAGGTTGCACCATAGAACTAGTGCAATCAGCCTCATTTTTCTTTCATCATGTAATCAGATACTAGCTTGCTTAAGCGCTATTCCTGAGTTAGTGCAGGCTAGCACTAGAGATTGAAAGCTACTAAAAAAGTAACCTCTTAAGGGTATGTAAAAAGATGTTCCTTAAGACTATTTCCATTGAAGAGCCTACTGTTTACTACTGGACTGAGTATTGCTGGAATGACATCGAAAACCAGTAGTGATAAAATGGAAAAGTCGGAACAAAAATTAACAAATAATCCCGAATCTGATGACAAGCAGTTTTTATTATAACAGCTTGAACTACTACCAAAATCACCATCCCAATATGGCCATGCTGATTTAAAAAAATTATACTTGGTAACTACAATCAGAACTATCAGTGAATTGTATTCTCTGTATCAAAATACTTGCCATAATACTGGAATAGAGCCTCTCAGTCAATCATTATTTACTAATATTTTCATGATTCTAACTACTCATTTCATCCTATAAAAAAATATGAATGTAATTTGTGTATTGAACAGAAGTTAGAAATTTACCTGGTGATGAGATGTTCAAGCAACTTATAGATTGTAAAAGAGCAGAAAAAAAGAAATACAGTTCCCTGAAGAATATAAACTGTGCTGTATTGACAATGGATAATCATGATATCAAAGTGGTTCCTTTCACTCAAGCAAATGCATTTTACTATAAGACAAAATTGACCAGTCACAATTTCAGTATTTATGATAATTTGAATCAACAATGTACTTGCTTTTGGTTCACAGAACTTGATGCAGATATGATGGCAAATACTTTCATTAACTGCCTTATGAAGTATTTGGAAATGCAATGTTTTAATCAAACAGAAATTATAATTATCAAAATCAGAACGCTCTACTTACAAATGCATTGTTATCATATTCTATGGAGAATACTGTGACCATTATGAGAAAGTTTCTCAAAGTTGAGCTTATTCAAATGGAAGTGGATTCTGTACACAGGTGCATCGAATGTGAAACAAAGTATCAGGAGAATTACATTCGTAGGGATTATATTTTATTAAACAAGATTGCAAGAAAAGCAATGTAGGGTGATATATTAATCAATGTAATCTATATTGCCATCTACAGATCTTGGCAACATTGCAATCTAAAATGCAATTTGTAGATCAATCTAACAAGATGATCTAGATGATGATCTAATCAATTAGATCATTCCCTGATTTTTCAGATCGCTTCTCAATTTTCTTCCTATTACCTCTTTCCTCTGTATCAGAATTGAAAAATGAGAAAAAAAAAAAAATTAAAAGTAAAAAAATAAGTTTGAGTCATTTATTAATTTATTTTTATTATTATATGATTAAATTGTCTAATTTGAGTACTTAATTTAAGTTATTACAAAGTATCTAATTTGAAGATCTAAAGATCTAAAATATCTGAAAAATGGTGATCTGGATCTAAAAGTTAGATTATTTTTTGAAGTGATCTAATGATCTAAGATCATGAACTTTGGATCTATTAATGAGTCAATTTAATTTTAAAAGATCTGTGCCCTACATGGCTTCCTGTTATCCTCAAACACATCCACTCATTTTATTCATGTTTTAAATAATGTATAGTTTTCATTTGTGCAATCATTATTCAGGTTCGATTTTCATTGAGTATCATTTAATTTAATGTTAATACCATTAAAATAATAAAATTATTTAACAGAGATCATGATAATTCATTAAGATTATTATTAGAGAAATACTAATTAAAACAATGTAACCCTAACCTCAATAAAAAAGTTAAACAAATGAACACATGTATCCCATAAAACCCAGGTGGGCTGGGGTGCTCTCACATCAGTCGACAGTGATAAAGGTAAAATGTTCCAATCAGAAATCATTTGCTGATGCATTTATAAATAGCATCATGTCATTTAATATGAGTGTGTTCTTTCCTTTCCACCTGCAACCCATGCCTCTCTGTGTATTGAAGGTGATGGATGGTGTTTCATATTTCAAACAGACTATAATGATGTTGATAAATAAACAACAACAAAACTAACTAAATGCTTGGATAGATGTTTTTTTACACTCCTAATTCGATGATATACATGTGTATATATATATACATATATATGATGGAAATAACATACTACAGTTATACAATGAGACTGACTATGATTAACATCTACACAGAGAACATGTACACTGGCATATGAAATACCTCACATCAACGGACATTGACCAATCAGAATAACCAAATAATCTAAATGAGGTATTTTATACACCAGCGTCAAAGCCTACTTCACAAACCAAAAAATGAAGTAGAATGAAAATTAGTTACTCGAAGTGCTTCACTTCTTTTAGCACATGTTCAAACATAATTTGAGAAAACATGATGAAAATTATCAGAAATGTATAACCAATAACATTTTAGAGAATGATGAATTACATTTTTGGGAATGACCAACTTGAAAATCAACTTAAAAAACTCTAGTTTGATAAAAAATCAGTCCCTCCGATATCAATTTGCAATGTTCCAATTTTCATTTCACAGCTTGACAAATGAAGTTGGCTTTACCAGTGCTTATAAATAAATGCACATGGTGATTTTTTCCTTCAATCAGATTTTTAGAAAGAAAAACACATGGTGTAGGCAGCTCTATCCATAGGAGAGACACCAAAACCATCTTTGAGTCCTCCATTATAATATATACATCCTCGAAGATTTCCTGTGAAGTTGCCTGTTTGTGGTTGTGGTTTTGTAATTACACTGACAATATGATAGGATGAGATTGGAAAGTTGAGGTAAAAGAAATGCACTATGGCTGTGAAAATAGTAATTGACCAAAAACAGGATGATGGATGAAAATAGGTACAAATGTATTGATATTGTAATGCAAAATTTTTTTTTAATTAGTTTTTATTGCTACAGTTGGTAGGATTTAAAAATTGTCCTCTGATGATTAGTGATCATCCATATTAAAGTTTTTCCCATTCTCAGGAAGTAAATTTAAAGTATTTTCTTTTCTTATGTAAAAATACATGGGTAAAATACATCATCTTGTTTTCATCATGTGATAATGAGACAAATTTAGCGCTTCCTTTTGGAGCCTTCACTTCCAAACAGAATAAGATAGGATAAGATAGGATTGGATAGGATATATATGTGGAACTATTGGGATCTCAAGTCAAAGTGGTCACTCTCTGGTAGCCCATTTGTCAAACATGTTGATTACAGGATGATGTACTGTTTCTTAGCATCAAGAACATACACAATCAAAGCTTTCGAATGCAACTGCATGAAAACCTTAATTGCTAGAATTTGAAATTTTTAGGAGACATCTACATAAGTTATCTGAAGATTCCTCAAAATTTTGGCTGAAATCATACATTTATTTCTTGAGAAATTGCTGAAATTCTTTTCAAATCCAGTGGTTTTAATCATAAGAATTTAGTCAAGTTGAGGAATATGAGTAGAATTTTGGCGATATTTTGAGAAATAAATGTACAATTTCAGCCAAGATTTTAGGGAATCTTCATATAACCAATGTTAATATCTACTAAAAATTTCAACTTTTCTAACACCAACAGTTTTTGTGTTGTGGACGTGTGTATGTGTGTACACAACACCACACAAATACCAATACAGGTCGGTTGCGTGTATACGGAGTTGTATGTGTGCGGGCCAAGCCCAGTAAACAAGTTTAGCTGCACAGATGAAATGTACAGCCGTGAGAGCAAAAACAGAGTTCGTGGGTTTTACTCCACTGGCCCGCTAGGTGGTCGACGAGTGTGTAGTACACACTCGTTTGTCAACAACCACCCGTTGCCACACCACTCTCCTCCTAGTAAGTTTCCGGAGAAACTTACAGTGACCTGTGACGCCAGTCAAGTGTGGCGTGGCGTTCACTACTACGCTCACGGATGAGGTTCACGTAGTAGGATTGCCAGTTCTCTTTGGTTTGGGATTACCGAAGTTGGCCGGGAGAGTGGGACAGGAAGGGCATGTACGGGGCACTCGAGGCTGGGGAGTGGGACGCACTCGAGTTTGTGGTCTCATGAGTGGAGTCTGGGGTTGAGACATGGGAATGCTCATGAGGGGTGGCAGGTAGGTTATCGGCAGCACCATTAAAGGCGGTGTAACCAGGGCCTGAGGATATACTGGTGCCGAGAGTTGTAGATGCGTGGGAATGGGAATTCCTGGGGGAGGCATCACAACTTGGGAAAGTGGCATCGGTGTTGTCTGCGCCCTGTGATTTGTGAATCCGATTCGTCTTATAATATTTTATAATATCGATATCAAGATTTTATCGATATTATGTTTTGCAATAGAAATAATATCGATAGTTTGAGAATTATTTAGTTGGTGATGTGAGGCGTACAAAACGAGGATCGAAAGAACTTGAGACTTTTTAATTTAACAACATTTAATTGCAGACTGAAATATATTTTACAAACGAAATACGAAATGGCGAAGCACAGCATTATCGGTTCGAGAGAAGTAGGGAAAGAGGTTCGTGTGTAAGATGAGCGTATGACATATATATATATATATAGTTGTGATGATGATGATGAAGAAGGAGATGAGGTGGGATTTCCGTTAAAACACCCCCCTGAAATTTTACAATTCAGGTTCATCATCATCATGTCCGCTGAAAGTAAACGAATTATTATTATTATTCATAAATAAATTTCGAAAAATAAAAATAAAAAATAGCAAATTAAATAAAAATTATTATAACGATTTGATTTTAACATTATTATGGTAACTTTGAATTTCATCACAAAAAAATTTTTGTTTTGCTGCGTTTCGAAAAAAAATGATTAAACGAATAAAATTAATAAAATACAATGAAATAAATAATATGGTAACATACATAGGAATATTCAATAATAGTATATGATATATAAAAAATGGTAGTGTGTAAAAAATATTATAATAGTATAAAAAATGGTAACATGCAAAAATATTTAAGTATTATGATAAATAGATGATTCATTTATCGTATGTTTTGAAAGAAAAAGAAAAGAGAAAAAAACATATTCACAAAGGTATTTCCGATTATCGGTTCAATGTATTTGAAAGAACGTTACATTTTGTATCTTATCTTAAAAGTATGACATGCAATGGATTGTAGAATAATATACGTTGCATCGCTTATTATCTTTCCTGTGTTACTATTGTATTTGCACTGGCATCTAACATGTTTCACGATAAGGCAAGTTCATCAATTTATCTTAATTGCAGTCATGTAATGAGTTTTAATATTTATTATGTTTATTGTTGAATGATTTCTTTCATCATTCATGCGGGAATATTTTGTATTTTTCTCTCACACTTGTTTGAAAATGTATAGGGTTTTCATTATTCGAATTGTAGGGTTTTTTCTTGCTCGATTTTAATGCTGTTTTCTTTGTTACATTTTTTGAGAATTCTAGTAATTATTTCTGGCAAGAATTTTCTAGTAAAAGGATTTTGTTAAGTACTATTTTTGAAATAATTGAAGGTTAATTTTTCAGCAATTATTTTCATGTTACGACTTTTATTTGGACTTGGGACGACTTGTACTTGAAAGGAAATATTTTTTTTTATTTTATATAATTTGAAATAAACGGATTTTTATGTATTATATGTATATGTTAGTGTCATTTAATATTTTGACAATTATATTTTCAAATTTTGTGCGATCCAGAGATTTGGTCAGAATATCGGCCAATTGATTCTCCGAACTCACAGTCCTAAACTATATTATTTTGTCCTCTAATGCTTCTAATATCGAGTAACATTTGATCATTAGAGCCCTTGACTTTTTTTGACTTCCCCCTGAACATATTTTTTTGGTGGAAATATTGTCCTCCATTATATCTACGATTAATTTTTCTCCAAAAATTTCATAATTCATGTATTGTATAACTTTTATTGTGTCTAAGGTGTCAAAAACTGCAATTATTTCTGCTGCAGTGTTCGATGAGGCGTGAATTGTTTGCTTAGAGCAATTCCACTCCACTAAGTCTCCATTAGCAAATATCATAAATCCAGTTATTGACTTACCTTTTCCAAGATTATTTATTTCTATATTTGTTTCATCAACCTGGGGTGCATATGAGGCGTTGATATAGGCCTGTATGCCATCCCCTTCCGATTTGTATATTAAATTATAATTTTTTGTTGTGTTGACATACCTAAAAATTTGTCTCATGTAATTTTTAAGGGTTTCATTAGAATTATTCTGGAAATGGGAGAAGAACTTACCATTTACATAATGAAAATAAATAACGAATTCAAACAACTACAAATAGCTCGACCGATACAACAACAGACCGCTCAACAATACATACAAGCCAGACAACCACCATAAATTTATTGCGACACAAACATAACAACTTCACCAAGCAAATGACAAAGGACAGTGTCTAGAGCATCGAGCGAAGAAATGATGAGTCCCCGCTCCACGGGCTATTATAGATCAGGCTCAGAGGAGTGACACAGACCCTCCACACCTCCAGGTAATACTTTAAATACATCCATAACAATACTCGAACAAACCCCTAAAAGGAAAATATCATTAAAATGGACTTACAAAAATGATCAAACACTGCAAACACCGACTATAGAAACAAAAAAATCAAGAACAAGGAACATAACAGATGAAACAACACCAATTGACTTAACACCCACAAGAAAAAACACTAATAAACAGACAACCTATAAACAATATTTTAATTCAACCAACCGAAATAATATCAGAACAAATAACAAAAATGAACAAGAACATCCGAATAACATACAAAATACAACAATACACAAAAACATACTCCATATACCAAAAGTCTGGGAAATACCCACTGGAACGAACACCTCAACTCAATCATGCTTACTTAAAACGCCAAAGTACAAACTACCAAAATTCAACGGAAAACGTATATCATACCCAGACTTCATAACATCATTTATCAAATACATACACACAAGAGAAGACATCATAACACTTCAAAAATGCAAAATACTAGAAGATGCTATGCCAGACACTATCAAACAAAGACTAACAACTCTAGGACACAATGAACAAGGATATTTCAGAAGACTTCAATACTTACACGATGAATTTGGAGATGAATCAAGATTACACTCAGAATTATGGCAAACTCTAAACAACATACCTCTAGCACAAAATACAAAAGAAGGCTTACGTAACACATACGACAAAGCATGCATGCTACTAGACATTATTCACGACTTTGTACCAGAGTTAACAGACGACCTAACCTTTCCAGCATTATTACGTATCTTTCCTAGAAATTCATACTCCAATAGAATGAACATCTCCAAACCAAACTCAAGAGCTGTTCTAGAGGCTGTTTACCAAGAAATTAAAACCAGAGACTTAACAGAAAAACCAGACATAATGAAATAAACACACAAAATGCAAGAAAACCAACAACAAAACAACACCTACTACAGAGATAAATCAAACAACACATTTAATAGATGACAATACAATAGACCACAATATAACAAACCCACTAACAATAATCCAACAGAAAATTCAACACAACTTAAAAGTAGTCCTAACTTCCACTCAAATATAGAACAAGGTAAACCTTCACCTGAACATTACATAGATAATGATATTGATGATTTCTCTGTTTAAAACAGACACAGACAGCAGTATCCCCAAACAACTCTATCGTTTTCCAGACATACCAACAAAACAGAGATGCATGTTCTGCAAGGGACCACACTGGAGTTACCTTTGCTGTAACAGCAGATATAATACATTAGAAAGCAGACGATCTTACTTCAGACAGTTCAACTTGTGTCCCAAATGTGGAGTCCTAGCATCAGCAGACCATTTCAATACCAACAAACAAATGCTCATCATTTGGCACTATGCCCCAGAACAACGTACCCGATGACAAAAGCAGAGGCGAACAAATATGTAGAAAGAGTAATAGACCTACAAACTAAATTCCCATTACGTAAGCCAGAACAAATAAATATAAACATCAACATAAAACAAATTAATCTTAATAACACGATTTCTTTACAGCCCTGAAAGAACAAAGAAAGCAAACAACATCGTATTACAGAGACTGAAGAGACACCAGAAGCACAAACCATCAACACAACAGAACCTACAGAAGAAACAATACTACAACCACCAATACCAAGTAAGTTGAAACTATTCACAATATTATCAATGAACAACAAATTTCTCACATTCTCAACAACCATATGTAATCCGAAAACACTACAAGAATACCCAATTAACGCGTTTTTTGATTCAGGAAGTACCAAAACATATATACTTGATAGCATAACTAATCAAACCCTCAAGTTACCTATAATAGGAACACACTCCTTAAAACTAACTGGCATACAAAACCAAATATCACAAACATTCCACACAAACATCGTCAAATTTGAAATCGAACATAATAAAAACAAATTTACAAACCTCATAGCTAGAACAGTTGCAAATATATCAAATAAATTAGATACGCAAAACATAGATGATATTAAACAAACCCATCCAGAATATAAAAATTTATACTTTGCACAAACTTTAAAAACAACATCGAAAATACACATACTAATAGGCAATGAATACATGTGGCAATTCATCAAATCAATCACTCATTTATCCCCATCCGTACAACTCATAGAAACAGACTTCGGATTCCACATAACTGGACAAACAACAAATACCAAACAACAAACTGAACCAGAACTCACATTCTTCTCCTCAGAACTAGATACAGAAAACTTATGGAAACTTGAAACAATAGGAATAATCACACCAGACTTAACAGCAGAACAAGAAGAACAAAAAGCAATCGAACTATTTTACAAAAACATAAAGTTAGTCAATGGTAGATATCAAGTCAGATGGCCATGGAAAATATACCCACTACCAGACAACTATTCTTTAGCCTTTAGCAGACTCAAAAGTCAACTCCCAAGAATGCGTACTTCACCAGAATTTTTTGAAAAATATAACGCTTACTTTCAAGAACTATTTAAAAATGATAAAATAGAATACGTTGACAATAAACATTCAACAGAACCCATACATTACTTAGCACACCACGGCCTAATAGACCCAACAAAGCTCACACACCCAATCAGAATAGTTTTCGACGGATCAGCCAAAACCAAAAAAGCAAACTACTCAATGAACGACTGCATACACAAAGGTCTAAAACTTCTGGCTGATTTAGTAAAATTATTTATAACATTTCGACTCAATCCAATAGGAATAAGCGCAGACATCAGGAAAGCATTCCTACAACTAGAACTTAACCCATCAGATTGTGATGTCACCAGATTCTTATGGCTCAAAGACCCAAACAAACCACTGACAAACAACAACCTCCTCATTATCAGATTCAAAAGAGTACCTTTTGGCGTTATAGCATCACCATTTTTACTAGTAGCAACATTACTATACCACTTCCAAACTACCAACCCTCAATTCTATAACATACTAACAAATCACTTCTACGTAGACAACTTAATCACATCAGTCCCAAAACACGAACAAGCAGTCAAATTATACAACGCATCAAACAAAACTTTTAACGACATTTCCATGGAACTAGCACAATGGGCAACAAATGACACAAAATTACAAACATACTTTACAGACAATAATGCAATACAAAAACCACCCGTTAAAATATTAGGCATTCAATGGGACTACACAAAAGACATACTTTACTTACAACCAAAAATAAAAATACCAGAACAACATACCAAAAGAACGTTTGTTAGCAACTTTTCAGCTATCTTTGACCCATTAGGATGGTTTGCACCGTTAATGGTTCCTGCAAAAGCCTTTGTACGAACCTTATGGAATCACAAACAAGACTGGGACACACAATTACCAAACTCTTTAATCCCTATTGCAGAAAACATTATAACAGACATAAGTAAATGTAACGACATATGCTTCCCAAGGAAATTTTTCCAAAAACCATTTCTACCAGTACAAGCAGATATTCACACATTTGTAGACGCTTCTGCCATAGCATATTCTGCAGTAGCATATTTACAATATAAAACAAACAACATACACACATTACAATTCCTAATAGGCAAATGCAGATTAACACCAGCAAAAACACACAAAATACAAAAATTAGAACTAATAGCAGCATTATTAGGAGCACGTCTTATAAAGTTTCTTAGAGAAACATTACGCATACCCAACAATAAACAATCCTTCTTATGGTCAGATAGCAAATGTGTACTTATATGGCTTACACAAAGAAAAATCTTACCCCCCTTTACACAGAACAGAGTTAAAGAAATTATGACAATTCCAAACATAACATTTCAGTATGTACCAACAAAAGAAAACCCAGCAGACATAGGATCAAGAGGGTCAAACTTATCCTCCTTAATACAATCCAAATGGTTTACAGGACCAGACTTGCTAACACAAGGAAAAACACAATGGCCACAAACAGATCTACATACATTAAAAGACGAAAAGTCAGAAATTCAAATAGAGGAACAACACCAACAAACCTTTTGCACAATAGCAGAATCCCTACATGATTACGCTCAACCTCACACTAATGAAATAATATTAAATAACACATATAACGACCACACATATACACGTAAACATAGACAAACACAATCCAAAACATACAAGATCCCACATTATGAAAAAATATCAGAAACAGTCACTAACAATAACATAAATCCAGACATAGACCACGAAGAAATAATCAACAATACACCACAAACACAACATATACACCCACACTTAAACGAAGAAGAAACAATAGATCATGAAGAAATAATTACAAACTCTAACTCATCACATACGAACATACCTAGGACATACATATATGGAAACAATTCGACACCATTTAACTTAGACTTTACTAAATTCTCGTCACTACAAAAATTAATTAAAACATTTCAAATCATAATAAAAGCACTAAAACAATTTTGACAAAAAACAACACAACAGAAATCATATACAACATCATATCTTAACACAAACTATCAATTCTTTCAAATATTAACTATTTTCATCAAAGCAGAACAAAACAAATATTGTAAACCCATCTTTCAACAACTACAACAAACAAACCCACCCCCATATGCAATACTGAAAAAATTCCACATAAAACTAGATGACGACAATATGCTTAGATTACATAATTACCTACCACCACATACATTACACACAAGAACCTATGCCCCATACCTTTTACCTCCAAACTCATACTTAACTAAATTAATCATACTGTACATACACAAAAAAGGATACCATAGCGGAACCAGATACACAGTCGCAAAATTCTGAAAAAACTTTTTCACTCCAACCATTAACAAACTAGTCATATCCACAATTAGGAAAAACTGTTACAAATGTAAAATCCATTCAAACAAACCATACAAACAACCACCCTTTTCAACCATACCAGACTTCAGACTCAACAAAAATGAACACCCATTCACACATACGGGAGTAGATATATTCGGCCCATTTTACACATACAATAAAATAATAACAAATAAACAACCACAACAGATCTCTCCATCAACAACATCTTCAAAAAGATGGGTTCTCATATTCACATGCCTCACTATACGAGCAGTATATCTAATACCGATTGCATCTTTACAAACAGAAGAAATATGGTGTGCATTTCACTCATTTTTTGCAGACAGAGGAACACCAAAAATAATACTTTCAGACAATGCAGCACAATTCAGAGTCATTAACACAAATATAACGAACTTCTGGAACAACGTAACAAATGACAACAAAGTACAAAATTATCTCTACAAAAATCACATACAATGGAAGTTCATACCAGCCAAAGCCCCATGGTACGGAGGCACTTACAAACGCCTAATAGGCATTATCAAACAAGCCTACTACAAAACAGTAGGACCCAATTCACATACATACATTCAACACTACCATCAAACAATTACAAATAATAATAAACGAAAGACCCTTATGCCCAGAAACAGAAACAATAACCTTTTCATACCTAACACCAGCCAACTTCCTTCATGCCAATTTCCAACATACTGTCTTAAACTCTAACAAACCAGAAATCAATCACACAACAATGGAAAGACACTTACAACACATATGGAAAATGGATCAAATATATTTGAAAAATTTATGGATTCAATGGAAACAAAATTATCTCCCATATCTCAGAGACAAACAACCACAACCAATACTAAATAACTACCGAACAAATAACAACATCCCAAAAATTGGAGATTTAGTACACGTCATTGATGCGGTATCAACATCTAACAGACCACAACTAGCAGTGATCAAAGAACTACATAAATCCTCAGACCAAATAGTCAGATCAGCCTCTATTATGTTCCCAAATGGAACACTCACCACCAGACCCCTCAAATATTTAGCACCACTAGAATTAAATTCCCCAGATGCTTTACAACATGCACACACAAAGGTAGTGGCCCAAAAAACATAACAATTACGAATTATCATCAATAATTCGTAATCCAGATGTCTTTAGGAGAATCTACTCTGGGTAAACTTCTAAACAAAACAGATCAAGTTTGCAACCAGAGGACCCACTGTGAAACCAATATAAAGATTGGAGAAACAGGTGACAAGCAAAACACTAGCCAACCATCACTTATCCTCACAGAAGGAAAAATGATGTAGTTGACGTGTTTTCGTATTAACAAACAAATTAATATAATTTAAAAAATTTTTCGGAATCACAAATGTATCCAGACATAAACGAAACAACAAAAGACGAGGAAGCAGAGTGCCCAACAACACCAAAATAAGTAACAAACCTGTGATACCAGACCTTCTTACACATGAAGGCAGATCTCATTATTATATAAGTAACAAATAAGCAGTACCTCAAAAAACAAAGTGAGAATCATTGTAATACTAAACAAATAAGCAGTACCTCAAAACAAGGAATGAAACATTGTGATCAAAACGTTCCTATACCATTGTACAAATGCATACATTTATTTGTTAAACTTTATAGTTCCTAAACATAAACATATTCTTAAATGTTATCGTCTGTAATACATAATAAATAAATAATAATATTTCATAAATGTCTCTTTATTTTGTAATACATACTCAAACACACAAACCTCTCTTCAATCAGACAATTCAATAAATACGTAACAAACATTAACAAACACCAAAAAAAAAAAAATTTATTTCCTTTTCACATATAGATAATACACAAATAAACAGACAAAAACCCTACATTGACTTATACATGGAAGGTTGACTGGGAAAGACTTAGACTCCCCCCCCCAAGTATTGTGAACGACAGTGTCGTACACGATTTGATAACGATAATGTCACACAATATTGTTATCTCACTGACGTCATTGATCAACTCTATGACGTCAGTAGAACAGACCTATCAAATGTTACCAACTTACACACACACACATACTACACAGACAAGTTCGTTACAAGAAATAACGAACAACGTCATTCGGCTAATGGAGACGAACGTGTATACAACACGCTCATTTTATATTTGATCTCACTACAATAAGTATTAATAAATTTGATAATGAACTAACGTTTTGAATAAGGATACGCCTGTTTGTTTTGAACACAGCTTTTTATCAGTATTAGCAGTCCAGTATGTATACAGTCAAAATACTAGATGGACTGTGCATTGACTAACACTGTATGTAACATGTTTATTATATTTATTCGTTTCACATGTGGCGACACTGATCGTCGACACAATATTCTTCCCGCCACTGTTCGACGGAGAATGTTCTCCGCTTGTCAGTCGTTGTACTAATGTCGATAATAAATCTTTTTCTAAGATGGAAGTTCGTTCTTATCTTTTCCGTGTCAAGTGATCAGAACTCACCTCAATATGGTAGGCAGAGCTACGGATTGGAAAAAGAAGTGCAATAATTAATATGTGTTAATCGTGTAATTAATCAAAAGTTAAAAGTTCATGTTTCACGCAAAGTGAAAAGGCTTAGTGCCGTGTGATACCTCCACGCAAAGTGGTAGGAAAAGTGTAAAATTTGTGAACACAAAGTTCGTTTCAGTGATTAAAGTAACTATCCTGAAAAAGTTAAAAGTTTTAATTTGAGTTAATCGATAATAAAATTGAAAATTAATGAAAACAACGGTAAATTCTTGGGCGCCTGTTAAAACGTCGAAATCGAGAATTTGGAGAAAGCAGATCAGATACGATAGGATCTTGTGGTTTGGGAAACCAGTTCATAGAATCAAAAACGGTTGGCATTTGTTTGTGCTGTGTTCCTGAGAATAAAACGAAGTGAAAAAAATCAAAAATCTGAAAGTTGTGGAGTAAAATTGTCGAAGTTTGGTGTTAACTGGGCATGAAAGCAGCAGGAAAACATCAAAAAAATTGCGAAAATGAATGAAGAAATATAAGATAAGTAAAAATTTTAGATTAATTAATTGATAATTCGTGTAATTTTGCTCAAAATTGACTAAAAAAATTAAAATTTCAGTAAAACAAAGTTAAAATTTGGTATATTTTCGTGTATATTTTCAACCAAATTTCGAGTAAAGTCGAAACTTGAAAGGTGGATTCAATATACTTCCAAATTTTATCTTGTTGGTCGAGAATTGCAGAAAAAGGAAATCTTTGTTGGATGAGCTTCATCGAATCCAACAAAAGAAAACCCATATTCATGATCATTAACATTTGTGACAAACTTTTTCCTGTTCACATACAATAAAAGATCTTTTCAATAGATGAAGGTTAACAGATTATTTCCTTTTCAGCAGTAATCTCTCTCATATTTTCGTTGAATAATTTTTGTATTGAATATTAATTTATGTTTTAACGTGTTTAACAGAATTATTTTCGTTCTGAAATAAGACTTAAAGCTTTAACCAATTTGATTTTGAATATTCTTAACGATAAAGTCCAAGTAAATCGATCACTCAAGAAACAGAAACAATGGCAGAGAGATCACCTCATTGTTGGCAACATATATTTAGTGAGAATTATTTTAAAATATTAATTAATTATTGAATGTCATATTATAGTTTATTTAATTTGCATTCCCTATCGAGCGGTTGAGACCATGTTGTGCATTATCGTGTGGTTGAGACCGTGTTACCCTCTAGATTTAAATTCTCGTGTTTCTGAGGTAGGATTTAAATTCCCGAATACTCCATATTTAATAATAAAATGTCACGATTTGATACAAAAAAGGTATTCGATGGAAGGAATTATGATGCTTGGAGGACCACGATGGTCTCAACACTCTATGCAGAAGGATTGTATCCAATTATGCATGATGTTGAGACTGAAGTGCTATTTTTGGGACTTGAGTTGAATAATTTTTTAAACCCTGACCCTGGCAATGCTAGTCCAGCTAATCGAATGGCATATTTCCGTAATCAAGAAAAGGGAAAAGCTCTAATCTATCAGGGACTTAATAACAAATTAATTGAGAGAGTCAAAGACTTAAAAACAATAAATCAAATATTAAAAGTACTAGATGAAAGATACAAAAGCTGCACGCAAGTTACATATATTAACGTGAAGCAGGCTTTTCAAAGGTTAAAATTTAATAGTGACGGTAACATGAGGAGCTATATAGACGTTTTCTCGAGATCAGCTCAAAAAATAAGGGACTGTGGTAAACCTCTGGACAAACAGGAAGAAATAGAGCAACTTCTAATATCATTAAACATGGACTATGACATGACAAGGCTGGAGTTTAATACATTAAGTCAGGACCAAAAAACAATTGAAACACTCCACGCCATGTTGATCGAAAGGTCAGATAGGTTGTATGACAAGAAAAAGTCAAGATATAATAATAATAAATTTCGTAATTTCTACCACAATAATAAAAATCAAAGATTTCAATATGGAGGAAATTACAATAGATATAATAACACAAATAGAAATCAAAATCACAGTCAAAACGTAGATCAGGGGAAAATGATATATAATAATAATCAACAATCAGAAATGTCTCAGAATAATAATAATAATACTTATGAAAATAAAAAATAATAATAATCAAAATCAAAATACTTTGCCAAGTTCGAACATTTTAGTATGTTTTAAGTGTCATGGTCAAGGACACATAGCTAAAGTATGTCCGTCAAATAAAGAGGGTACAAAACCCCAAGATAAACCAGATGGTCCTGCCCAAAACACATGTAGGTACTATGTTTATCAGAGTGGAAAATTCAGAGAGAAACCAAACAGTAATAAGATTAAAAAACGTACATTATGTACCATCCCTAAACGTAGATCTAATGTCAGGGATTAAAATAACAGAAAATAGAGCGCTTGGCATAGATCAAAATTTCTCTGCAGCGCACATATACGTCCGAGGCACGGACAAAGTCATCTTTTCAGCCCCAAAAATAAGAGGCGTATACATGGTAAAGTACAAAATTGTACCAGAGTCCGCCGTTAATATTGTAGAAGATGAAGACGAATTAAATAAAATATATCCTTATAATAACTAATCAAATAAATTTGCATGTATGCCTAATATAAATTCCCAAGATGATTGGATGGAATATGAAGTAGACGAAGAAATTGTAGAAGAAAGTCAGGAGGAGAATGAAAAGAAAGGAGAGAATATTAATAATAAAACACAAGAAAACACAATTAATAACAATAAAGATAATAATATTATAATAAATCGTAATGACGAATATGATAATAATAATCCACAAGAAATTGAAATGAATGAAGATTGAAGTGAAATGAATGAGGATGTAGGTATAAACACTAATAATAATACAATAAATAATGATAATACAATAAATGACAATCAAGAAGCTAATGAGAGTATAGAAACATCAAAAATAGACCAAAAAATGATATGGCATAGGAGATTAGGACTCTTATCAGGAAAAAATTTAAAGTTCTTGACAAAGGTCTCAAGAGGTATTCCAAATGGAATTACTTTTTGTGATGACGAGTTCAGTCTGTGTGAGGTATGCGTGAAAGCTAACTCTAGAAGATTAGGGCACAATGGAACTCGCACACGACCTGAGAGGAAACTCGAACTCGTTTCATTAGATACAATGGGCCCCTTCTCACCAGGCATATATGGTGAAAAGTATGTTTTGATTTTCGTAGATCATGCCACAAAGTACACTTTTATCTCCACTATTGAGAAAAAATCAATGGTTTTCGAGGAGTTTAAAAAATTATACATGAAACTAAAGTCAAAATTCCCGGATCACCCAATAGCCACTTTAAGATGTGACAATGCTAGGGAATACCTTGACTCAAATATGAAGACATTTTGTGAGGACAACGGCATAAACCTTGAGCCAGTTGTTCCGTATTCACCAGAGTTGAATGCGATAGCCATAAGGCAGAATCAAACGATTATGGCAAGGACAAGAGCTATGTTGTTTGACTCGGATTTGGACTTCAGTTTTTGGTCATTGGCTGTTCTGACGGCTGTTTATGTTATAAACAGAAGCCCAACTAGGGCCAATAAAGATAACAAGACCCCTTTTGAGATGTTTTACGGCACAAAGCTGGACTTATCCAATATGAGAGTTTTTTGGTCTCTCGCTCACAGGCACATCCCCATAGAGGTCTGTCAGCAACAAGCCACTAGAAATAAAAGAAAAAGAGCCAACAGCAAACACCCAAAATTAACCCAAAGATCTGACAAAGGGATTTTTGTAGGGTATACCAACAGTGGGTACTGCATAAGGGACCCATTAATGAACAAATCGCACGTTACTTGCGATGTCAGATTTGATGAAACGAGAAACATAAAACAAATAAATAATATAATAATAATAATGAAAACACACAAGATAATAATAATATAATAGATACTCCCTTAATATTAAACTTATTTAAATCAAGATATAAAAATTATATTGAGGATCACATCCCTCAAAAATGGGAGGATGTCAAAAACAACCCCTTTAAGGAAAAGTGGCAACAAGCCATTACAGAGGAGCTGAATTCATTATCTGGTATGGGCATGTGGGAAGTTGTCCCAAAGGAGAGAAATGTGAGGTTGGTAGATACAAAGTGGTGTTTCACCATGAAACCCGACAACCAAGGCGTTCATATACCGAAAGTTAGATTGGTTGCGAGGGGTTTTAAAGATCTCACTCACTATTCTCTAACCGAAACATATGCTCCGGTAATCCAATACTGGTTAATCAGATGGATACTGTCAATTACCAATAAATATGGTTTAAACATAACACAATTTGACATAAAAATAGCTTTTCTTAATTCACAAATAAAATATCCTATATTCATATCAAAACGCTAAGGGATGCCAACTAGGCAAAAAATAATTGCCTGAGACTCATAAAGTCAATATATGGACTTAAAACATCTTCCAAAAGTTGGTACGACTTGTTGAATTCAACAATAATTAAAGCTGGATTCATCCAATTGGAGATAGATAGATGTTTCTACATCAAACAGTATAATATTGGTGCAATGGCACTCCTGATAGTCTATGTGGATGACATGTTGTTGGCTAGCAACCACGACGAGTGGACACAAGACTTAATAAACACATTTAATAAAAACTTTACATTAAAAATAGAACACAATCCAACTTTTTTCGTTGGATTTGAAATAAATCGTGATATTCCTAGAAAACAAATAATACTCACACAGAATAGATATATTGATAAGATTCTCTGGAAGTTTGGAATGACCGAATGCAATCCATCTTCCACACCCATGGAGACTGGGCTCAAACTAAATAAACCAACAAATGGAATTGACGATACCGAATATAGGGCTATGATTGGGAATCTGCTATATGTGGCAAGACTGACCCACCCGGATATTGCTTTCGCCGTCAACTACTTATCCCGTTTTCAGGCATCCTCCAACAATGAAATAAAAAATTATGTTCCTCGGATCATTAGATACCTCAAAACTACAAGAGACTTCTCTCTGGTCTTCCACTCCGATCAAACTCACATTAAAGCTTTTGTCGATGCGACGTATGCACCCGACGTAGACAAATCACCCATTGACATAAATAACTTGGAGAAAGGGTGCTCCACTTTTGTAAACGGAGACTTGTTAAATTGGGCCATTCACCGGCAACACACAGTTGCAACTTCGTCAACTGCAGCCGAGTTAATTGCATTGAATGATGCACTCGACGACATATATGTGATCTGGAGACTTATGGAAAGCATTTTCTCTGTAACCGACCCAGTGCAGGTGTACGAGGACAATATATCTGCATCCCACATTGCATCTGGGGAAGGCCAGAAATGATCCAGGTCCCTTGCGATCAAATGCTACGCACTGTTGGAAGCATTTCAACAAAAATTGATAAACTTCAATGATATTAGGTCACCTGATCAAGTTGCCGATATATTAACTAAAGCACTTGATCGGAAAACCTTTCAAAATATCGTTACGAGAATACTCTGAGCAAGTCAACTTTTCGGCAAATAGTCTTAATCGACATAACCCTCAAAATTTTTGATATTTGGTTTTGGACTGCGGATGGGCATTGGTCTTTTAGCGCCTATCGTAAACTGAGCGGTCCATACTTCCCTTCACAACTCACATCATACTTTTACAACAGGTTCCCCATCGCTACTCTGCCTCTCTTACTGGCATCAGCATCCCCTAACAAATTTAATTGATTCCAACAATAGTATATTTGAGGCATGTAGAATCAAACCCCGCCGTGTACACAAAAATGTGATTTTCATGTTTTGACAGTTTTTGGTACTTCTTGGCCAGGGCTATAAGCCTGCATCATCAAAACCCTCCAAACTGCCCTCTAAGTGTGTTAAATGTGCTATCAAGATTTAGAGTCTGTATCAAAACCCGCCATCTAAAAAAACAATTTCAACGCATTCTGGTGAACTTCTACAAACTATTGGTCTGATTTGCGTTGATCCAGAGTGGATTTGTGTATGGTGTCTATATGGCTTTGCCTTCATTATCACCATTTACAATCTGATGTGTGTACTGGGAACAATAATTGGGTATAAATCATCGGTAACGGATCAAAAACTTGCATAATTTTCAAATTTATTGATGGTATGGAACGGAAAGTTGTGCCTGTTGAACACAAGGCTGTAAGAAAGGTTTGAGTTGATCGATCTGCTTGGAAATCTACCATCGATAAAAAGGGAAGGTATGTGTTTACAGTTGTAAAGTATTACTACCTACTTACTAGGAAATGTAAGGTATTAATAATAATCATGGTATCTTATAGGTATCTACCACTTGGTCCACCATTAAAGTTGAATTGTGTGCATGGTAAGAATACACGGAAGGATTTAGAATATGTAAAATTTTCCTTCGAAATACAGACAGCGTTTCATGAGAGATTCTACCAAGTTAAACAGAAAATTCTTTCGTTTAGATGGTAAAAATACGCCCAAACTTATAATGCAACATTTCTGTTTTTATTTTTTCGTAAAATGTTCAAATTTTGTACCTTTTTTACAAATAATTTACATTACCAATCATTTCTCAACGTTTTTGTTTTTATGTTTATGTAAAATGTTCAAATTTTGTACCTTTTTTACAAATAATTTATATTATCAATCATTTCTTTTTTTTTTTCAAATGGCTCTCAAGGTAGTGAAGATGTGAAAAAGTGAAAACTTGACATATTACCAATAAAGTATTTGCACACACTTCCCTTAGTCCACTTCAGATGTTCCCTACCATGCATGCTGCATCCACAAAATGTTTTTCATCTATCTTTAAAAATTTACTTTTTGGAAGATGGCGGGGTTTGTTTCTACATGACTCATTTTTTTAAACCCCACACAATTAATTATAAGGACATAGACAACAATGTTTTCTTCCACAGCTGACAATGAGGAAATATTGATCTCTCCGACCTTTCCTTTATATATATATATATATAATAGTTTAAAATCACACAATATTTATAAGACGTGACACGATAACAGAAGGTTAAATGTATACCTAATGTTAATAATTACACAATATATAAGACAAAACAATTGATTCATAAATTTATACACATTTTAATTGTACATCATGATACTAGTCAACGACTTATTTAATTTTTAAAATTTTTTCTACCAATTTTTTATATGATATTTATGTTTAATAATTTTGACTGCTATTGCTTATTTATTTTTTAATACATACACTGTGTGATACATTTTTTACTTATATATTCGTTCGTCTGTTTTGAATCGCAGGGGGTGTTGGGATACGATTTCCTCACTCCCTCACGAACACATAACCTTATACTGACTAACACTGTATGTAACATGTTTATTACATTTATTTGTTTCACATGTGGCGACACTGATTGTCAACACAATATTCTTACCGCCACTGCTCGACGGAGAATGTTCTCCGCTCGTCAGTCGTTGTACTAACGTCGATCATAAATCTTTTTCTAAGATGGAAGTTCGTTCTTATCTTTTCCATGTCAAGTGATCAGAACTCACCTCAATAAATGTTGAAGGCAACCAAATGAGATATCAAACCTTTGACTATATAGCTTAAAGGTTTGATATTTCTATATAGTCAAAGCTTTTCACAGAATTCATCTAGGAATTCGATTCGTCGCCGTTAAATTAATTAGAATTCAGCTATGAATCGAAGAGAATTCACCTACGTATTCTCTTCGATTCGCCGTTAAATTAATTAGGATTCATCCTTTGACTATATAAGCTATATAGTCAAAGGATTCAGTGACAAATCGAGGAGAATTGACTTACAAATTCTCTTCGATTCGTCGCCCTTAAATTAATCAGGATTCAGCGACGAATCAGAGAGAATTCATCTACGAATATTAAAAAGGAATAAATGACGCTATTTAATTTTAAAAACACTTTCATTTTGTAAAATGACAATGCAAATCCCTCCAAATTATTTAATCAATTTATGTATGATATTTGATTTGATAAATCCTGAAAAAAGGGAACTTTTGAATGAAATGTACGCCTTCATGGCGTCTCCATATAAGCCAATGTTAATTTTATCAGTATGCGCAGTCCATTATGTATATTGTCGAAGGTTAGAACTTTTTTTAAATTAACAGCAGCTGATTGGTTGTGTAAAAACACTAAAAAATTAGAAATTTTATAACTGGACAAATTTAACGAACTCTGAACGCTTAACGCTTGAAGTGCGGAAATCCTGAGTCACCTGAGTCCTGACTCTTGACGTCCTGGCTAATAGTTAATTTTTATGTCCATTTTTTCTTCAAATTAATTCAAATTTAATCGAATGTTAAGCAAATACCTTCGTAATTTTCGAATGATTTTCGTTTTTCTTGTCATTGTTTCTCGTGTTTGGTTCAGCTGAAATCGTGAAATTTTTACCACAACTAAACTTGGTAATGGACCGAAAAAATATTTTATCTGGCAAAGAGAACAAGCCACTTGTTTTCCCAGCAACACCAGATTTGAAACGACTAGGTTATGGAACGGGTAATTTATTATATATGTATTACTTTACATATAAACGATGTTTGCATCGCATCTCACCCTAAAGGATTATAGGTGTCGGTGTTTTTCACGTTGATCGCAGTCCGAAAAATGGTATTATGTCTTCTCCTTGGGCTCTAAAAAGACTAATGCGCGGAAATAACTCGAGTCGTACGATCATGGGCCAACGATTGCGTAGCGAAGCCGACATTCTACGTAAATTGAACCATCCAAATATCGTTGGTTTTCGTGCTTTTCTGCGAACCTCCGACGGGCGAGAATGTCTGGCTATGGAAAAATGTCACACCTCGTTGTATGATCTAATCGAAGATCGAAACTCCGGCTCATTCGCACCGAACGATATTGAAAAAGTGGCCGTAGAAGTTGGGAAGGCATTGGACTACATTCATAACGAAGTTCGCCTTTTACACGGAGATATTAAGTCGGCGAATATTTTAATCAAAGGTATGGCGGATTCAATTTTTTGTTGTATCGCTGTCCAAATGTTGACTCATATGCAATTTCAGGAAACTTCGATGTCATTAAATTATGCGATTTTGGAGTCAGTCTACCGCTCACTGCCGATGGATATTTAGACAAAGCGTCAGCTGGAAAAAATGCCACATACATCGGTACTCAGCTGTGGAGTGCCCCTGAAGTGTGTCATGAGCGGACGAAAACGTTGGTTATTACTGACAAGGCTGACATATTTGCATACGGATTAACGCTGTGGGAAATGATGACGCTGACTTCGCCTCACATGATAGACTTAATGGATGAGACAGATTCATCATTTGATGAAGAGGCGTATGATGAAAAACTTAATGCGTTAGTGGGTACGTGTAGAAGATAAAAAATACCTGGATTTTTCGTTTCATTTTAATTCCAGCAGATTTTTCTGGAGAAATTTAAAAAAAATAATTTTTATCTTCAGAGAATTTTTGTTTTTTATTTATTTTTTAAAAGTCGGTTAGTTTTATTGATGGAATAATGATTTTAAATGATTTTTCATTCTATGGTTAGCGGCAATATACACTTTGAAATTAACTGTTTTAAAAACCATCTCGATTCTATTAAATTGAATGGAACCACCGTGGGATCATCCTCTATCATTTAAAAAAAAATACATTAAAATCGGTACCCAGGTTGAGAAGGTATACTAGAATAAACATAATAAAAAATACATATGTATGTATGTAGATAATTATACAAGCCCTGAAGCATCCCGAGGCTTGTTCCAACCCACGAATTCTGCTGGCAGGATAAATAAATAAATAAAAATTGTCTGTCTTTTTGTCTACATTTAGTTTCTTTTGTTTCCGGGTAGTTGGCTCATGCACATCGAATATAAGGAAATAATAGCAAAATAATTGTGGCAAATTGATTTCGACTCACTTGTTTGTGCATCCTATACCATACTTTAATACGAGCAATAATTGTTTGTATGTTTGTATGTATGTGTGTAATCACGTTCTGAAGAACTAAACCTTCAAAGTGGCTGAAAATTACAGGATAGTGGTTTTTGAGTGTGAGAAAATGATCTAGATAGGTCCCCAAGTTTGAGAAAATTTGTTGAACTGAGTTATGAGCATCTCAGTTTATCTATTAGTAGAAGTGATAACAGCTAGTGATGAAATTTTGTGATTAACTCTAAAAGTAACGGATAGGAAAGGTTTTATTAGTGAATTTTGTAAGGTTTAGGCTGTGTAGGATTATTATAATTTATGACTATTGAAGTAATGAGTTTAATATTGCGATCTTAATTCTCGAGATTAATTATAAAATTCCTCAGCTTGTTTTAAATTTACAAAATTTTTTCCATTTTTCACATTCGAGCAAAGCTCAGTGAACCTGGTACTAATGGTGACATACCGATTGAATTGATAATCTTATTTTTTTTGAAGTCAGTTAAAAAATGAAATCATCTGGTTTAATTTATTGTGCATAGTTTAAACTATTTCCGCTCTGATGAATTATAATATTGGAAAATAGGGGAAAATTCAGTCAGAGAACTTTGAAAAAATAATGATGGTTCCAACTAATGAAATGAATGTATAACTTAACTAAAAAAAATTTACAACCGTAAATTCGATTATTTTTTTTGGTCTAGTTTATGCTTTTTATGGGTTCCAATTGGACCTCTGAAGTAATCTATTCTTGCCCCATTTGTTTTGAAAAGACTGCTTGAACATATTATGTCAAGCAGTTACTTCGCACGAGTGTCACACACTGTTTGTTGCAACAACCTACCCAAAAGAAACTAAGAAAAAACATGCAAAATAATAATTACTAATTTTACTTTTAATAATCCAAACAATTACGACACCCAATCCCAAACTCCTCATACTCCTAAAAAAAAATTCAAAATAAATGAAACTTAATTTTTCTTAAATTCAACGTTAATTTGATTTTTATTTTTTTATATTATCACTCCCATCCACCCAAAAGGGTTTTATACTGAAAGAAAATCAATTTTACTGAAATGAAATCATAAATTAATACTATACTCTATCGTTTTCTTTTTTTTAATTTTTTAAAATTTTTTTTTGTTTTACATAAAAGAAAATTTTCTATTTAAAAAGAATTGAGCCATTCATGATTCTGCCTCTTTAATGTCTTCGACTTAGTCCTCGCATTGCCCTAACTTATCCAATGTTTCGGGTGCATTACCTTGCCTGAATCTTGAGAGAAGTAGGCATCCAAAAAAAAATTAAAGCTGGTTCTTTTCTTCTCAAAAGAATTGTTTATAAAAGAACTGTTGTTTGAAAAGCTATGATTCTTATTCGGCTACTAATAAATTTCAAATTCCTAAATGCTACAAACGCTGATGACGACCTTTTTTATTTTTTTAGGTACTCGCCCTCCTATCCCAGAGTATATCGTCAACGACAAGACTTATAACAAAGTGATTAACCTTTTCCTGAAATGTACCGAATTAGACTACCGAACGCGTATCTCAGCGACAGATGTGCTTCAATTTCTTGCGGACAACTGAAAATCGTTTACCATATTTTCATAATATAACCGTATGGAGTAATCTGTACCAGCATTCCACACGTTTATTTATATGGGGTAATTCTGGATCCTTAGATTAGACATCACTTCATTGCGACCGTATTCTAATAGTATGGCCAAATTACTCAAAATGTTAATAAAATAACATTCTTTGGTAGAAAGGGAAAGTTTACTGGAATATGCGAGGTGAGGTTACAGAAATATGGCACAAAACCCCCTACTCCCATATGTTGTTGAAAATATTTGGTGGCACATTTTAGTCACCCAAATTGTAAGTTTTTGATTACGTCTCAAAACCGAGGCATTCCCCAAAGAAATGTTTGAAACTAAAAATATTCTTCGTAAAACTTCCTATAAGATGATCTTCTTGAAACCTTAAACCCTTATAAATTTTTCTCTAGAAGTCAATAATTTCTATATTATCCGCAAAATTTTTCTACTTTTCAACAAAATTTTCGGAGGTACCTTACTTTTGACAAAATCTGTTGGCCAACAGTTTAATCTATACTCGATTTCAGGCATATCAACTCGGGAAGGATATTTTTTATTTGAAAGATATTTTCGGAAGATGCTTCGTTTCCGAAATAAAGTCTAAAAAACTAGCGTAGCAAACCTCGCTAGAAAAAGTAGGTTTTTAAAAGAAAGAATTATGAATTTTGATGGTCAGATTAATTGGCTGTAAGTTTATATGCGTTAATAATATGTTATGATTGTTTGAAATATATTAGCTACTGAAAAAATATTGGACAATGTGAAATATAAAAGCATTTTTTCTTGAAAAAATGAAAAATAAATTAAGATGATAAAGTATGGTACATTATCATATAACTTAAAATAAAACCAGTGAAATATAATAAAGTTATGAAATAGAAAAAAAAGAAAACGAGTATGTGATTAATTTTTGTAAAAAGAAAAGTTAATGCAAATTAGAAAAAAGAGGGAAAAAAAGCTTTATCGGAAGTACCTTTCGGTCGATCCGCGCCAATATTGGAAGCGTCCTACAACAAATCAAAATAAATATTTACTCTGAATTTCGTGGCTATTAGTGCAAAACTGTGCCTTTTATAATCAGAATAAAAATAAAAATGGTAGTACCGGAAGTACCGTCTGGCCAGTCCACACTAAAATCAATAGGTCTGGTTCTTGGCTCAGTAAAAATGTTCGTACCGAATTTTGTGATTATTGGACAAAAATTGCAACTTGTCCCGTGGAAACAATAAATTGACTCATGTGTTTGTGTGTGGATGAATTTGCGTTATTGGTTCCAAAATTTTCCTGGGGTTATGAAACAAAAAACGTGCCCACTCTCAACCCTGGATGCTAATACCGCACTAATTGTAATAAGTATTATTCTGAATTTCAAAATTACACACTTTGAAACCATTAAAAACAAAAACTGACTTGAAGGGAATACCATCCTATTGATCTACACGAAAACTGGTAGAATGTTACAATCAGTTATAATAAATGTATTTGTTTAAAATTAAGCATTATATATCCAGACTAAAAATGAAAAGAAATATCTTTACCAGAAGTACCATCCGGTCAATCCCCGTTAAAATTGGTAGCGTACTACATAAATTATGATAAATAATTGTTCCTAATTTTGTGGCTACAGTTGCAAAATTGAGCATTTTATAGCTAAAACAAAAACAAAAATGGTGTTATCGGAGCACCAAAATCAATAGGTCTGGTCCTTGGCTCAATATAAATGTACATACCAAATTTCGTTATTATATGATAAAAATTGCGACCTATACCGTGAGAAGAAATGAACATATCAATTTATCTATCTATCTATCTAGATTGTATATGAATTTGAGTTATTAGTGTCAAAATTTTTCTGAGATCATGAAACGAAAAAGTACCCACCACAACCCTGGGGGCTAATACCGCACCGAGCGTAAAAAGTAGATTTTCTAAAGAAACCTACTTAAAAACTGAATTTGGGTGGTTAAAATGTGCCACCAAAAATTTTCCCCTGCTCGTAGGAGGTTTTTGAGACATGTTTGTAACATCTTACCTGGAATATTGCGGCAAATTCCCCCTTTTTACTCGAATATGTATTTTAAATGTCCAACCTTCCTATACTACAAAGCAGTTATGTACAGTATTTGTAAATAAATTTTATACTATGATAAATTTAATGATTGAGAAATTTTAATTTTTTTTCTACGCAGCTAATAATTTTTGGGATAAAGTGGAATAAGAATTTGCAGTAAAACAAAATCAGCATTTAAAACAAATTATGTGCCTTAGACTAAGATATATCACATCACCTTTTCACTTATCCACAAACAGATTAAGCTTTGTGTTCTGATCATTAGAAATTTGATTGTAATCCCACTGAGTGCCACTCATAAAATTTTTATCTATTTAAACTGATGGGTGAGATTGAAAATTGTTTTAGTTGTTGGTTGAGTGTATCTGCTCGCAGCCTACACCGTTTTGAAAATGAAAAAATTGTGATAAAAGGTTTTACTTCTGGAAGTTGTTGGGTTAGATTCGTCTGATGATAGGAGAAAAACCCGATGTTCTCAACCCGTACACTTCGGAAGTTGGCGGAAGAGGAGGTCTCAAATTAGTTTTTTGCGTTTTTTTTGGAAATGATACATATTTTGATAAATATTATTGGACATGAAACATTGTACGTAAAATTCTCTGCAAAAATGATGTGTAACATTTTTCTGTAAATTTCCCAGAAAGCCCATAATGTAACTCCAAAATTAGTTTCTCTTATACATACAAGACAGGTATATCCAATCAAAATAATGGTCCTATCATACATACAGCTAATAAATATGAATAGAAAAAAAAATTAATTTTTTTGTGTGGGGGTGGGTGTGGGAATATATGTATGTAAAGTTCATTTACCACACCTAACTTCAGAACCACTCAACGCGTTTAATGGGTTAGTAATTTTCGGTTTTCCAATCTAATAATTTAAGGAGTTGCGTTGTATCTGGAGATTTTTAATTGATGCTTGGCTATTAAAATATTAAATTTTTGTTTCGAAAATAATTTTTTATTAAATTTTAATTAAATTTATTTGACATTGAAGCCTATACGTTCGTATTGTACTTTAAACTGCACTGCCAGTTTCGTTATGGTTGTTAACTCATTGCTGATTTATTTCACTTTATCGCTTTAATTCCTTCCAAAAAATAAAAGAGTTTATTATTAACCTTAAGTGAATACATTTTTCTCATCTTGAAGAGAAATTTAGTTATAATAGTCAACACTGAAGTCAGTAAGCCTTGCAGTGTCCTGGATCTTTAACTCTGTTAAATTCTGGAGTTGAATTCACCGAGCTAAAATTCGAAATTTAGTTCCAAAGAACAAATCAAAGACGAAGATTTAATATCGAGGGGCAAGAAAATTTTTTTTTTTCGTATGTGGAAATTTTCAGTATTGAATTTAACCTAGTTTTTTTGTTTTTTCTTTATACTTGTCTTATTTTTCCAACATTATTCAGGTGCGTAACGAAGAAGCAATTTCAAGAGGTTTTAAAAAATATCAATTTCAATCCTAGTTTTCTTTGTCTAGATGTATCATAACACTTTTATATACTAATTATATAATCGAGTTCAAGTTGGCACAAAAATATATTTATGATCCACGCATCATTTTCCACTTCTACTTTTTAATTCTTGGGTTAGGAAATAGTTTAATGCGGTCATTTTTTCTTTTTTCTAATTTTTCCGTCCTACAGTTCTAACTCCAACCTCCAACTACTCTACTACCAAAAAGTAATTCTCTGATCCAGAAAAGTGAACCTTTCACTCCGAAAATGACGTCAGAAAACGCGTTATTATGAACCGGAAGAGCATAAATTAATTTTCAAAGTTCGAAACTTCGAATGTCCGAAGTTCGATGTTTCAGTCAGATTCAAAGGATTCATTTCAATTTAAATTTCATTTATGTTTGATTTCTGGACCTATTGAATCTCTATTTTCACTTCAAGACTGAAGTTGTAATCTTGTGAAAACGAAGTTCACGTTCTCAACTTGGCTTGGACTTTGAAAACTCAGTGTAGACATGTTATATTTGCACTTAGGTACTTGGCAGTTGGCATGCATTGAGTTATTTGATGTTCCGAGGTTTCCTTCCAGTCTTTAAGAATAAGAAAAAGTTACAAAATTTTATATCTTTTGAGAGGATAGCAAAACTGCGTCTGGCTGCGGACACAACTTTGAGTGTTAACTCTTACGCCCATTATCAAAACTTTTTGATGCTAAGCGTGAGAAGTAGGCGTTATTACACGGCAGCATTCATGTCGTGCTCGAAGTTTAAATTGAACGATTTAAGCTTTTCGAGTTTCAGCCAAATCGAATTGTCACAACAGAAATTACATATGTGAAAAAATTAAAAAATGAAGCATGCTTTTTTTGTTGGTATGAAAGTTTGTAATTTTGCATACTTACCACAAAAAATTATATACCTAAAGATGTCAATAAGAACAGTTTTAAACAGTAAGCGAATAATTTATTCAAAAAAAATTGGGATGTAAATATAATTAATAACAATTATTAATAGAACGACGCTAAAACAGGTTTGGTAACATGAAAATGTTTCACAAAAAATAAAATTTTTTAGTCCCGAGAATTTACCACCGGACATTATTTTTGTATTCATCCTTAACGCTAATACGCTTAATGGTTTCGTATCCTAAAATTATTGAGAAACTAAACATGACAGACTGTACTAAGCGAGCTGAAAGACCTTTGCTAAACATCCAAATGCCTTCTTCGCGCCATAATGATTTAGAGGCGTTCAAAATGGAATTAGTTCTTTGAACCTAAAAAAAGTGGTCACTTTTAAATATGAATTTTCAGATCATTCATTAATTGAATCAAAAGATTTGAAAAATAGCAACGAACTTGTAATCGAGCCCTAATAGTATCCAAAGGATTAGTGATCACGGTAGTGGCAAAGCCACCAAGGGTCCCAGCCAAACACTGAACAAATAAATGGGATATATTTTCTGGAAAAATTATCTGCAATTTATCTGTAAAGTTGATGGCGAACATAAGAAAACAATTATTTTCCAAACAGCAAAATGCAATGTTACCTTGGAATATATGATATAAGGCCCACCAAATGGCACTGTTGGGAACGTAGGTGCACAATGATGCAACATATCCTCTGTAGAAACCTAAAAACCCATCCTGATAATAGATAAATTGTCCTATATCGACGGCGGTTTGAAACTTCGATCTTGCTGGATTAATTGTCAGTCCCAATGGATACAACACAAACTATAAATCAAGTAAGCGAGACATGAATTCATAATATTAACGTGAAAGCAAAATCAGCGAAAGGTTACCTTCTTTTGAGGACTTGAATTTTGTTCAGTTAAACCCAATAACATGAGATGCTGACTGATCACATCAAACGGAACTATAATTGTTTGACCGACTAAAGATGCTGAGCCACCGGCGATCAATGTTTTTATTTGAGGATGAATATTATATTGACTAGATACATGTCTCACTCCTTCGTATGTACCAATATAACAAAATCCGGAAACTATTTGAATCGAATTTACCCAGAAACCTCGATAAAGTCCTGATACTCCTTCGGTACGGTATATTTTGCAGCCGGCGTCAATGAGACCTATTAAAACGAAAAATTATTTTATGTAAATCATCCACAAAATGCGTCGTGAAAAAAATCTATTTACCTTTGTACAGCTGATCATTTTTCTGAAGTTGTAATCTCGTTTTAATCAAAGTCAAAGGATACAACGAACCACGAACACAGAAATGGCTGACCATACTTAATGGAAAAAATTTCGTTTTATCCATCATATGCCATTCAATATGTCTCAAAAATGGTTCTTCACTGTCCATTTTATTCAGGATAATAAATTAATGGAAAATGTAACTAATGAAGGATCATTCGATTAACAGTAGTAGGTCGAAGGTCTCCGCGAAAATTTTGAAAGAAAAGAGAATAAAGGGCTCAAAAGCAGAATAAGGCAGTGTTGAAGGTACCATATTTTAGGAAGAACTCGAAGGAATGGAAATACATGTAAGTGGATGAGCAAAATTATGATTGATGTAATCTGGTCATTAATTTATGGTTAAAAAAAACAACTTCGTACGTTGAAGTGAATCTACACTCATAACTAAAAAGTGCAAACTTGTTTTAAAAAATAAAATACACGAACAAGCCGAAAAATTCAAGAGATTCACTGCATATTCAAATTCAAAATTCAAAACGAAGGAACAATTACGAAATTTTACTTTAGGGTTACTATACTATCCATTAACCATATTTTAAGGCAGATTTTAGGGAATTAAATAACAAACGTCTCGCGCCAGCTTTGTCAAAATACTATTTTGTTATTTGTCATGTTCTTATATCGTTTATGATCAAGGCAACCATTCTCTTTATATAATGATTATAATGATTATTGAATGTTCACATCTCAATCAAAGGTACACGTGAAGATACGAAAATTTAACAATTATCCCCCAAAAAATTGTTGTTCTTCACTCTCATTCAACCTTTGACTATATAGCTTTATAGTCAAAGCATTCAACTCACACATAACACTTAGCGCCACTACATTCGTTTACCGTTACTAACACATTCAGGTTAGGTAACACTCGTAACTTTTATCTCTCGAACTTTGTAAATCCCTTTTCCCACTTGAACATCTTTTGTGCAATAAAGGGAGATTGTTCATCTTCCTCAAACTTATTTCAGACATATATATATTTTGTTCTTTTAATGTATTACAGTATTTCAAACTAATTCATCATTTCTTTTCTCAGAAGTCAACCTCACTTCAAAAATGTAAAAGGTACAGGGATTTGAACCTGGGACATTCAAATTTTAGAGCCATGCCTTAACTTATTAATTATTATGCCACGAGAAACTCCTCAGATTTACAGTTTTCAGCACCCTGTAACACACAAAACTGTAGAAACTATAATATAACCCATAAGTCTAATTCACACTTGGCTAGTTTTTATGCTATTAAGAGTACTAGCCAGCTACTTGGGGTACTATTATGAGTGGATATTACAATTACAGCCATAAATAAATAAGTAATATACTTCCCACATAGATGAGTAACTTCTAACTTATATAAATGATTTAGTTTTATTAATTTTGGTAGCCGATTGGCTAAGTACCCACCTTGGAACTTTGATGATGTGTGTTCAAATCCCAGTGAAAACAGGAATTTTTTTAAATTATTACCAAATAATAAATCAAAAATAGCTCTAGAATAATTCTAGTGATGTTTAGTAATGGCAATACATATTTTAGGGATAAATGTTTTATGAGTTATGAAGTTTGTTTCCAAATTACACTGACATACATCACTCAAAAATTTGTTGAAGATTGATTAAAGATCACATAGAAAAGAAACGCATTTATCGAATCATCATGAATGTATTTCAACAATACTCAAGAATGCTATCGGCGAACTAAAAGCTCGTTGGTCAAAATATTTCCCAGCTGGGAATCAGTGCAACCACATGATGAAGCACAAAAACATATTATATATTTTATTTACAGGTTATGCAAAGTCGTGAACAAACAATGTTATGTCATGAGGTTGTATGGAATCATCTCCCAACAAAATTTGTTGTGATGGTTAGCATAACTAGAAATAGAAAATGTCAAAAAGTGCTAAGAGAACACTCCATAATCACAGCCTAAACCATTGCTCAACTTAACTTGGCTCAAGTGGATAACTATTCAGAATTATTTGGCTATTTCACCAATGTTTACAATGTAACATATTTTATAATGTTGTAAAAAAAATGGAAGAATAGTTTTCCACCTGAGCTGAGTTTAGTTAAGCTTTGGTAAGCTGTGATTGTAATATCCACCCTACATGAACAGCTGAAGTAATCAGATGTTTTTTAACATTTTAAGTCAACTTCAACTTGGCAGATTGTCACATGAGATTCTAATGAGATTCTTGTAAAATTATCTGCCAAGAATTCTCATTATAATCTCATGTGACAATCTGCCAAGTTGAAGTTGACTTAAAAGGTTAAAAAACATCTGATAACTTTAGCTATTCATGTAAGGTGGATAAGGACTTTTAACCAAAACATTTTTGGGGTTACTGGTTACTGGGAACCAATAACAATCTAAATGTTGTTCTGGTTACTGATTATTGGTTAAAAATGTAATTATTTGGTTTCTGGTTAGTGTTCTGGTTAACCAAAACAACTTTTCTGGTTATTGGTTATGGTTACTGGTTATTGTTTAAGACAAATTTTGGGGTAAAACAGATGAAAAAAAATTTCTCCAGGTCAAATTTATATATGATTAATAATTTTTTGAGAAATGATTAGTAATTTTTGAAAAAAACAATCAATAATATTGATATTTCATGAAAACCAATAAAAACCGATTCTTTCTTGTTATCGTTCTGGTTAATGGTTTCAGCCTTTCAGCATTTTAAGGGAACTGGTTATTGGTTATTGGTTAGGACAAATTTTCTTGTTTTGGTTATTGGTTGCCAAATCAATGTTGTTAATTTGTTTTGATTTTTAGTGGTTATTATTCTGATTATGGTTGTGGTTATAAGCCCTAGGGAAAGGAAAAAATATGTAGGAAAGGATGCTAAATAGAAATCATTGACAAATGAGACTGTTAGAAAGAGAGAAAAACTGGTTTTGGTATTAGCTTTCTCACTCTAATATTTGTTGAAACATATGAGGATAATATTTAACCAAGGATCATGTTTTCGAGTGAATTAAACAAACAAGTTTACAACAACAACATTTAATGGACGATTAAAGAACAGTTAAAAGTACAGTTGACGGTGTGAGTAGAGAAATGAAGAATTCTCCACTATGATGTAACAGTGTGTGTGAGAATAATATTACAAAAGTGATGTATTAAGAGTTCAGTGTTGCCAGGTAGTGCACGAGATGTATGAGAGTTATATGAGCTCTGTTTGATATTTGATGTGAGGCGTACAGAACGAGGATCGAAAGAACTTGAGACTTTTTACTTTAATGACATTTTATTAGCGACTAAATTATGTTTCACAAACAAAATATGAAATGGCAAAGCAAAAGCGTTATCGGATCGAGAATAGTAGGGGAAGCACTTCGTGATGAGAGTGTACATATGACATATATATATTATGTGTTCGTGATGATGATGAAGAAGGAGAGAAGGTGGGATTTCCATTACAACACCCCCTGAAATTTTACCGTTCGAGTTCTTCATCATGTTGTACGCTGAAAGTGAACGAATTATTATTATTTAAAAAAAAATATTAAGTACAAAAATATGCATAATAAAAAATAAAAAAAATAAAAAAAATAAAAAAAATAAAAAATATTGACATCGTATTATTTGAATATTATTATGGTAACTTTGGTTCCTAAAAAAAATTTGTGCTTCGAGAATAATAAAAAAATAATTGAGTAAAATAAATAAATAAATAGGTAAATAAATATGGTAACATGCATAGAATATTAATATATGATATAAAAATGGTATATGTGAAAAGCAAAAAAAAAATTATTAAAAATACAAAAATTGGTAACATGCAAAGATATTAAGAGTAACGGATGATTCATTCATCGTATATTTCAAGTGTGAAAAAAAAAATAATTTTTAGTGGTATTAACATATCTAAAGATTCTTTTTACGTAATTTTTCAAAGTATCATTGGAATTATTTTGAAAATGTGAGAAAAAATTGACTGGGAACAATATGTCTGGTCTTGTAAGTCTCGCTAAATATAATAGCCTTCCTATCATCGACCTATATTCTGTATCATCTCTTCCATTTTCTATTTTATCTATTTTTAAGCCCGTTTCCATAGGGGTATTCGTATTTTTTAATTCTGAAATTCCAAATTTCTTAAGCATTTTGTCTATATGTTTATACTGTGAGAGGATTATCGTATTATTTTCTATATTTCTCACTATTTCTAGACCTACAAAGAATCTTGGGTTATTTATTATAGTAATTGTAAAATCTTTTTGTAGCTCTTCATTTATTTTGGTGATGGATGATTGCGAATTTGACGCAATTAATATGTCATCCACATAAGTTAAAAAATATGTCTTTTCATCATTATTTTTAATTACATAGAGACATCTAGCACTCCTTGTTTTATTAAAGCCCATATCTCTTACTTTTGTGTCCAATAAGTCGTACCATGATTTGCTGGATGTCTTTAATCCATAAATTGATTTCTTCAATTCGAGTACCTGATTTGTATTTATATTTATACCCTCAGGTCTTTTTACAAAAATGGGTTTTTCACGTCATACTGCACCATTATTAATTTTTCTTTATTAACTATGGATAATAATAATCTTATGGTTCCTATCGATGCCACCGGGCCATGGGTTTCGGCAATGCCGTATTTGGTTCGATCTTTGAAACCTCTTGCCACAAGTCTCGCTTTCGGTTTTGGATTTCAAAACTCATCAAATTTTATTGTAAAAATCCATCTTGTATCAATGAGTAGTCTATTATTTCCCATACTTTCAAGTCATCAAGAGAATTAAATTCGTCATTTATGGCCCTAATTCAATCTTCTCTAAATGGGTTTGTATCTATTTCAGAAAATGTTTTCGGAGTATTATCCTCTATATATATTTTATTGTATTTTATATTGATATTCATGATAATTGGATTAATTATCCCTAAATCATATTCATAATCTGCTGTTTTTATTGTTAGTGGTTTATTATTTATTAATAGGGATTTTATGTTTTGACTTTCATCCATTTTTACATCACATGAGATATAGGATTTTGTGTTATAGGGATCTTTGAGACAGTATCCCGTAATTGTATAGCCCATCATTATATTTTTTTCTGCCCTGTGTGCTAGTTTTGGGTTGATTTTATTTTTTGACTTTGCTTTTGCTTTTGTAGCATTCTGTTTTCTAACCTCCATAGGTATATGCCTATAAGTTAATGCTCCAAAAACTTTAAGATTTTTTAAGTTTGGCTTTATTCCATAAAATAGTTCATAGGGTGTTTTAAATCCCTCATTTGCCTTTGTGGGTGATCTATTAATTAAATAAGCTGCTGTTACCACAGCGTAGGACCAATATTTTATGTCTAGGTTGGCATCAATCAACATGGCCCGTACTCTCCTCATTAAAGTTTGATTTTGCCTTTCGGCAACACCATTCAATTCCTGAGAATATGGTACCACATAATCCATTGTTATGCCAACCTCATTGCAATAATTTATTATTTTAGCATCGGTATATTCTTTTGCATTATCACATCTTATAGTTCCTATTGGATATTCAGGGAATTTATTCTTCATAGATATTATAATATTTTTGAATTCATTTGTCACCTGGCTTTTATTAGCAATGGGTATGACAAAAGTGTATTTCGAGAAGTGATCTATAAAAGTTAAAATATATTTTTGGTTTGCCACAGAGGGTGTAAATGGACCCATAATGTCTGAGGACGCTATTTCCAATTTTCGAGTTAGTTTAGTTCTAATACCAGTATGACCCAACCTCGAATTATTGGCAATACAACATATCTGACAATTTATGAAATCCTCATCTATAAAATTCATATTTTCGGGAATGCCAACTGCCAAAGTTTTTAATTTTTGCAGATATCTGGCATTTAAATGTCCAAGTCTCCTATGTATTATTAATTTTTTGTTAATATTATTATTTATTTGTGATTTATTAGTATTATCATTAATTTCATTATTTTCCACTATTATTTCCTCATTTTCACCCCCCTTAGGTGATTCAGTATTAGTATCTTCTTCCTGGATTTCTAATTCAACTGTAAAATCATCCCATTCATCATCTATATTATGAGTGACGGGGGCACATATTATATTTTGTTCATCATTATTAATATCATCGTTTATTATTATTTTTTTTTTATTATTTTCGATATTATAATATATATAAAATATTCCTTCTTCTTTCTTTGCAGTCATAATTATTTCTGCACCCTCAATAAAGTAAATGTTTGCAATATCTTTTTGCTGATCAATATTAATTATTCCAGTATTCGTTATTTTGATAGCTGAAATAATATCTAAATTTAGATCGGGTACATAATGGACATCATTTAATTCTATCAATGACTGAATTTTATTGGAATTTTGGACTTTAATTACCATCCTACCTGTATGAGTGGCATATAAAAATGCATTCTTTCCAGCACACTGCAATTTGACTGGAGTCACAAATTTTTTAACATCTATTAATTTGTTAAAATCAGATGTTAGGTGTACTTCTGCAGCTCCATCCAAAATTGCTTTATCATTTGCATTGTATAATTTATATTATTATTATATTTATTATTATTAATCAATTCATTCAATAACCATTCATTATTATTTCTATTACATTTTTTTACCACGCAAGACATTTTTACTTGCTGCTCTGAACTATCTTTTTTATTATTATTTGTTTGACTTGTATTTGTTTTTGGGGGATAATTTCCCTGATTATTATTAGTATTATCGTTATTATTATTTTGTTGTGGGTTATTATTACCACAATTTTGTGCCACATCTATAACATTTTGTGTTATTTTGGTTATAATTTCTACCATTACCTTTATAGTTATTACCCCTATAATTTGAGTTACCTCTATAATTATTTCCTCTATAATTTCCATTATTATTATTCCCATTATTATTCGTATTATGGTTTTGGTTTATTTCATTACCATTCCCATTACTATTATTTCCACCATTATTACCATTATTACTATTATTTCGATTTCCATTTCTATAACCATTATAACTATTATTATTTCCTCTATAGTTATTCCTACCTCTATAATTATTGTATCTTCCCCTATAATTATATCTATTATTATTATTACTATTATTTCTATAATTATTCGATTGATTATTATTATTATTTTACTTTTTTAAGGTCTGATCCCTAAATTTTTGGTCAGAGTCCTCTCTCAATATTCTTTTAAAATTATCTAAATTTTTTCGTTTGGAGGTAAATTTTCAAACTGCATTTTTGCAATTGCTTGTTCATAGCATAAAGCTAATTGCAAATTTTATAATTCTTCTGTTTCAGTAACTTCTTTGCCACTATCTCTTACGTCAGTTACCAATTCATCCCATTTTTTTAAAAAACCTTTCCTATTTCCACCAGGCTGAAATCTGAACTCCATCCATTTTGCCTTTGCCATATTTGCTGTGACCGAAGTTTTCGTGCCATAAATATTATCTAATTTTTTAAACATTAATATTGCTGTATTACAGTCCCTTATCTGCTTTGTGATTTCATTTGATACTCTTTCTAATACAAATGCCTTGGCATTGTCTTGCATTTTGCAATAACTCACCATATCTTTTTCGGGTCGGAAATTTAAATCATCTATATGATTAATATATAATTGTAGGAATTCGTGTTCCCCGAAAATATCGTAATATCCGGCTCCCCTAATAGCTGAAATAATCATCCAGCGCCAGTCCAAGTAATATTTTCCATTAAATACCTTTCCCAATGGCGCTTGTATGGGTTTAATTTCATTTTGGGATGCCATATTTTCTTTGATTTTATGAAAACCTAATACACTTTTTTCTCTATTAATAACAGCTATATATTTCTTATTTTCTATGGATTCTTTTTCGATTTCTTTAATTAAGTTTTCTTTTTCACTATTTCCTTTTTTACCTTTTTCGTTATTATCCAGTTTTATTATTTAATTAATTAAAGAATCTGTTCATAAATTTCTCTTTCGATTTATCAGAACTATAAATTCTGCTCAAAATATAATTTACTGAAGATTCTAAAATTTTAATATATTTCAAACTGCTAATGTCTTCAATTCTTCCCGATATATCTATTACAAATGATTCTAATATTATCTCGCCTGTGAAATATCTAACATGGGGTAAATTATAAGTTTCTATCTTTATATCAACAATTTTCTCACCTTCAAACTTTTTTATTAATTCTTTTAATTCCTCTTTCTCAATATTATACTCACCAATTTTTCCTTCAAACAATTTTATTGTAGGGGACATAAATAACTTAAAAAAAAATTAATTTAATAGCCTCAGTTCAAACACAATCGCATAAACACGAAAAATAATTTACTTCAACAAATATTACCTTTACAAAAAATTTTACCTTATAATTTTCGCTGTGCTGATGAATAATTTATGTCTTCGATGCTTCGCTGTCTACCTCTGTACTTCCTGCTTAAATTTTGTTCTGAGTTGGCCTAAAAATTTTGGGTCTTCGATTTGTGGATCTACGATGAGTCCTCGATGACGGGAGCAGGTTTCCTTTGGCTGTTCACTCGATCTCTTTGGCAGTCCTTACTGGATTTAGCGTTCGATGACTTCCAGAATTGGCTGTTATTAAGTCTGGAACTTCAGCTTTTAATTTTTCATTTAATTTTTAATTTTTTCAAAATTGAAAATAAATTAACATTCGAGTTAAAACTTCTCGAAAAAACACGGTAATTACTTCGTGTATTATTCAACAGAAAACAAAAAATTTTCGCACAGCAGCAAATTAATTCAAGAAAAAATTATTATTTCATCGATTTAAATTTTCTAAGTCTCTCCTCAAAGTTCTACCGCAGCGATGGCTACCATGATGTGAGGCGTACAGAACGAGGATCGAAAGAACTTGAGACTTTTTACTTTAATGACATTTTATTAGCGACTAAATTATGTTTCACAAACGAAATATGAAATGGCGAAGCAACAGCGTTATCGGATTGAGAATAGTAGGGGAAGCACTTCGTGATGAGAGTGTACATATGACATATATATATTATGTGTTCGTGATGATGATGAAGAAGGAGAGAAGGTGGGATTTCCGTTACAACAATATTACACTAACTTACACCAACCTACACCGGTTGGTATATTCCACAAATATTCAAGTAAAACTTGGCACAAAGTCCCATAACATTCCTACATTTGTGGAATCGCCCTCCTAGTGTAGGTTGGTGAAAATTGGTGTAGTCCTATCAAACAGAGCTATGGACTTCGTCCAACAAAATAACCTTTTCCTGCATATTTTTTCATTTCCTCATACTATCAGTGTTAGTTTTATTTCTGTTGTCCCACCACCTACTGTTCTAATCGTCCATATGCAGTGTATAATTATTGTTGTAACGGAAATCCCACCTTCACTCATTCTTCATCATCATCATCACGATCACTATATATATGTCATACGTACACTCTCGTCGCGAAGTGCTTTCCCCCTACTACTTTCGATCGTACATTGCTGTTGCTTCGCCATTTCATATTTCATTTTATAATGTATTTTTCATTCGTGCAATAAACCTCAAATTCAACACAAGTCTCAAGTTCTTTCGATCCTCGTTCTATGCGCCTCACATCATGGTAGCCATCGCTGCGGTAGAACTATGAGGAGAGACTTTAAAATTTAACAAATGAAATAATTTTTTTGATTTTATTTACTGTTGCGCGAAAATCTTTCTATGTTTTCTGTTGAGTAATATATGAAGAATTAATTGTTTTTTCTTCTCGAGAAATTCAAACTCGAAATTTAATTTATTGTTGATTTTTTTGAAAAATTCAAAATTAAATCATAAATCTGAAGCTGAAGTTCCCGACTTAATAACGGCCGAACCTGGAAGTCATCGAACGCTAAAACCAAGAAGGACCGCCAAAGAGATCGAAGGAACAGCCCAAGGAAACCTGCTCCCGTCGTCGAGGACTCATCGCAGATCCACAAATCGAGGACCCCAATTTTTCGGCCAACTCCAAACCAAATTTAAGCAGGTAGTACAACGGTAGACAGCAAATTGCAGAAAACTGGATTATTCGTCAGCGCAACAGAAGGAAGTAAAGTAGAATAATTTTTTCATTTTTTGTAAAGGTAATATTTATTGAAGCTAGTTATTTTTCGAGTTTGCATAATTGTATTTTTTGAACTGAATCTGAAAAGAGAAAATTAAGTAATAATTAAATTTTTATGCCCCCGATAATAAGTTTGTGCGAAGGAAAATTAGGTGAATATAATATTGAAAAGGAAGAACTAAAAGAATTAATTAATAAATTTGAAGGAGAAAGAGTTATAGATATAAAAATTGAAACTTACGATTTACCATACGTCACATATTTCACAGGAGAAATAGTATTAGAGTCCTTTGTAGTGGATATATCCGGAAGAATAGAAAAAATTAGTAGCCTAAAATATATTAAAATTGTAGAATCTTCAGTAAACTATTTTTCAAATAGAATCTATAGTTCAGAAAAATCAAAGGAAAAGTTTATGAATAGATTTTTTAACTAATAAATAATAAAAAGAAACTGGAAGATATAGAAGGAAATAAAGTTGAAAGAAGCGAAAAAGAAAATTTAATAAATAGAATTGAAAAAGAAAAAATTGAAAATAAAAAATACGCATCTGTTTATAATAAAGAAAATAATTTATTAGGTTTTGATAAAATAGAAGAAGAAATGGCATCCCCAAACGAAATTAAACCTATCCAAGCCCCACTGGGAAAAGTTTTTAATGGGAAATATTATTTGGATTGGCGTAGAATGATTATATCTGCAATTCGAGGTGCAGGATATTACGACATCTTTGGGGAACACGAATTTTTACAATCATATATAAATAATATTGATGATTTAAATTTTCGGCCAGATAAGAACATGTTAAATTACTGCAAAATGCAGGATAATGCAAAGGCGTTTATATTAGAAAGAGTATCAAATGACATAACAAAGCAAATACGAGATTGCAATACAGCAATTCTTATGTTAAAAAAATTAGATAATATTTATGGCACGAAAACTTCTGTCACTGCTAATATAGCAAAGGCGAAATGGATGGAATTTAGATTTCAGCCTGGAGGAAATATGAAGGGATTCCTAAAAAAATGGGATGAGTTAGTAACTGACGTAAGAGATAGTGGTAAAGAGGTCACGGAATCAGAGGAACTCGAAAATTTGCAATTAGCCTTATGTTACGAACAAGCAATTGCAAAAATACAATACGAAAATTTGCCTTCAAATGAAAAAAATTTAGATAATTTTAAGAGAATATTAAGAGAAGACTCTGACCAGAAATTCAGGGATCAAACTTTAAAAAAACAGAATGGTAATAATAACCAAGTCAATAATAATTATAGAAATAATAATAATAATTATAACAGGAATAATTACAGGGGAAGATATAATAATTTTAGAGGTAGAAATAATTATAGAGGAACCGGAAATGGTCGAAATGGTTACACAAATAGTAATCGAAATAATTTTAATGGTAATAATGGAAATTTTAATAATAATGGGAATAATGGTATCAATAATGAACCAAATCAAAACCAAAATAGTAATTCGAATAGTAATGGGAATAATGGTAATGGAAATTATAGAGGAAATGGTTATAGAGGAAACTCAAATTATAGAGGTAATAATTATAGAGGCAACAATTACAGAGGTAATAATAGAAATTATTACCAAAATAGTCCGAAATGTTATAGATGTGGGCAGTTAGGTCATATAGCACAAAACTGTGGAAATAATAACCAAATAGAAAATAATAATAATAATAGTTCTAATAATAGTCAAGGGAATTATCCCCCAAAAACAAATACACCTCAAATAAATACGAATAAAAAAGACAATTCGGAACAGCAGGTGAAAATGTCTTGTATGATTAAAAAATTCAACAAAAATAATAATGAATGGTTGTTGAACGAATTGATCAATAATAATAAACATAATAATAATAAAAATTACGATATATTAAATCACAGAGCAATATTAGATGGAGCTGCAGAAGTACATTTGACATCTGACTTAAATAAATTAGTAGATGTTAAAAAATTTGTAACTCCAATCAAATTACAATGTGCAGGTAGAAATACTTTTTTATATGCTACTCATACGGGGAGAATGGTGATCAAAGTCGAGAATTCTAACAAAATTCAATCATTGATAGAGTTAAATGATGTTCATTATGTGCCGGATTTAAATCTAGATATTATTTCAGCCATAAAAATTACGAACACAGGTATGATCAATATAGATCAACAGAAGGATATAGCCAACATATACTTTATTGAAAATGCTGAAATAATCATAACAGCAAAAAAAGAAGAAGGAATCTTTTATATATATTATAATATCGAAAATAAAAATAAAAATCAAAATAACACTATAGATAATAATGAAAATAATATAATATGTGCCCCAGTTACTCAGAATATAGATGATGAATGGGATGATTTTACTGTAGAATTAGAAATTCAGGATGATGATATTAATAATGAATCACCTGAGGGGGGTATAGAAGAAGAAATTATGGAACAAAATAATGAAACTGAGGAAATACCTCAAAAAACACAAATTAATAATAATATAAATAAAAAAATAATAATACATAGGAGACTTGGACACTTAAATGCTAGATATCTGCAAAAGTTAAAAACTCTAGCAGTAGGCATTCCCGAAAATATAAATTTTAGGGATGAGGATTTTGCTAATTGTCAAATATGTTGCATTGCTAATAATTCGAGATTGGGACATAATAGTGTTAGAAATAAACCAACTCGAAAATTGGAAATAACATCCTCAGATATTATGGGTCCGTTTACGCCCTCAGTGGCAAATCAAAAATATATATTAACTTTTATAGATCATTTCTCCAAATATACGTTTGTCATGCCTATAGTTAGTAAAAGTCAGGTCACAAATGAATTTAAGAATATTATAATATCTATGAAAAATAAATTTCCTGAGTACCCCATTGGGACTATTAGGTGTGATAATGCCAAGGAATATACTGATATTAAAATATTAAACTATTGTAATGAAGTTGGCATAACAATGGATTATGTGGTGCCATATTCTCCGGAATTGAATGGTGTTGCCGAAAGGCAAAATCAAACTTTAATGAGGAGAGTACGGGCCATGCTAATAGATGCCAACCTCGACATAAAATATTGGTCCTATGCTGTAGTAACAGCGGCATATCTAATAAATAGATCCCCCACAAAAGCAAATAAAGAATATAAAACTCCCTACGAATTATTTTATGGGACAAAACCAAATTTAAAAAACCTTAAAGTCTTTGGAGCACTGACGTACAGGCATATTCCTGTGGAGGTCAGAAAACAAAACGCCACAAAAGCCAAAGCAAAACAAAAAAACAAAATTGACCCGAAGTTAGCACATAGAGCTGAAAAAAGTATAATGATGGGTTATACAAATACAGGATACTGTCTTAAAGATCCATATAATACAAAATCATATATTTCATGTGATGTTAAGGTAGACGAAACTCAAAATATTAAATCACTATTAATAAATAATAAACCATTAACCATAAAATCGTCAGATTACGAATATGATTTAGGGATAACTAACCCTGTAGTCATGAACATAAATATTAGATATAATAAAATATATATAGAGGATAATATTCCAAAAAATTATTCTGAAATAGAATCAAACCCGTTTAGAGATGATTGGATTAAAGCAATAAATGACGAGTTTAATTCTCTCGATGATATGAATGTGTGGGAAATAGTCGACTATGATCGCCAAAAACTTATAGATACAAGGTGGATTTTCACAATTAAATTTGATGAATTTGGAAATCCAAAACCAAAGGCAAGACTTGTAGCAAGAGGTTTTAAGGATAGAACCGAGTACGGTATTGCAGAGACCCATGGACCCGTGGCATCAGTAGGGACAATTAGATCATTAATATCTATAATAAATAAAGAAAAATTGATTATGGTGCAGTATGATGTAAAAACTGCGTACTTAAATTCACCAATTATTAAACCTATTTTTGTCAGGAAACCTGAAGGTGTAAATATCAACACCAATCAAGTATTAGAATTAAAAAAGTCTATTTATGGATTAAAAACATCCAGTAAATCGTGGTACGATCTTTTAGATACAAAAGTAAGGGATATGGGCTTTACAAAAACAAAATGTGATAGATGTCTGTACACTATAATTAATGATGATGAAAAAATATATTTTATAACCTATGTAGATGACATTTTAATTGCATCAAACTTACAGTCCTCAATTACAAAAATAAATGAGGAATTGCAAAAAGATTTCACAATTACCATAGTTAACAATCCAAGATTTTTCGTGGGATTAGAAATAAATAGAAATATAGAACAAAATACAATAACACTTTCCCAATATAAGCATATAGATAAGATGTTGAAGAAGTTTGGAATTTCGGACTTAAAAAACACGAATACTCCAATGGAAACGGGATTAAAAATAGATAAAATTGAAAATGGTTTAGATGACACAGAATATAGATCAATGATAGGTGGATTACTGTATTTAGCAAGACTTACAAGACCAGATATATTGTTTCCTGTAAATTTTTTGTCTCGCTTTCAAAATAATTCGAACAATACTCTGAAAAATTATATAAAAAGAATTTTCAGATATATTAATACCACAAAAAATTATAATATAATATACAAATCGGAAGGGGATGGTATACAGGCCTATATCGATGCCTTATATGCACCCCAAGTCGATGAACATAACATTGATATAAATAATTTAGGAAAAGGAAAGTCCATAACTGGCTTTATGATATTTTCTTATGGAGATTTAGTAGAATGGAATTGTGGTAAACAAACCATTCACGCATCCTCTAGTACAGCAGCCGAAATAATTGCGGTTTATGACGCATTAGATACCATAAAAGTAATACAACATATGAATTATGAAATTATAGGTGAAAAATTATGTGTAGATATAATGGAAGACAATATTTCAACACAAAAAATATGTTCTGGAGGCAGTCAGAAAAAGTCAAGGGCCTTGATGATCAAGTGTTATTCAATTCTGGAAGCATTTGAGGAAAAAATAATATTTTTTAGAACTGTCAGTTCGGAGAATCAATTGGCGGATATTTTGACAAAATCGCTAGATCGTTCAAAATTCGAAAATATCGTAGTCAAAATATTAAATGAAACGAACATTTATGCATAATATAATATAAAAATAATAATTCGTTTATTTCAAAGTCATAATATATTTCGAAATTCATCATCATAAAGTACAAGTCATCCCAAGTCCAAAATATAAGTCGTAACATGAAAATAAATGCTTAAAATTTAACCTTCAATTTACTGCAAAAATGCACTCAACAATACCATTTACCAGAAAATACTTGCAATAGATAAATGCTACAACTCTCAAAAATATTAACAAAGAAAAAAGCAAGAAAATCGAGCAAGAAAAAACCCTACAATTCGGATAATAAAAACCCTATACACTTTTGAACAACCGTGAGAGAAATACACGTAATATTCCCACACGAAGTAATGAAAAGAAATTTTCCAACAATAAATACAATAAAGATTAAACTCATTACATGACCGCAAATTAAGATAAGTCGAAAACGTTCCTTTATCATACAAAACCTCGTAAGCGCCAGTTCAAATACAATAGCATACTCGAAAGATAAAGAAGCGATGCAATGGATATTATTCTACAACCTTTTTCATGTCATGTACAACAGATAATACCTGTAAAACGTAACGTTTCTGATAACCGATCGTGTGCCTCATAAACATTGTCAATTTATTTAATAGTGATTATTTTTTTTTTTCTTTCTTCAATTCTTATATAGACGTAAATGTTCGAGAATATTTTCAGAGCACACTTCCGAATATATTTTATATTAGTCATCAATATATACGAAAAAACTTTTTGCATGTTACCATTTTTATTTTTTTTTATATACATTTTTATAATTATTAATATTTTTTATTCGATGCCATATATTATTCAGCATCACATATTAACCTACTATTGCATGTATTTTACTATTTATTTATTTATTTATTTTGAATTATTATTCTCGAAGCACAGCAAACCAAAATTTTTTTAGAAACATAGAGTTACCATAATATTTAAATTAATACGATATCAACATTTTTTTTAGAAAATATTTTATTACGTATATGTCATTTTTAATATTAACATTTTTATATAAACAATAATAATTTTACTTTCAGCGTCGAACATGATGAAGAACTCATTCGATAAAATTTCAGGGGGGTGTTGTAACGGAAATCCCACCTTCACTCATTCTTCATCATCATCATCACGATCACTATATATATGTCATACGTACACTCTCGTCGCGAAGTGCTTTCCCCCTACTACTTTCGATCGTACATTGCTGTTGCTTCGCCATTTCATATTTCATTTTATAATGTATTTTTCATTCGTGCAATAAACCTCAAATTCAACACAAGTCTCAAGTTCTTTCGATCCTCGTTCTATGCGCCTCACATCAATTATAGTCAAAGAGGTTATGGCCTAATTTCAAAATCAACATGTTTGACGAATGGGCCACCAGAGGGCGACTACTTTGACTTTAGATCCCAATCATTGCTGCACGCCTGCACCTGCACAACTGGAATATCGATGTTCCTCATGAGGTCATGGTTTCTTGCTTATTATATTAATTATTATTCATGACGTTGCACGACTATTCTTTGGTATTTCAGGTATTGAATGTGAATGTGTATCACAAGATTGCTATTCGCTAATTTTTAGTTGCTGCATATTTAAGTGTATTCATACGTACGCGCATACCTGAATTATCATTTCTCTAACATGGAAGAAGTAGCAGCAACTTGTGGCACATAATTCACGGTAAGAACTTTAAATTAATTTTAGCGATTAAGAATTCAGAAGAAAAAGATTATTTAGAGGTAAACACATATCTAAAACACTAATTAGACCGATAGTTCTATGAATTTATTGTTTAATAGTACTATTTATGTTATCACATACGCAGATACATAAATTATTAGTACGAAATAAAATCAAGTGAATTCTACTTATTTTTCTTTTAGTCTGGCTCCAGCAATTAATACTGAGATATTATGGTATTATATATTCAGAACTACTAATGTGTTAGTATTAATGCAGTTTGTTTTTGCAGATCAAAGGTTGAAATTGCTTTCATCATTTTGTTGAAGAAAAATTACTCATACTGGATTGGAATTGTAAATTTACCCCTGTATTACTGTGATTTGTGATTGGAAATATTGAAGTACTGTACAGGTATTGTGCCTTGGGGAATTCATTTATTATAACTAAATTTCTGCGGAATGGTGAAGAATGTAGTATGATGTTTCATCTCTAATTGTGTGTTTCGAGAGTAAAATTGTTAGAATGTGAAGAATTTTATCAGATGTGTTTCATAGTTGTTGGTTGTTGAAATTCTGGGAGTTATCTGTGAGTTCTTAATTATAATAACTATTGGGAACTAATATGTAATAACTCACTGAATTTCATGGACGCTATTGGATATAACATTCTGATAAAATTTCAAGAGATAAATTAAGTATTTAAGGTACTTGAGATCTTTTTCTTTGATTGTTTATAAATATTTTGTTTTTGATATAGCATAATTACAAATTATTGCCTTTAATTTTTTCAAATTTGTTAGAAATCATTCGTAACTAAATTTTAAAAATTTGTTACTTATTTTGTATAAATTGAAGAGTAACATTTGAAAATAAGATGGAGGCAAGTGACTTATAAAAAGTCATGAAATGAGATCTAGATGAGATATTCATTGATCGCTGATCTTGTGGGTAGTGTAAGTACCTACTGTATAGAGAAAAGAAAAAGAATTTCAATACTATAATCATAGATAAAGCATAATAAAGGAATATTCGTGTTTTTTTTTTTTTTTTTTTTTTTTTTTTTTTACACTGAAATAAAATTGTATCAATTCTTAGTATCTACTTATCACGTTTCATTATCGCCGACAAACTCAAGTATTTAAATGCGTACCTATCAAAACTGCTTAATAATTATCAATTTCTTCATTATTTACTTACCTATTGAAACCATTGCAGAGCTCGGTCGTAATTTTTTCTATATTCATGTTCTCAATTTTCCAGGAAAACATGTAATCAAGATGCCATACAGTAGAAGCAGTGTTCATTCAAATGGTTATTCGTCGGGTGAGAATGTTATTTTTTTAAATTTTTCGTTTTTTAGAATGAGAAAAATTATTAAATGCAATTTTCTCTTAATATTTAAGATGCTCATCCTACCAATGAATCTCCAACGTATGTAATGGAACATTTGGCTACCTTTACGGTAGCCAAAGAAACAGGAATCGTTTATCCTCAAGATGGTATGCGGCGGTTACTTCAATTAGAAAAATCAAATGGAATTTGGTCGCAAAAAATGCATGTCCGTATGGACCAAAATTGGGTTCTTATCATGGATTATGAGACTGGAGTAAGTGTTCTCGAATTCTTTGCTAGGTCACAAAGGATTGAGTTGTTTAGTAAAATTTGTAATTTGCAGGTTGTAATGGAGAGATTTCCTGTCTCACTGATCCAAGAACCAACCGCATTTACCAGTCATGATCCAATGGAGATTTACAATAATATATTGGTGTTTATCGTGGGCGATGAACAACAACCAAATAATTCCCATTCCGAAATGCATATATTTCAGGTAAGTATATTTTGTTGCACCTTCGCAATTGTTAATTTGTCCTCATCGGGGAATTGGTTTGGCTAATGGTTATGCTTAATTGTTCATTATCTTCGCACGTTTAGTGTCAAAGCATATCCGCTCAAGACTTAGCCGAAGATCTGAAAATGCTACGGAATGGACTCAATTTATCAAATCATTCGAAGCCGCGGCACATACCCCCACCGCCTCCCACACCACCACCTGAACCTCCTCTCAATGGTACAAAAGTTAGGGACCAAGTCTCAGCGTTCAATGCTGTTGCTCAATGTGAGTACGAATTAAATATTGTAGAACTTCGATTGCATAGGCATTACTCATTTGAAGTATAACTTACAATCAATAATGTTACTCATGCATTGAGACTGATTGTATACAACATATGAATAAAAAATACCCACTCGTAGATAAATATTGAAGCCAAATTCGAAATATAATGTTTAAACAATGATTCAAACATGTATATAAACCTACCACAAAACGGAAAGATCCTCTCTACATTCAGCCTTGCTCATAATTTTACAGAAATTGAGAAACTTCTCTCTCTTTACTTACCTTAGTGTTCTCCGTACATTATATCCACACAAACACATACATTTCTCTTGATGCTGGTTCCCGTTATCTTTTTTCTGTCAACTTTTCCAGGAATCCAACATGCTGTATTTTCCTTCATATTGTATCATCCTTTGTGTCCTTCCTTTTCATTACTCAACTAAGTGGTCTCACTTTCTCTCACTATTCTCTCCTCTTATAGAAAACAAGTTTCTAATGTAAAGTCTCAATCACATAACGCATTATTATCATCGTTGGAAGTAGGTTGGCTGTCAGCTCTGGCAACATTAGTTGGCTTGTATGTTTAAACAAAGCAGTTGAAAACCAAATAAAAAAATGTTTGCTTCTCTTTGATTCCTCAGTTTTCATTGTTATTGGCGGAGATCAGTTGTACTTGGTCATTATTATTATTATTTTTTATGTATTCAACTACATACTTGACTCACAAACTAACGAATGAATTTAAATGAAATTTCAACCAAATTATTCTTAAAAAAAGACTTACCGATTAAAATTTCACGGTGGACTGTTGCTCTGTTACAGAGAAAATTTGTTTGCAACAAATTGATTTTAACCAATTCCAAAATTCTGTCATAGCTCTAGATTTTTAACTACAATTTGCAAATCAACAAACGGATTTAAAAAAATTGCATTTAAATAATCCTCAAACTTGGTAAAATGACCCATTAAAATTTGATTGCTCATTTTGTTTGATTACTAAGAGAAATTGTTCTAAATGCAACACCAATAACTAGAACCAAATTGTCTTGAATTCAAAAATACTTTTCAACTGCTCATAAATACTTTCTAGATAACAATTTTAGTTTCATTTCCAACTCAATATCAATCTCATGAAATTATTTACTTCAATATTAGGGCTCAACTTTGTCTTGAAAACTATTAAAAATTTCTATAATTGTGATATTTTCATGATAACATTTTTATCATTCATGCTTTTTCACCAGCTCGTTATTCACATGATGATTCTCATCTGCTGGGTATTGTTTCAGCATCAAAAATTAAAAAATGTCTATCTCATCAGCAGGTTAGTGCTGGTCAACACTCTGTTTTATTATCTTATTCACATGAAGATTTTTTTCAAAAAACAGCACAAATTTTTAAACAGCACGGTAAAAAAATCATAAAGAATCAGAATCATTATATGACGGGGCCTAAAGATCTACTGAAAATGTGACCATGTATATTTCTCTTTTTTGAATTTTATTGTTAGTCTGTGTTTTCTCCTTTTCTTTGCTATTTGTAATCAAAAATGTGTTCTGTTCTTCTGATTACTTATTACGTGGTAAATACGCTGGTAATAATTATCGCGAATCTGTGTACCCATAAGTTTGCTGATTGTTACACTTACAGGCAGAGATGAAAAGAAATTGAAAATTTCGAGCTAAAAATTTAAGATTTTTATGTTCTGAAAAATATCGTATAAATGTGAATCTATTTTTCGTGTTTTTTGCTTTAGCTGAAGCGGGACGAGCCAGCAGTGAATTTGAAGGCAGAGATGACGAAACAAGTTCGACGTCCAGCGAAAAGTACGAACGCGATGTTACTGTGTTGAATCACTGCTTCGATGACATCGAAAAATTTATAGCTCGTTTGCAACATGCTGCTGCTGCATCACGAGAGCTTGAAAGACGACAAAAGTATCTTCATAATTTGAAAAAAATTTTCAGCATAGATTCGAACATATTATTCCATAATTATTATTGAATTTGTAAATACAGGAGTAGAAAATCAAAGAAAAAAGACTTGGGCGATGGAATGCTGACCATGCGGGCTAAACCTCCGCCTGAAATCGAATTTGTGGATATATTCCAAAAATTTAAATTATCCTTCAATTTATTAGTAAGTGTCAAAAATATGCTAAGTAAATGAAAAGTATATTAACTCATTAGCTCAAGTGAATTACTTTTCTCCGAGAATGAAGTCAATACAGTAAACGCTGTTTATTAGAATCACTTTGAGACCAAGACAAAATTATCCAATAAACGACGGATTCTGTTGGGCTAAAGCTATGTTATTGAAAAAGTTCCAAGTCAAAAAAATTTTTATGTTTTTAAAACAAACAAAACTTCAGACTGACTAGTCATATTTTGTTGCTGAACAATCATTACCATAGAGATTTTTAATGTGAACACAAGTGAGTAAATAACATTACTGAATATAAATGTTATTTTTTCATCTGTGTTTCTGATTTTTCTAGAGGAATGAAAATATGGAATTAGTGAGAAAACAAGATGAAATGAGGCTATAATTAGGCAACATAACAAAAAATTCATGTTTTGTCATGCCTCTAAGATAGTTTTTTAATTGTAATTTGATTCAATTAAACGAATGGTTAATTCTGATGACCAAATTTTTTTCAATGCATTTATATACAGATGATTGGCACCTGGATGTTTGATGCTATGAAGCAGTTGATCTCATTATATGTGATACTATTAAACAGCGTCTACTGTATCTGATATGTAATTATTTGATACGTAGTACACTGTAGATAAAAAAATGAAAAGAATCTCTCTTACTGAGAGTTACCAGCTGATTATTTGTTCTTTAAGCTTCTTTTAATTTGGCTAATGAACCTATGCATGCTACTTTTAAAACCTATTCTTTAAAATATTATAGCATGAATTGAATGTAATTTTAATTAAAAATGGAATGGGAAACGACGTTCAGTCGTAGTATATTTATGTATGCGCCTTCATCATGCTTTTAAGGCAGCATGAAAATTGTGAAAACAGAAAACTCCAATTTGGAACTAAAGGATAGAAATTTCCAGAAAAATTCATTGTTACGTTTTAAAACTTCGTGTATCCATTTTCGTATTAAACCAAAATTAATGCAAAATGTCGGCAGTTCCAATCTTGACGAACCGCAAAAAATGGCAAAAAATGGAATTTGTAGAAATTTTTTCAAAAATCTAGTTATAATTTTTGAAAAATGTGAGCATCCATGCTTTAAATTTTGATATATCTGATCTCATTTTATGGTTTGAAACAAATTATGAAAGATGGAAGTGCAATTTGAATTCTAGTTGGCCCCAGGCTAAATGAGAAATTTGCATAAAGCTGGGACTTCATATTTTAAAAAACGATGTGCATTGTTGTTATTACCTCTAAATAAGAAAGAATTTTAGATTACACTTCAACTTCGTGAAAATTTCTGAGCTTGACTTAAAATGAAATCGAAAACAAAAAAATTTAAATCCTGCCCATCTCTCTATGATAGATTTTCAGAGTATTTTGAAGTTCTTTGCCTGCTTATCTCTGATACTGTGGGTACCCTTTTAATCTATTTTGAAACTATTTAAAATCCAATAAATTCTGCCTATCCCCAAACAAAACATTTGTTTTCAGATTTTACTATATAGTACTGGTCCAGTAAAGAAAGATGAAGACTTATTATGAAACTATTAATTTGACGACTTAACGACCTCTGGACCGGCCATTAGTGAATTAATGCATCAAGTTATCACGTTAGCATTGATGAATGGGATTGTAATGATTTTTCATAATAGGGCGATACAGAATTAACGCGATAAAGAAAATTTTTTATCGCGTTAAAAGTTTTATAATAAGTCTCATAATCCCTGCTTAGACATATCAGTACTAAATAGATAACCAGAATGTACCTTTTGACTTATTTTACTTTGTGTTTATGTACGTCATCCTTTTGAATTAAGTGATTTTTTTATCAGACGTTCTCTAAATTGGTGAATTCAAGCAAAACGTTGAAAATACGCAGAAGGTACGCTAGAGTTGCCTACTTTTTCGCCCGCATGTCTCCACCACAAAGTATTAAATATGAAAGAGGACGCATACAAGATGAAAAATGGCATCGCTTTTGAGACAAAGTATCCCCACTCTTAAAGATCGGTACAATTTTTGTCTCATTTTAATCTATGAAATTTGGTTTGATATAGTTCCTGAATAGTCAGTTATATTTATTCATTCATTTAATTCAATTATTTGAGAAAAAACATTATTGTCATTGTTAATGAATCCGAATATGGACGAACAAATTTGAGTTCGGTACTGAAAGGATGGAGACAGCTCTTCAAAAGTGGTACCATTTTTCCTAGCAGTGTTTAGATGGGTATGCATCCTCTATTATATTTAATACTCTATGGTCTTGACATTAAAAAATACATTGGTCTTATGGAACTTTACTGGTCCAGTACCATATAGTCAAAGGTTTTTAGGAAGATGGGAAAAAATACCGCCCTGTATTTCTATAATTATTTTCAACATAAAAAATTATAAGGGTTCCACATTTTCAGCTAACTCGTTTGATATTCATCCTGAAAAATTTCGATTTTCAGCAATTTGAAAAAGATCGATGTAGGAAATTATGTTTTGCACTTGACAAAATTTATGAAGAGTGAATATGTTCAGTTGTGACTTTTAGGAGGTGTGAGTATTATAGGGATTTAGATCCCAGTCCTCAGCCAATGAAACTGATTCTGATTAATAACATCGTCGATCAAACGGTTCAAATGCAACGATGTAATGAATACAATTTGTTCGCAGGCAAAATTAAAAGCTCATATTCACGATCCAAATGCGCCAGAATTGGTGCATTTTCTGTTCACACCACTAGCTTTGATTGTGGACGCGTCGCATGACACCCATTATGGTCCAAATCTTCCGGCCAGCGTTGTAACTCCGTTGCTCACCAGAGAGGCGGTCAATTTGCTCATGAACTGCGTCACCAGCAAGGAAACAGAATTGTGGCATTCCTTGGGTGACGCTTGGCTAGTTCCAAGGTTAGAGTTAATATTTTTTTTCATAATATAGCGATAGCGAATGTGCGCAAGGCAAATAATGATGAGGGCTTTTGTTTAATCATTACATTTCGATTAAATACGTGTATGTTCGTAACAGGGAACAGTGGAAAGGTAGCGTACCTCCGTATCATCCCATGTTCATGGATGGCTGGTCACCAGACTATCCGGTCAGCGATAATCGTGGATCGACGCCATCGGAACAAATACCGCTATCGCCAGAGAAACGTCGCAGCGACGAACCACGATCACATCGAGAGGTTTGTTATATGTTTTTACTCGCAGAAAAAACTGCTGCACTTTTTGAAATAAGTAAATAGTTGTCACCGGCAAGCTTCGCATCAACGTAGCAATTGATATGAGACTTACAATCCTCTTAGAGAAGTTACAAGTGAGAAAGAAAGAAAGAGAACTGTTTTTTAACTTATTTTTTTCTTCTCTTTCACTTTTTGTTTTACAGTTTACAAAACAATAAAGAATTAAGGGATATGTAAAGACATACAGCTAAAGAGATGTCCAGTGCCCTATACAAATTGCGGTACAAAAATACGTTAGAGATGAAAACAACGCTGTTAAAATTTTACGTTCTAAGTATCTAAAACTACGCACATTTCATGTAATTTATCATTGAAGTTTTTGAAAATATCTATTTTCAAGTTATAGTGACATACGATGCTTGCGTAGTAACAAATATCCTGATTAGAAACTGTTCATTTTTGACATATTTTTGATCGACTTGTTGGAGATCTCTTCAGCTCATAAGCTGTATGTCTTTGGGGATATACTTGTAGGAAAATCTAAAAATTTTCACTCAAGGAGGTGACAGATTTCCACTAAGGCTCTAAATAATCAGTTTTAGTTTTGAAACCTTACGTTTAATATTCTATTCATATCAAAACAAAGAAACTAAATCACAATAACGGATCCAAAATATTATTCATCATATAACAGCTATGAGAGAAAGTAAACTAAATTAACGATATATTTATTTTTTGTATGGAAAACTCAGATAACCTATATAAAAAACGTGGAGTAAGAACTCCGCAGTCTTAGTCGTGTTATCATATTAGAACGTTCCACTTTTCTTGGGACAACCCTCTTGGGCACTTGTTCAGAGTAACCTAATCTTTTACATGAAATGTCTCTTTTCCCTCCATCACTCTCCCCGTTATTTTCTTCTGTCTCCTTCATTTCATTTTTGAACTACTTATTTAACCATGCCTTGTATTCAGCTAGTATACTTACACTTTAATTTGTGTAACTTTTCGACCCTTGGAATGAGGTGACACAGAAGTATGAAATTTTGCAAAATTATTAATATCATTAAGGAAAATATGTTTATAGGAGGAAAATATGCAAAAAAAAATTTGATAGGATGAAGGGGTCTGTGGGGACTCAACGGTATGAGGTAAGGGGCTCGGACCCCTCAACGACAGTTGCCGCCCCAAAGGGCAGGCCAACTTATTCGTCTGTACTACGTTAAACCAAACACGAAATACGTTCGATTGTAATTACCTGCAAGTACATACAGGTAATGTACAAGTACCAAATCGTGACATCACCAAACAATGTCACGATCCGTACACAAACCGGCCAGCCATCTCTTATCACGATAGGGGATGATGCGACCTGGCCGCCCTCACCAACGTACGTATTACCTTACATACGTGTGTTTGTGTGCGTGCAAATAAGCCGTATAAAAACCGCCCGAACTGGCTCTAAAATCGCCAGTGTTTGGTCTGGTTCTGGCTTACCCGTACGTTTGTACAAAGTGGCTGAACACGCTTAAATTCTGTTGAATTTCCTTCTGGTGAGAATATCTCTCACGACAAGGTATTCCACAGGGTCAAAATTTACAACTTTTCACCTGGGGGGCTATGGACTTTTATCTTCAAATGGCACATCTACATGATAAGACCTTTCTCTTGACATTTCAATCATGAAAATCGGTCCAGCCGTTATCTTTAACTTGGTGTCACAGTAAACAAAAATTTGTAGAAATTAAGATACGTGTAGAAAAAAACTTCATAGAAATTAAGATGTATATTATTGGGTGAAGGATGTGAGAAATTGTAAATTCCTCAAGAAAAAATTATTTTAAAAGATTTGTTCAAATTCAATAATATTTTTGACAAATTTAATTGGTATGTCAGATTTTCGTCGAAAAAATTTCTAAATCTATAATTATGACGTCATCTGAAGTGAAATTTTTCTGTCGGATGTTTTTCAAAAATAGCCCCTCTCCCTATTAGCAAAGACCTGTTCCACGTCAAGAGTGGAAAAATTCGTACTCTTTCTTATCCTAGTAACCCACATGACTTTTGAAAAAATGGTGACAAAGGGAAGTAGTCTCGATGGTCTTGAGATTCAATGGTTTTCTTAAAAAGGGGAAGATAAGGTAAAATTCGCGATTTCCCTTATCAGTTACAACTCTCGAAAAAAAAACAAAAAAACAAAAAAACAAAATCTGTTTGTCTTAAATTTTAATTTTCTATTTTTAATGTCGAATTTAGCTTGACGCGAATTTTTAGTCAGTTGATCCGAGCTCGGCCTAATAATCGAAAGGTTATCGGTACGAGACCAGCCGTATGCGCATTCTTGACCGAAAATGGCGGCGTCTACGACTTATTTCGATTGATGCTTTCTCATGTGACCGAAAAATTCAGGCTGGGAGACCAGTGGTTAGCCGCTTATACGCCGATTAAAATGTCTACGTAGTCAACTTCTTACAGAAAAAAAGAAAGAGAAAGGGCTGTACGTCAAATTCTAGTAGTGGACGAGTTCGGTTAGAAGCTAGTTCCATGTCCGTTCTGTGAGGTGGAAAAACTCGAAAAATATAGATATCAGATATGTACCTAATTATAAGAGGCGAACTTTTCATTACAACTTACTCTCCAAATCGGTTCAGGAAATTCGGTACTTTTTCAGAAAAAATATTTTTTTGCGAATTCTATCATGGAAAATCAAACAGCTTCTTCAAAGAAGTAATTCTGAACTTTTCTAATTCGAAAGGCATGTTATTAATGAAGTGCAAAAAGTTCCGCACTTTTTTTTTTCATTAAACAATCTTCAGGCATATGTTTTTTGTATGTCTGGAAAAACATAAGCAAGTACTTTCAAATTGATATTTTTATTGCAGTTTTCAAAAATATTGGCCAAAAATGTCGAAATCGTTTGTTATATACAGTACCTACTTGAAAAATGTTACGATATGTTGCTGTACCTGCAATTTTTCTTTATTTCGATGTAAAATTTTCCTTGTTCGGGCAGATTTTGAATAATTTTGCTCGTATTACTGCCAAAAGATTGTACCAATCAACCCAGCGTATATTAATTCAGAATTAGAAAAGTGATTTAAGTCAACGGTTTCGATATTATTTTAATTTAAATATACTTATTAGTTTCTCCGCGTCTTTCTCGATGTTCATACATGTACTGAATACGTTATTAGGTGCACTCGGAACTACGTGAATCGCAATACAATCGTAACCTGGACCACGGTCACGACGACAGCAGCGACTATTTCGAATACGAGCAGCAGGGCAGCGACATGGCCGCTCCTGCAGCACCACCGCTTCCGCTCGTCGGCCAATATCCGTATGAGCCTCATTCGAGACACTATTCGCACGATGAACGGTTTGTAAACAACTTCTTTGTTAGTTCAGTTTCAAAGACTGTAAGAACTTCTATTATGGGACATAAGACATTAGCTGTATTTGATATGGCATAAAGTGCGGTACTAAAACTTTGTAAGTTGCTTTTTGACATGCCCAGCTAAAAAAAGATTGAACCGAAAAATAACTTTTTTTTTATAAAAATGGGAAATTATCCTGACCTTGCTCAGGGTGTAGATTCTAAGAAAAAATTGAAGTTACGAAACACGATGATAAACCTGAGGATGCTAATGAGTAATGACTTGTCATAAATTTTAGTCATTTAATTTCATTATAATAAAAATTTAATTAATTATTGGAATTTTAAACACAGAATGTATCATTGAAACGATATTTATTATTAGTAATTCTTATTATTGATTTGAGACTCAACTTCGCAACCTATTTCCCGAACAGAGTTTCAGTGATATCTCGAGTATGAAAGATGGGATAGAACTAAAATTTTTATGAAATATCGGTGCATGTTAGCTGAATATTCTTTTAAAATTACGTTGAAATCTTTCGTATAGTTATAGAGATGAAGCCGAATAGGATTAAAATTATTGATAACGATTCCATCTAGTTACAGAATTTTAGCATTTCAGCGATATTTTCGGAACCAGTTGTACGATTTCGAGAAAATTTTAACCGAATCTTCATCTAATATACCACGATAAGTGTGTTTGAGCAAATCTGTTTTTTATAAGTTACAGATTCTAGATTCTGGATTTTTCAAAGTTACAGACTTCACTATAATATCAAGGTTGAACAAGAAAAAGTAATTTTACAGTCAGTTGTCTATTTTTTTATCAATTCGAGTAGATTCCTATCAAAATTGTAAAAGTGTCAATATCATCATTACTTTCACAAACTGCAATTATTTTAGATAAATTTTATTGTTGACTTTCCATCAAACTTTCAGCTGTTGCATCAAGTCATTAATAAATTTAAAAGTAGCTTAGAAAAATGAAAAATAAAAATGACAAAATCACTGATGACTGATTAAATGAAACTCCAATATCCTGATACTAAAAATAAATCAAATTTAGCAACAAGTTACAAATGAAACTGATAAGAGCAACCAGGCTACCAAACAAACAAGTCCAACAAATTTGTAAATTCTATTTCCTCTCGATCAAACTGTAGTATTAAAGTGAAATTGAGAGACCTATAATTTTTACAAATGAGGCTCAAACATAATTCTGTACAGAATCGGTACTCGCCCAAACGATTTTTCGTAATTTTTCTGTAAATTTCACTATACCTGTACAGAATCTGTACCGATAATTAAGCGAGCAAACACACCTAATACCTTATGAAAGTATCAGATTTTTATAAAAAACTGTTCTTTCGCAATTACGTTCGATAACTTCGATTCTATCCGATTTCAATGAAAATAAATGGGAGGAAGTGGTTGAAGGTAGGCTTCACAGTTCTCAAAACTTAAACCATACTATAACTAACAGAAACCGAGAACCAAAAATTGGAAGAACTAGACCCGCACTCAAACTGTGCTTCAACTTTCAGTGGAGCCCTTTTTTGCCATATCAAACATAGCTATTATGCAGCAGTGGCGTATCTAGGATTTTTTTAAAGGAGAATAATATGTTTAAAAAAAGCACAAAGAAAAAATTGTTCGATAGGTGCAACATAAATAATTTCGACTGAGAGGAAACGTAACTCAAAAAAACCAAGTTTAGGAATTATTTTGACGAGAATAGTTTTTATCGGATGATACTGATCATTTTGGAAGGTGATTTCATTTTTGAAATTCAGTTTCATTATTGATTCTAATGATCCGCGACGGAAAACATGAAGCTAGACGAGCTTTGTTGTGGAAAAATGATCAACATGTGGCGTTGAAACCTAATATTTTTCAAATGAATTCTAATTTGATTGCAGCGAGGAAGTGGTTGTGAGGGAATGAAAGAATGGTGATGAAAAACACGTTTGATAGGGGCATTTTTCAATTTACGTTAGAATAAATAAAGGTATACTTTTAGGGAAAAAAAAAAGAAAAAAAAATTTTTTTAAATCGCAAGGAGATAAACTGATGATTTTTTCTTGCACGTAACCATTATATTGACAACCGACCATTTGACCTTAAATTTCCTCCCACTCCACACCTGAACCCTCCGCCTTTTTTATCCTGAAATAAAACTTTTTGACGGTGTTGAATTTCAATAAGAACGAAGTGAAATTTGAATTCGCCACATGAATAAACAGGCTCGTCCACTCGTATAAGACAACAAAAAATGCGGTAGAAATCAAGCAAAATGTCTACATTTGGGGTCATGTAGACTCTGGGAGTGAACCCAGCTTCTCCAACGGAAGGCATCTCTAAAAAAGATAAGTGCATTAGATGTACATATTCTATGTGTAGGCTTATCGTATGTTAGAGGTGTGCTCAAAAATTTGGAGGCTGATGCATTCTACATTTTGAAGGCCTTTCTTGGACCATATTACAAGGAAAATATAGCCAAAAAGTACTTTTATTTTCTTTTTGTTTTTTTTTGTTTTTTTTGTGATTGTGAGGCGTAAAATTTCCCTCTATGCCAGAGGCCGAGGCATTATGTATCATTTCGTATGTTGGAGCATCTTCTGCTTTATGTCTCGATTTGATCGGTAGTGTCTAGATGTCCCAGCCAATTTCTTCATGTCACGATTTCCCATTTTTCTCGTGTTTTTTAATGTTTATTAATGAAAAAATAATAAAACCATTAATAAAGGGTAAGTAAATTCGGTTTGAATGGCCATTTTGTGTCCTACCTATTTTAATTCCGAAGTGGTCTAAAAAATGATATGTAGGTATTTTTCTGTGGAATTAAAATAATGGGTACCCTAGATCCACCAAATAATTTCCGTAGTGATGTAAATTGTTTATTTTCATTCAAGTAGGCGCAGTAGGGAATATATGTCGAATTAGTTCCCAAGTTTTTATGAAGATTTTAGCATTAATCAAGGTGACCATCAGCTCCCCTTTATTTTGAAGTCATTTATGGTGGAAAAATAAAGAATTGATTAGTTTTTTCAACGTTCTGTCAGGCTTTTAAAAAGATAAGTTTAATTTGATATGTAGGTTTTGTCGTTCCGGGAAATCAAATCTGTTACCTACGTATTCGCCAGCTAAAAGCGGTGAACTTAACCGCACGACTATTCCACCTCCGGCTGTCAATGGCGAATGTATTTCATTTAAGACAAAGTACGGTGATTCCCACTGGTAATTTTACCCATTAAAGTGGGTATTCAACAGCAAATAGGTCTGTTCAATTAAATAAATCAATTTTACCTTTTCTTTTTTCTTTTTTTTTTGTAAATTAGCTGTTTGATTTCGAAATTTGCCGCACTTAAACCTTGAAGAAGCTGTCTTTACCAGAGTAGAACAGAAAAAAACAACTTTTATCTTCCCAAGTACGCAACTTGTACTTTTTTTTTTATTTATTTTTATTTTTTTAAACCTGGTAACACATTAAATAAAATCGTTCAATTATTTTCGTTCATTATTTAAATCCGAACCATCACTTAGCAAATTATTTGGTGATTGTAAGGGTACCACCATAAAATAATTATCGATTGACAACATTTTTTGGTGCTTCCATCTTCCCTGTCCCAGTTTGGAACTTGATAAATATGTTAAGCTTATCTATGTGGCACAAAAATACGGTCTTCAAGTTCTAGGTTTTCATCAAGCTCCATTCAGAGTAAGAACTCGGTTAAAATTCGAGGTGTTGGATCTGTGTGAGTTCCGAGAAATAATTAAAATTTCAAAAATTACTATCTTCAAGTATGTAAAGTAATTTAAATAATATACCGAGCGTACTCTTTGAGCCCTTCCCTAGTCGGGACATACAAACAAAGTACTCTAGTAAAGTAATTATTTTCAATAATTTCCTCTTTTTTCCGAATAGAATATGTTACCAAAAAGTGCTAATAGTTTCGCATACTTTTATAAATTGAATATACCTATCAATTCAATACAGCAGAATTGTATGAACCTCCACTCCTTAATGTGTTGAATTATTGCAAATTTCAAAAATTTAAAGCTAATATGATCCAACCGCTTGATCCAATCCCCGACAGATACAAGTCCGGCAGTACGGCATTTTGCATCCTATAGCTCATACGTAAATTCATTTATATTTATGTTAAATTTCAGAAATTTTTATTCTTTTAGATTTTCTTACTAACTTTATAGAGCTTTTTCATTGCTTCATTTGAAATCTATTTTCGCCGAACAGACCGAAGGGTCAAAGAAACAAAACAAGCCGCTTATCATACATAACTTTATTGGAACAAACTATACAATCAATGTTATCGAATGCAATTGCAAAAGAACCATTTCCTGTAGAAAGCTGAAATTTTGGTGAAACATTAACATATGTTCGTTTAAGATTCTGTGAAAATTTCGCTGAAATCGTACCATTGGTTCTTGAAATACAGCTGAAATTCTGAATGGGGTATATGAATTAAACTGCGGATACAAAATGGCGTATTGCCGCTTTTGTATCTGTAAGGCTCTACCTGATCTTCTGCGCTACCGGAAACGATCACAAAAAATTAAAACGACCACAACCAGTTGTGTTGTGGTTACCAAATATAGATGCGAAAAAAACACTGTCAATAATTTCGAATGTTTGTTCGTTTGTTTGCACATGCCACAGTGAAATCTGTCACAGTCCGGACATGGCATCGGATCCGGATTACGGGGGCGTAGTGCCGTCAGCCCACATACACGGAGGTGCTTCACGTGATCGTGACCGCGATCGCGACCACGAAAGGGATCGCGACCGTGAGGCGCACAGCGACATATCGGCCGACTCGATCGAACGAAATGGCGGAGTCAGCGAGCGTTTTGAACGCAGTCAGATGCGTTGGCTGGACGAGTTGCACAGTCGAGATGCAAAAATTGTGCAGGTCACGTATCCGCGCACCGCCAACAACGACAAGGAGCTGACCGTCGTCCGAGGAGAATTTTTGGAGGTACGTTTTTCTGCCTTCGTATGCATTACCAATCATAAGAATGCTGTGGGTCGCAACCTTCGATGGACTGGTGGTGGTGGACTACCAAACGGGCAGAGTTGGCGCCCGCCGTCAGGTTCCACGCCTATTGGGGACCCAATGAAAACTGATCAAAATTATGGGCTGGTAAAATAAAAAATGAATTTGAAAATAATTTGTTAGGGAGGTCTTTGATTAGTTGACTGCCTGGAGGCCTCCGCGATGTTTGATCCGGCATTGTGGACAAAATTTCTTCAAGAGGGTTACAAGACGAATTTTTCATCCGCCATATAGTTTTGCCGCAAAGAATTAAAGAAGCCAAGAATGCTAATTTATACTGAAAAAATGGCGCGAAGATCGATTCGGGAGTATGGAAGCAGAAGGTAGCATGTCAAAAAACATAATTTTACTAGAAATCCCAGGTGTCCGTTGATTGTTTTTTACGTCGCATTCTTCAATCATTCGCTTCGTTCTGTTACTTTTGGTTTTCTGTCATATTGCGGGGACTGAAAAACTCATCAGTTTCTGAAAGGTCTTCCATCAGTCATCAGTGATTTAAAAGTTATGTCAAACTCAATTTTGTCGAATTTATGATTTTCTCGCGTTTACTTCTGGCATAGTGAATTATATCTTTTCATCATTAATACGGTGGTTAAAACTTTCTGAAGCAGCCACTTTAGATGAGATTTTTTTCCCGCCAGCCTCCATTACTATATTAAACACAGAAAAAATAACAGTCTTAATAAAATCGAATACAGCGATAATTTTGAAACATTTCTCAATCCCTGCAGCCGTTTACGCAATCTATCAAGAGGTTACAACATATGCAGAAAATCCAAAAAAAGGATTTAAAAAAAATATCAAAATGCTCTATATCAAGAATAATATTACCAGTTTTTCGACTAATTGTACGAAAATTTAGTGAAAATACCAGTACATCTGTTGAAAAATTGGGCAATGAAAGAACTGATTTTAAAGTTTTATTTGAGGGTTCAGTCAACGATTAAATTGCGCAGCCTAAATTTGTTGTGACTAGCTTATCTTCAGAATATTTTTCTAGACAATATTAGGAAGTCCAGTGGTGGTGGTGGAGCGCTAGTGCTTATCAAATGCTATCACTTCTGAAAGGATGTTCGTGGAGATTGTTTACATATTTTTACATACTATTTTCGATGAGGAAAAAAGCACCCATATCTTCCTTCTGGAGTTATTTTATATACAATTTTCAGTTTTATTGCTTACTAGTAAAAATAGTGATACAAAATTATGTTTTAGTAATCAAAAATTTCTCTTTTCTCATTAAATATTTCCTTTCATAAATGTTTGTTTTGTGCTTGAAAACAATTATCAAGCATACATGATCACCCTTTCAGCGCTTTTTTAATTTCTGCCACCAGAGCAACACTCTTTTGTACCGGACTTCCCAACTGAATAACGTGTTCTGAATTGAAAGAATTATTATTTTTACACGTCTTGTCGCGCAGGTTTTGGATGACACGCGAAAATGGTGGAAAACTCGGAATCGACGCGGTCAAGTTGCCCATGTCCCACATACCATCGTGACACCGTTTAATTCGGTCGCTGATTCGTGCGAAGTGTTTAACAGTCCGCTGTATGGACGCAGCCACGATCGAGCAAGCCGAAGCTACGCAGAAAAGGCAAGAATAACCTAAGGTCAAAAGCACCATCAACAGGGTCGCCAACCAGTGTAAATAGAAATCCCTTGATCGAAACAACGCAGTAGGTGTATTCTACATGGAAAAAAAAAGCAAAACCCGAAAATTTCAGTTCTGGATCAAGTAGGCTATTCAACTCTCACGCAACTATGCATCAAATCGAAGTTAACTTGAAGACCGTACTTAGTGACTTACGAACGTTGCAGTCTTCTTAATACAGAACTAAATCTTCAAGTCCGGTATTTTTTGACCCTATAGAATATACTTGTCTATTTGTAATATTGACCCAAACAATGTCTTCTGTGGCCAAGAACTTAATCCTTATCTTTGGTAAATTCGGTTTTCATTCGAAGTAAAGATTGAGTTATTCGTTCCACAGATGCTGAATAAAAATTTCTATTACAATTCAGTTTCAAGAATGAATGGAAAATAAAGCTTAAAAATGAAAGATATTGATTTTCTATTGATTCAGCTCATCATGTGAACCAACATTCCAGGTCTACCAAACAACTCAGTTGCTGATCAGCAAATGGCATGGTTATAACCAGTTTCCAATTAAGGGTTATGAATAATTTAAACACAGAAAGATATCAGTATCTTACTTCAGCATTAACCGTTAGAAGACAAATAATCCCCACAAATGCTTCAAACATTCCCAAAAAAAATAATTTGAAATTTTGAAAGCAACCTAAAATACCTAAATCTGGAGATAAGTTCCTAAGATTGGCAACCCTGGTCACCAGTGACTTAGCTTTTATTTATCTTATGTGCTTTCGTCAAAACTTTTAGACGCAGGAATCATTGGCATCCGCCGAACACCACGAACATCCTTCCGGAGGACCAAGTGGACCAGCATCTGATCTGAGGAGACGTGGTGGCCGATCACCATCTTCGGCTGCTCCAGCTCCAGCCGAGTGGGTCCGAAAAGAGCGTTTAGGCAAAAAAGGCGAATTTCGTTATTTTTAAATTCCATCTACCAATAATTAGGTTTAATTATTACCTACGTACTTATTGTGTGCTCTTTGAATTTAAGTGCAGAGAGCATTTGACAGTGGCCACAGATTTTAATTTTTTTTATTCGATAATTAACTCCTGCCGTCCGTATTACTAATTAACTCTTCCCCACCCAATGAACCGATCAAATCGATAAAATTCCAAATACCTGAGACTGAGGATGAACGAATTACTAATTATACACTACATCACAGTAGAGCAATTGGCGACAGGTATCGTTGTGGAATTTCTACATTCCGTCCATCAAGTGTTATCAATTTTTCTACTCTAATTTTAAGTAAACGACATTAGCATTTATTTTTCGTATATTAGAAGAGCAGCTAGAATTTTATCGGTGTAGTTACGAGAAGTATTGGCTAGTCTGAGGATGGTTGTTCGTCCCACAAAATGAAGAATGGAATGCAGCGTTGACTCGTTCGTTCGTTCTGTATTTTACATTCCAAGTGTTATTATTATTATTTGTAAGAGTTTTATTTGATGACTGATTTCCACGATAATTTGATTTTTATAATTTTCTTTTTCTCCGTCTCCGGTGTTTAGTGCAATTTATTTATTTTAGTGGAATTTGCGTCAAGTTAAATCAAAATAATGGTATTTAAATACGAGGAAATCAGTTAGCCGTTATCAGTATTATTTTACTCAAACAAAACAGTATTTTTTAACGATAATTTATACTATTTTCATTTTACTGTTTTACCAGTACAAGAATAGTATTGAATTATTATAATAAAATAAAATATTAGATTCTTTAAGACAATAAAATTATTTAAACGTTGTTATTCACCTAAATTACTTAGTGCTGGATAAGCTTATTTTTTAATTGTTAGTTTTTTACGTATAATTTTTGTATTATTATTATTATTATTATTATTATTATTATTATTCTAATAAATTATACTCCTGCTTTTATTGAATGTTTTGATTGATGTTGACGGTTCAGTTCCGAAAAAATCTGATTATGTTGTAAGATTAGATTGTATGGGGAGTGAAATTATTATTTTTCTAGAAATAGAGCTGTCGATTATTTTTAAAAAGCTTACTAAAAAAGAAGAAAAAAAAGTTGACATAATTTCCTTACGAAGTAATTAATGAGAAAATGTGTTAAAAGAAAATAGTAGTTTATTGTTATGGTTTTCAATCACTACTTTGGGCTAGCCATTGATTCTAAATTTTCTTACTTTGCTGTCAGATAAACCCCACTTGGTTTTCTCGCCTACATTTTAAATTAATTTAAGATAATGGATCTTTAATTACGTCGTGTAAAATTTTTTATTCTGAAAGATAACAGCCTTAAAACTTAAACGAACAATGGAATCACTCTAATATTTGTAATTAAAAGACATGGAAGCCGACGGCGAGTGGATGGATTCTCGCATGTGCCTGTTTGTAAATTAATTAGAATTTTACAGATTCACGATTTGGTTCTTTCCAACATTTGCTGTTGGATTACTACCTTAACAAACGCGATCATTTAGGAAATTTAATAACATTGCACTTATCTGGAGGTAAACATCAAAAGTTTAGATGAACGCGGGCCCACAGATCCACTTCATGGTAGATGCTACATTTAATGCCTTCAATAAGCTATCATTAGGCATTTCATACGGACAAATGTATGGCAATAACTCGACTGACTGGCCCAATAGGAACCAACATACAGTTATTCGTAGAGTAATAGTGAACTTTGATGAGCATAAAGGCATATTCAGTTTGAGGAAAGAAAATGCGTTTGCTTTGGTTCCGAATTAGGACCTAAATCAATTATTGAACTGCATCATTCTCGGAAAATTCGACAAATTAAATGTTTAATATTTCGTTGATAAATTAATACTCCAATTTTTATTTGTACAGGGACATGTAACTAAGGGGGATTGGGGTGGCTCTTCCGAAAAATTTTTTGGAGTATGAAAAATTGATTATATAGTTGTATTTACATAGTTGGAAAATCATTCCAGTTGAGCTTTTTATTTTTTTATTTTAGAGGTAGCGATTTCAAAATCAAAAATGACAGGGAAAAAAAAGAACTTGTGTGGGGACTCATCGGTATGAGGTGTAGGGGCTCGGACCCCTCGACGACAGTCGCCGCCCCATAGGGCAGGCAACTTATCGTCCTTGCGACGTTAAACGAACACACGAAATTACGTTCGATCGTAATTACCTGCGAATACTTGCAGATAATGTACGAGTACGAATCGTGACGTCATCCATCAATCAATGTCACGATTCGTACACGAACCGGCCAGCCGCCACCTACGATAGTAGGGGATGATGCGACCTGGCCGTACTTAAACAACGTACGTATTTTACTACGTACGTGTGTTTGTGTGCACCAGCCAAAACCGGTATAAAAACTCACAGAACCGGCTATAAAATCGCCAGTGTTCGGTTTGGTTTTGGCTTGCCCATACTTTCGTATGAAGTGGCTGAACACGCTTAAATTCTGTAGAATTTCCTTCTGGTGAGAATATCTCTCACGACAAGGTATTCCACAGTGGTGACCCCGACGTGATTTCGGCCACGTCGTGAGGAGTCTTAGGCGCTTCGGCGCTATTTCAACTTGGCGCAGTAGCGCTGGCGAGATTCTCGCTTGCTCGGCAAATTAAAAATATTTTTTTACCCAGACTAAGACACCTTTTGGTCGTCGAAGTAAGAGTCTGCTGAAGTGGGAATTTATACCCCTCTCTTTAAAATAAATAAATAAAGAGAAACAAGACAGTAGATCTGGAGGAAGAAGGTTGGACTCATCCCCCAACTCCCCCGACTTCGACTCGACACTCCTTGAATTTAGCAAACATAGAAGAAGGCCCTCAACACCCAGAACTAGCACGACTGGGAACTGCAATAAATAAAGAAGATCTAGCAGTTAAAACGTTGAGAAGTGGTCGGACTTTAAGCCAAAGTTCCGACCCGAAAACACCTGTCCTACAAACACAGGAGCCAGTGTTTTCGATCAGCAAGGAAGGCAGAAGTACTGTGGAATACGCTTGTCAACAAAAAGACATAGCAATGGTTCCACCACCAACTGAAAACCCACAACCATCACAGGGAGGCAGTAGTCAGCCACAGCTGACACCCGAAGTTCTGGCCCAAATCTTGCAACTCTTGCAAATGCAACCAGGACAGAACCCCAATCTCTATAGACGAAGGATAGATATCCCGGAATTTCTGCCGAATGAGGTAGAATTATGGTTGACTCTATTAGAAGGCAGGTTCAGAACAGAGAACATAACACTGAACCAGCGGTATACACACATCTGTGGAGGCATGCCTCCACAGATAATCCGCCACATTCCGGACGTCATGGAATGCCCTTCGACAGAAGAGGACAAGTATGCCTGGTTCGTCAGAAAAATAAAGAAAGTATTTGGAAAAACGAAAAATGAAATAATAGACGATGTGATGGGCGGTATGAAGATGGGGGACGACAAACCCTCAATCTTCATGGCGAAGTTAAGACAGAAGGCGGACAATATCGTAGCCCCTTCTGTCATAGGCAACCAGTTCTGCAAGCAACTTCCACAAAGTGTTGTGCAGTGCCTAGCCGCCGTTGGTTCCACGGTAATCAATACATCCGCGGATCTGGACTTCCTTGCGAAATCCGCAGACAATGCGCTCGAATACACAAGGTCAAAGCCGGTGGTCAGCGCAGTATCTGCAGAGACTGGGGAACTCGCTCAACTTCGAGCACAAATAGCTCAGTTGACCGAAGAAGTAAAGAGGAACAAAAGCCAAAGCTCGACGAAGCCCAATAGCAGCTGGCGACAAAGATCGAAAAGCAGAGGCAACAACAATAGCAACAGCAGCAGAGGACGTCAGTCCCGGTCAAGAGACCGCAGATCTAGTTCCGGAAACAGGGGTCAGAGTTCAACTCCCCCTAGAACATCATCTCCCAAAACCCAGTCTCGAAATTGGGATGATAAGAGTTGCTTCTTTCATAATAGGTTTGGCGCTGAGGCCACCAAATGCAACAACAGGTGCAGATGGTGGGGTAAAACCTTTAACAAGGAAGCGTCAAACTAAAACGAGGGGCCATCTGTGCGGCCGAAGACCCCTCGGAAAAATACTCACGCCGCCTGTTCATCAAGGACAGGACAAACAGGAGACGTTACTTAATTGACTCGGGAGCAGACCTGAGCATATTGCCAGTAAATAAAACCCAAAAAGTACTTCCTCCGAAATACTATCTCCGTACTGTGAATGGTCAAAACCTTCCAGCATACGGACTTGAAACAAGCAAAGTCGACATCGGACTCAGCAAAAATATGACGTGGTCCTTCACGGTTGCAGACGTTCCAAACCCGATCCTGGGTGCAGATTTTCTTGCACACTATGGCCTGATCATCGACCTCAAACACGGTAAACTGATCAATAGTGAAAATAAAAGTGTGGAAGGCAAAACGCTAGCATACAGACTGGACACAAACATATCCAGCTGTACTAAAGTCGACGGACAACTCTTACGGATCCTGTCAGACTATCCTGGAGTCACTCAACCCTCAATTCGCAGGCATCCTACGTACAAACACGACACGGTTCACTACATAGAAACCAAAGGACAGCCTTGCCATGCTAGAGCACGACGGTTATTACCCGACAAACTCAAAGCGGCACGAGAGTACTTCCATCGCATCGTTGAGGAGGGCGTATGTCGCCCCTCAAAAAGCTCATGGAGCTCTCCTATCCACATGACAAAGAAAGCAAGTGGAGAGTGGCGAATTGTCGGCGACTACAGGGCCTTAAACGCCATAACAGTTCCTGATCGCTACCCACTCCCCAACATAATGGACTTCAACGCGAATATGAAGGGTAAAACGATGTTCACAAAAATAGACATCAACTGGGCATTCCACCAAATTCCTATGGCCGACCAGGACGTTCCAAAGACAGCGGTTATAACCCCCTTTGGATTATTCGAATACCTTCGAATGCCGTTTGGACTACGCAACTCAGCACAAACTTTCCAACGATTTATTAATGGACTGTTTAGGGAATTGCCGTTTGCATATGCATACCTGGATGATATCTGCATTTGCTCAGAAGGCGGTGAGCATCAGCACGAGGAGAATGTGAGAGCCGTGGTACAGCGTATACACGCAGCCGGACTCACCATCAACGTAGGCAAAAGCTTATATGCACAGACCGAAATTGACTTCCTCGGCTACAAAGTCTCGACCGAAGGCATTTCCCCCTTGAAGACCAAGGTAGAGCCAATATTGAACTTCCCGAAGCCCTCAAATGTCGCAGAACTTAGGCGTTTCTTGGGGATGGTGAATTTCTACAGACGTTGCATGAAGAATGCAGCAGCCGAACAAAGTAAGCTGTTTGCACTAATAAAGACAAGTAAAAAGAAAGATAAAACTCCACTCGAATGGAATGAAGAAGCCGAACAGGCCTTTGAAAATATCAAAGAAACACTGGCAAATGCAACTCTGTTGGCTCATCCAGACGAAAGTCTGCCGTTATGCGTAAGTACCGATGCATCAGACTTTGCTATTGGTGCAACATTGTACCAACTGGACACTAACAACATCAAATTACCGCTAGCTTTCTTCTCGAGGAAGCTCTCAAAAACAGAAAAGAATTACAGCACATACGATAGGGAATTGCTCGGAATTTTTGCTGCGTTGAAGCATTTCAGGCACCAGTTAGAGGGTAGATGTTTTTCTGTGTATACTGACCATAAACCCCTAACATATGCCTTCACACAAAAAGCAGAACCGGCATCTCCGAGAAGAGCACGACAGTTGGACTATATTGGCCAACTGACTACCGACATTCAGTATATAAGTGGAGAACTTAACACTCCAGCTGATGCCTTGAGTAGAATCGAAGCTATCTCGGTTCCTGTCCAATTGCCTTATGCTGAAATAGCTAAAGCACAGCTTAAGGATGCAGAATTGCAGGGGCTGTTATCGAATGATGATACTACCCTCAAATTGAGACAGCGAAAAATTCCCGGTACTGATGTTTTATTAACATGTGACATCAGTACAGGTAAGAATAGGCCATTTCTACCGGTAAAATATCGCAGGTTGGCTTTCAACAGTGTACATAATCTGTCACATGCTGGGCCAAAATGTAGTGCTAAACTAATTTCAGAAAGATTTGTATGGCCACGAATGAAGTCTGACTGCAACAAATGGGCTCGCAGTTGCCTGAACTGTCAAGAATCCAAAGTAGGAAGACACACTCGCTCGCCCCTCAAATCATTCAAGCAAACACAGCGGTTTAAAACGGTTCACATGGATCTGGTAGGCCCATTGCCACCATCCCAAGGACACAGATACCTGTTGACGATAATAGACAGGGCAACACGATGGCCGGAAGCAATCCCTCTTCACGAGATGTCAGCTCCAACAGTAGCTGCAAGGTTATACGATACCTGGATTGCGAGGTACGGCGTACCAGAAGTCATAGTCACAGACCAAGGTCGCCAATTCGAGAGCTCGCTCTTTAAAGAGCTGGCAAATAAGCTTGGTGTTCAACACAGTCATACCACAGCTTACCATCCTCAAGCCAATGGTAAAATAGAGAGATGGCATAGAGCTCTCAAAGCCTCCATCATGTCACATGATACAAAGAGATGGGTAGAAGTACTCCCTACCATCCTCTTAGGCCTTCGATCCGCCCTACAAACTGATACAGGTCACTCTGCAGCGCAATTAGCGTTCGGCGAAGAGCTACGCCTTCCAGGGGACTTCTTCACAAAATCGAAAGAAGTTAGCCCCGAAATAATGGTACAAAATATAAGAAATGATGCCAACAATTTCCTAAATCAGGCAGCTCGTCATGGCCAGCCCAAGATTTACGTCTCGAAACACTTGGCCAATACGTCACACGTATTTGTTAGAGACGAAAAAATGAGATCTGCGCTGGAAAAACCATACGCCGGTCCTTACAAAGTAGTATCACGAGATGAGAAAAACTTTGTGATACTCATCGCAGGCGAACCAAGAACAATTTCAATCGATAGATTGAAGCCTGCGTACTTGGTAAGTGACGACAAGAGAATAAGAAGGGTGCAAAAGGAGAACCCCGAAAATACGCAGACGAATTCCGAAACAAAAACGGAAGAATTCGTCGAAAAAAGTGAGAAAAACACCTCACATCAAGAAAAACTCAAGAAAACAGTGAAATTTTCGGACAATGTGACCATTAAAACATATGATCCGGAGGCCCCCTTACACCCACGTAAAAGAGGTAGACCTCCAGGTACGAAAAAACGCAAAAATTCACATCCTTCCCACACGTCCGAGAGGTTAATGCGACGAAAATAAAAATTTACTCCTGAAAAGTAATATCCGTAGTAAAAGTCAAAACCCGCTAAAAACATACGGGAAATATCGGAACTCCGCGAGACAAAGAAACTCCGGAGATAAGCAAACGAGGAATGCCAACAAAAAGAAGAAGACAGGAATAAACAAATCCACGTGCAATACGGAAACAAAACATTGCAACGTGCGAGTACCGTTAACCGCAAAGATAATCTCTACGACGTGACGTCACAAACGGAGATTCCTTTGTACTTAAAAAATCGAAAAATAATATTCACTGAGTTTATTTCAGGCATAACTCTGCTTAACCCGATCAGAACTTAACCGGAAAACTTGTATACGGCCGAGAATTTTAAGCGCTATCCCCTCTACGTGTAGATAAGAAGATCCGAAAATAAAGAAAAATAACTGTAAAGGTAAATCGAAAAATGAGGTAAAAACAGCAGTTCTCGAACCTCTGATTTACTTGGTCGTCTCTTGAGCTTTATTTTTGGTGCCTTCTCCTAACTACAACCCATTCCGTTCTAATGTCACGAATACCTATCCCGATGTCCGCCAGCTTCCACTTCGCCAAGACATCCGCTGAGAAATCAAAAACTCAGCAGATGACGAAAGCGAAAACGGAGCTGGATAGGATAGAGGAGGAGCTGTTAATGGACACAGCTCCTCCGGTTGCTGATGTACTGGCGGAGATGACGACTCCACTACCACCGGTCATCTCTCCTCCCCGATCTCCGGAGGAGACGACTCCGACTCCGGAACCCCCGAAGCCGGAGCCGAAACCCGAAGAGAAAAAGGAAGCGATGGGCTTCCTGTTCACGGCAGAGAGGGCCGCGAATGAACGGGCGAAGATGGCCGCCTGGACATCGGGGAACACAAACTCCCCGATGCACAGAAAGCCAGTGTTCAAGCGTCCGCTGCCCCCTCACTCCCGCCGTCATCCCTACGCCCACGCGAAAAACGCGAAACCGAGGCATAGGGGTGAAACCAGCCGGACTAACTACCTGGCCCGAGCAAACGCCCGTAGGGAATCCTACGAGTGCGTTGGGGCCGCGGTGGGCAGTGCTCTGGCGAAATGGGAGGCCGACCAAAGACGTAAGTAAACCCGCACGTCCCCCAGGCCTTGCGCATTTTTGGTCGTTTTTGTGGCGCAAAAACTGGGGGGGAGTAGCTGTGGGGACTCATCGGTATGAGGTGTAGGGGCTCGGACCCCTCGACGACAGTCGCCGCCCCATAGGGCAGGCAACTTATCGTCCTTGCGACGTTAAACGAACACACGAAATTACGTTCGATCGTAATTACCTGCGAATACTTGCAGATAATGTACGAGTACGAATCGTGACGTCATCCATCAATCAATGTCACGATTCGTACACGAACCGGCCAGCCGCCACCTACGATAGTAGGGGATGATGCGACCTGGCCGTACTTAAACAACGTACGTATTTTACTACGTACGTGTGTTTGTGTGCACCAGCCAAAACCGGTATAAAAACTCACAGAACCGGCTCTAAAATCGCCAGTGTTCGGTTTGGTTTTGGCTTGCCCATACTTTCGTATGAAGTGGCTGAACACGCTTAAATTCTGTAGAATTTCCTTCTGGTGAGAATATCTCTCACGACAAGGTATTCCACAACTTGATTCTCAAATTCTCTGACAACATTACCGAACTACGTATAATATATAATTTAAAATTATCAACATTATAATTAGGTAGGTGCCAAAAATTTTTCGAATCCTAACAAGGCTGATTCTGTAGGTACTCCACAGTTGTAAGCGTGGCGTAGGCGCATAAAACAGATTCACCCACAATGTTACCTGAAGCTTCTCAGTTGGACATGATGCAGCTGTAAATTCACAGAGGAGAATAGGTATGTTTCGAATCTCAATGTGTTTCTTTCGTGAAACGGCGTGTGGTTGTTGGTTGAGTGCATAGATTGATTAGATTTACTCGCAGTCCGTGAATTACGTGGTTTTAAAAATAAAAAAATTATCATCAAAAATTTTACTGCCGGAAGTTATTGCTTAGCTCCGTCTGACGATTAGAGAAAAACCGGCTGTCCTAAACCCTTGAGTTTCAAAAGTTCGAGGGGGAAGTATCAAATTATAGTTGTTTGCCGTTTTTTTCAGAGATTATGAATTATTTTTATAAATATTATAATTGGAAGTAAAACATTGATTTTAATAAATATTATTGAACATAGAACATTAAGCGTAGAATTCTCTTCAAAAAATATGTCTTACTTAACAGGTTTTTGTCAATGCCACAGAAAGCCCACAGAGTAACTCCAAAGTTTGCACACTATCACTTGCGAAGGTGCAGGTAGGTACTCTATTAGATGAAGCCAAGTTTTCTTCATACATGCTACACAAAAATAACTAAATACTTTTTTTGGTTTCTCTGCGCTTGAAATTGTTTTCTCCATTTGCAAAACACCTCCTAGAAGCAAATTCTGGGTACGGTACATTGCCAGGAATTATTAGTTAATTCGTGTGTTGATCGTGTTTTTGAATAATATTTTTCAAAGAACTGTTAATCAGCCTGCATTGAAGTTTTATGATTCTAAAATTTCGAATGATGGATGAATTGGCTAACTGGTTTTTCTAACTACTAATTGATGATGATTGCTGCCCATCATTTTCTAACATTTGTTTTGGACATTAGCTATTTATTTTCAATTTGTCACCAGCTGTGAAGTTTGAGATTTCAAGAGGTAAACTCATTGTCAACACCTGACTCAAATAAGAAGTATTCGTACAACTACAGTCAGTGTTAATAACTACCCAGTAGATCCTCAATTACAAGGTGATCCTGCTACTGCACCACGCAACTACTGGCCACATGAGACATGTAACTGCCTGCACAGCCGAATGCTCTACTTGCACCTTTGCTCTCTCCCTGTCAGATTAATAGAACTCGAAATCCGCCGGAACGTTTTTCCCTTTAGGGAAGAAGGGTGTTGTATCCCAAATAAATGCGTATTTTGTAGACAAACCAGGCAACACTGACTCGTGAGTTGCCACCGTTTTATCTTTAGTCTAACGATACAGTTGATCTTGTGCATCCTATTGATCAGTGCAATACAGAATGATATGTGATTAATTGCTTCTCATTATTTACCACACTTTCGAGCGTTCGAATATAAAAAAAGTGTTTAACTTTTTTGTATTAAAAAGGTAGCTTTTAGTAAGACAACTGTAAAATACCTACGGGCATACAAAATCTGCCATTTTGTTCCTTTTCTGTTTTTATGGTTTATGGGTCCCCCTTGTTTCAAGAGTATAATTTCTGATTGAAAAAGGCTTAGTTGAACAAATAATTACCAGTTTTGAAAGAAAACGCAAATTTTTTCAATTTTTAATGAATTTTTAGATGAAAATTTGTCATAGGTATTTCTTCATTGGAAGGAAAGAAGAACATCAGGTTGCTTTTTTATCAATATTTCTGCAATAAATCGCGAAAAAATCACAGAATTGTAATATTTATGTAGACTAATCAGACCACTGAAAAGGATATGGATGTTTTGTGCCAAATTTACACATCTTACAACAATTTTTTTTCAAACTGACTTAGGAAAAAAATGGCCAGTTTGGTATGCCTGTATTTTATAGTCAACACTTTTATAGCTGTTTGAATGGTCAGTGGACCTGAATACATGAAAGTGGTATGAAAGATGTTTGGAAGATGTTTGGACCTGTTTTATCAGTTTGAGCAATCCATACATGGTACTCACAATACACGAATAGTCAAAGCTCCACGAATGGTATTGTGGAAATTGTTTGCATTCATGCTAAAGGAGCGCGAAGTTAGCATTTATTATTTGAACGGTATTACTAAGATTTGGGATTGTCAAAAATAGAAGAGCTACGATCGTTGTACATACGTTATCACGACGAAAATTATAAACGCTGCTCTCGAGCCGGGTCTATATCTTGATGCCACACAAGATGCCACCTAAAAATTATGTTCCCATGGCACGACAATTAAGAATTTCAGGAATGTTTGCTCCAGGCCTACAACGCTACAATGGTCCTTGCAGAATTATGAGACGAACGCACACAGGGGGCAGCGTACCTACAAACGCATGACATAATAATAATTATGGGAAAACGGGCTAATGAAACAAAAATCGTAACGACGAACAAAAAATTTATTTTTAATCGCTATGAGTTAAATAATTAACGCGTACGAGAAGATATAAAAACAATTGGCTTAAATGAACGTACAAAATGAAAACGATAAAAAAACGAGTAAGTAATAAATTATAATAGACGGAGACTGGGAGAATGGGGAACACGAGAAATTTCCGAGACGAGAAACGAATAAAAAATTAAGAAAAATTGGGCAAGAAAAAGGAAGAAACAAACGAAGTACGTATCTGAATGCTTATTTCGCGTAGGCTAATACTGAAGTACCTAACATCGGAGAAAAAAATTTAGGATGAAGAGGTCAATGATACTGCGGCGCCTGCAAAGTGGAAAGAGCGGCGAGGGGGCTGGGTGACAAGTCTGTAGATATACATACGCACCTATGTGTAGGATGCGATAAGGTTAGATTGCTGGATTAAATACGTATCTTAGCATTATATTACCATGCTGTTAGAAGTTAGCATAATTCTGGGTGCTGTTCGGTTTCATTGGTTTTCTTCAAATTTGGCAGATTCTATCGGTTTGCTTAACCAAACATTTCTGCCAAACTTGAAGAAAATTGATGAAACAGAACAGTAACTAGAACCGTGCTAAGTTTTCATGGCATGGTAACTGATATTGCTGAGAATTTCAAGAATACCAGTATAAGGGTGGGCGGTGGGGTGTTCACTTAGCACTTATTTTCATTTTCTGTTTCTAGTTGTAAGCACCATCACAGCAATAGTGAGCACTGCACATATAGATAAATTACAGATAAATAAAATCTATTTGGCTGCATGTCTTTACAAAAATATGAACAACATACATATCATATTTATTCATATCGGTATCAAACTTCCAGGATATATATATATATATATATATATATGATAGAGACGACGTGGAACATTTTTAACATGGGGTTGAGTGTCCAGGTATGAAGTATTCCAGACTGAACACCTCAACCAATCAGAATCAAAAATCAGTGTAAAAGTGAGGTACTTTGTATGCCAGTGTTTATAAACAAATACACATTGCAAGATTTTTCTCCAGTCAGATATTTTGTTGGAAGTACACTTGTTTGTAGAAGCACTTTCTATAGGTAGGTCACCAAAACTGCCCATGTGTCATCTCCATCATATATATATCCTCGAAGGTATCAAACCAACATATATCTTTGTATTACTTCCCTGCTTTTTATAAATTTTGGCACCCTTTAGTTGTTAAGTATTGGATAAGTAGCAGAGAGATGTGGGTTCAAATCCCGACAAGTCCAAAAATTAAAGAAAAAAACCAAAAAAAAAAAGACACCAGCGCTAGAATTCTTAGTGTGATGGTGCTTTTCTCTATCTCCTGATAAAACGGGTAATGTTAAAAAGGTATTAGTTACTCATCTATATTTGAAGTATATATACTTATTTAACTTTGAGGTGGCCAACTGTCAGCTGTCTAACAGCTAAAACAAATTCATGGGATAATAATTTGAGCTGCAGCTAATGATTGATATGAAAAACACGAAAACAAAACAAAAAACATAAAAATAAAGAAAAACCTGTTGAGCCTTGTTCACACTTGGCTAATTTTCTAGCTATTAGCTAGCTATTTGGGATACTATTAATATTATGTTCATAGTTGAAGTCACTAAGCCATTTTAGTTGTACCTCAAGTAGCTGGCTAGTAGCATAAAAACTAGCCAAGTGTAAACAAGTTTTATTCATTTTAAAAGTTCAATCCTAATATAGAGGATTTTGCTGAGAAAATAAACTTGAGAATGGCTTCCAATAACAAAATGATTTTCTGCAACACCCACCTGAAAAACAGACTTTTTTATGCGTATTAACTAAATATAAAGTAGCAGATTTCTTCAGTGCAACTTGGGACTTGATTACATTATTAAATCACTTTCTTGGCTGCATATGTACACTATATGTCTTATCCAACATTACAAAATTTACACATTTCCTGAATTTGTGAAAAACTAATCATCAAGGAGCTACTTCAATTGAACACAACATTTCAATTTTGAAACAAACCTCTCTTATTTCACTTAGTGCTGGTTGTACCTTAGGCTTGTAATCAAAAAGTTTTTAGGGTTATTGGTTACTGGGAACCAATAAAAATCTATATTGGTTACTGGTTATTGGTTAAAAATGTAATTATTTGGTTACCGGTTATTGTTCTGGTTAACCAAAACAACTTTTCTGGTTACTGGTTGTGGTTTTTGGTAATTAGTTGAGACAAAATTTAGGGTAAAATATACAAAAAAAGTTTTCTCCAGCTCAAATTATTAATAATTAATAATTTGAAGGAAATAATCGGTAATTTTTGAAACAAATAATCAATAATATTGATATTTCACAAAAACGAATAAAAAGTGATTCTTTCAGGTTATCGTTCTGGTTAAGGGTTTTAGTATTTTGTAGGAATTGGTTATTGGTTATTAGTTATATGAAATTTCTGTGTTTTTGTTATTGGTTCCCAAATTAGTGTTCTCAATTTGTGTAGGTTTTTAGTGGTTATGGTTGTTGTTACAAGCCCTAGTTGTACAAAATAGTTAAACCACCGATGAGTAGGGTTTAACTTTATTTTATCCATCATCTTATTAGTTAAAACCTGGTTTATCTCACAGTTAGAAGTTGGTATAACTGGGCCTTAATGATTCCTCAGCCTCTATTTAAGCTAGAAAACTGGAATTCGTACGACTGAAAATACTCGTAAGAGAAAGTTTACTTGAATCTACATTTATCAAATTTTTCATTCACTTCTAGCCACTTGAAAATAAACGAACGAAAAAATCCAAATTATTGAGAAATTTTCTATTTTTGTTTTGTTTACACCATTTCAAAAATTAGTTTCCTCCACAAAATTTTTTTTGGGAAGGGGTGTTTAAAAAAAAAGGGTGCGATACTCGTGCGTAGAATGTGATTGCTATTCTCGCGATTTGTTCGACTCGCCTTCAGCTAGTGCCACAAAAATAATCCTCGAACGCAAAATTACTCACGTTACGCACTTGTGTCACAAGTAAATATTTCCACAGGTACCTATTCTTATGGATCGAATTATCGATTAATTTTATTGGTCGGAATTAAATAAGTATAATATTTAATTTTTGGTGGAGCATGAAGAGTCTCATGACGCGTTGACATGGGCCTCGTGTGGCTGGCCAGCTGCAGTTTAGCCACCCTTACTATAGACATTCGATGAAACTGAATGAAACCGAACGTACGTTATGTGTGAAGAGACAGACTGAATGATGCCTACGACTGTGAAAGTAGCTGAGGAATGTAATAGAAGGGCGCGATTGAAGGGGCAAAAGTGGAAGAAAAAACTGGCGTTAATAAACAATGGATAGGTACGACGGAGGAAAAAGCCAGGAAGTGAAAGGTGTGGATGCGACGCGAGCTCCAATAGTCAATACGCAAGACGACGGGAAGTGCGATCGCAAAAAACGGAGAATCCGATTAAAGAATTTTTCACTGCCGCAGAAACATGTCTTCTGTGGCGTCACTTCACATCCGAAAATTTTGCGCACATTCCAGGTGCCCAGACCGGGTGTGTGAAGCGGTAGAATCGGCGTCGCTGTTTCAGTTTCGATTCAAATATATGGGGAGGCTGTTGAAACTGGCCGTTTCCAAATTAAGGCTGATTCACTTTGTCGCCACCCCTCGGCTCACGATGATTTGTTAACCTCAACCACAAACGAAAAATCAAAAAGATAGAAGAAATGAATGAGATTCAAGCCTCAATTTTTTTTTTTTTGTTGAATGCAAAATGCCGCCCCTCACAGGTTGCCTCCCTAGGCTCCGGTTTAGAGTTCCGCAAAGGAGACGCTGCCCTGATTCCTAATCATCTTCACACGCTGGATGAGGAAGATTTTTTTGGTGGGGGAAGGGGTCATGGTTGAACAGAGAATGAATAAGAAAAAAGTACCGTAGGTAACTGAAAACTGCAATCTTAGTCGAGAATACTGTACGCACTGGGAACAAGATCCATCCACTTGCCTTAGCCAGTGAAAATGCCAAGGAGCTGAATTTCAAAAAAAAAAAAACATTAACCGAGACTTACGGAGGGATGGAGAGAGGGAAGTAATGATGCGTGATAATAAAGTTGGGCGAAACTTCGCGTACGTGAAATGAGAAGCGGAGATAAACGTGGCTTGGCGAATGGTGGGTAACTGAAATTCTGGAGTTTGGAACACGAGCGTCACGTCGCATCGCATCACATCATCACGCAAAAAAGAAGGAAATAAAAAAAAAAAAAAAACCCTAAAGTAGTGGGGCTGAGCAACGACACGAGTGACGAACGATTGGTTTTGGGTGACGCAGCTGATGTGTCACCGCCGTCACAGAATATCCGTTTCGTATACTTTGGTTTTGGCCGCCTTGGCGTCGGTATGTGCGCTGCTCGACGCATTTGCCACCTGCTCGACGACGGAATTGGTGGAGCCGGTCGGCATGGATGACGACACCGAAGACACCATCGGCCCGAACGTCATTCCCATCTTGGAGAAGATGTTACTTTCGCTGCCTGTCTTCTTCAACTGCAGCAAATCGGGCGGAGAGGTTTGCTGCAGTTGCTGCAGACGACTGTACTGCTCCTGCAACGCTTTTTGCTTTTTTAGCAATTCTTGGTGACGCAGTTCTAGCTGCTCCTGACGCAGTTGCGGCATTTGCTGCAGCCGATGCTGAAAACCTTCCTGCGAGTTTATCGACTCGCAACTGGACGAGGTCGAGGGTGACGGCTGTTCGCTGGTGGCCGACAGGCCGTTGTCTCTGACCGCGGCAGTTGGACCGCGAAAAATGGAGGCGGCTGTCGTCGTCGAGCTCAGAGAGCCTTTGCGAGTCGGACTGAGATGAGAAACAGGTGCCGTCGGATTCGTCGGCGACGCTAATGGCGATTTGGAGCTGGTGCGTGGCGGCGGAGGCGGCGGCACACGTTTTCCAGCCAGCTCGCCGTGACGCTCCGGTACCGGCGGCTTTGTATCCGAACACGACGGGAATGAGTGCAAGCGTCGCAGCGTAGCTGGGCCGCCGCCGATGCTGACTTTGCCTTCGCTACAACCAGATTCCGTTCTCGCCGCCATTTGCAGTTCCTCTAACAGAGAGTCGAATGTGCTGGCCGCACGCTGGTTGCATTCGACACTGCCGGAGCTCCCATTACTGCCAATTCTTGCTCCGCCAGCGGTGGCGACGTTGCTCGACCACGCCACAGGATTCCCTTCTCCGTCATTCTGAAAAATCCAACACATATCGAGTATTTGTACAAGCGACGCCGACGATAGCGATAATGAGAAGAAATTTGCGCCCAATACATGCACCCCTACTAACCCCCCACCCAACCTGGTAGCGTCGATATTCTCCCCTCTGCCGCCTGATCCATCAACCTCCTCCCTCTACGTTCTCCTCCCTTCCCAGTTTGATAAGGTTATTACGAGCATTCCTGTTAGCACAATATACTATACTAATATATTACATATGCTGATTCGTATACAACATTTCTACGTGTATAGTTACTGTATCAGACACAGATAGCATTTTCGGGGAATGAAATTACTCAGTTTTGCACGTTACTATATCGATGTATACATATATGCGAATATATAGATAAACGTCATTAGTAATTTCGTTCTCCCAAAACACTCTATGGTTGAGGAACGGAACTACAAGAATCCACCCTCCATAACATACCCACATGTATAATTTTACACTAGAAGGAGCATTCCAGCCAGGTATGTGGCAACGGAGAAATTTGTGTCAATTTTAAGACATACCTATTTTGAGCCGGGGAGAGTGGGTACTTTGCCAAAGTAGAGTTAAAAGTGGTTGTACGAGCTACTCGTGATTTTCGACGTTCTACTTGTGCAATTATCTTCGAACTATAGATTCACCAAATTGTTACTGGTTTTGAAATAAATTGAGCAGTCAAACAACTCGAGGACATCCCCCTTCCTACACCCAGAAAGTATTTTTCAACGCATTTTTAATTATAGGTATCGACTTTTAATGTTGACCAGGAGGACTCTGTTCCGCTAATAAAGCACGCTAACAATTAGTATGCTCTTACTTGGCGCACTTTATAAACTTGTAATTCATTAATCAGAGCCAGCGATGCTTCCTACAGTATGTACTCACTAACAGAACAACTTTTGCGATGACGCAATTTCTCATAGACAGTCCAACCAAAAATTATCAAAATTCGCAAATCACAATTTCAAGTTCGTAACGGAGCCCGATTTTTTAAATTTGATCTATGAAAAAAAAAAAAATCTGTTCCTCAACCGGGATTTGAACTATCGTCGAACAATCGTTTTAAATACGCTGAAATTTTAATTTTTTCAGTTCACATTCCGAATTTCGATAGGCAAGAGATTAGGATACCTATATTATTTCCTCAAAAATTGAGTGATACATCGTCCATTCCGTTTCTTGAAGGGCTGAGTTAAAACTTTCAGCTTATTTTTGGATTGAAGGATTCAATGTGAGCCCCTGAGACCCCCTCAAAAAAGGTTGGGATGATTTTGTCATACAAAATTAAGTGATGTATCGTCGATTATGTTTTTTGAAGTGCTGAGTTCAAATTTTCAGTTCATTTTTGGATGAAACTCCTCATTTTGTCCCCTGCGACCCCGAAACAAGGTTAGAATCATTTTTTCTTAAAAAAGTAAGTGATACATCGTCGGTTACATTTTTAATGACATTGAGATCAAATTTACAGTTAATTTTCAGACTGAACCTTTCATTTTGCAGGTCCATTTCTCCGGCTCCCCCATTTCAAATTTTGACCTGAAAATTTTTGGCCTAATTGTGCTTAGTTTGTGCTAATATGTGCCATCAATTTTAGAATTTGTGCTCACCCCCTTCCTTAGATATAAACAAAAGAGTCTGGGTGGGGCTGGAGAAATGCTAGCCCCCATTTCAAAGTTTGACTCTAAACTTTGTATGCTAATTGTGCTTCATTTGTGCTAATTTGTGCCGTTAATTTTAGAATTTGTGCTCATTTATTTTCAAATATAGGGGCCTCAGAAATTTATGTGTCAGTCCCCCATTTGGAATTTTGAGTTGAAACTTTGCATGCTAATTGTGCTTAATTTGTGCTAATTTGTGCTAATTTGTGCTGCAAATTAAAAATTTTATACTCATTCCCTTTCAAAAATATTTGTGGTTTTATGTCTCCCCTCAGCCTCCCCCATTTTGAATTTTGACCCAAAATTTTTCATACCAACTGGATTTAAATAGTGCTAAATTTTGCTACCAATTTTGGAATTTGTTATCACCCCCTTCTTAATATATAAAAAAAAGTTTGTGGGTGGGGCTGGGGAAATGCTAGCCCCACCCATTTTGAATTTTGACTCAAAACTTGGCATACTAATTGTGCTCAATTTGTGCCAATTTGTGCCAACCATTTTAAAATTTGTGCTCACTTCCCAACTCAGATAGGGAGGATGAAAGATTTCCCCTCAACCCCCCTTTTTGAATTTTTATACAAAACTTTGCCCACTACTCTTTTTTGATTTGTGCTTAATTGTGCCAACAAGCTTATAATTCCTGTACATTCAAATCTTTAGTTATTTGCAAAACAAATTTGGGTGAGGCGGGGCTGGGGAAATGCAGCCCCACCCATTTAAAATTTTGACTTGAAATTTTGCAAACTGATTGTGCTCAATTTGTGCTGATTTGTGCCAACCATTTTATAATTTGTGCTCAATTATTAACTGAAATAAGGGGTGAGGAAGGTTTTGTCTTAGCCTCCCCTTTTGGAATTTTGAGCTGAAACTTTTCCCATTATTTTATCTTAAATTGTGCTTATTTGTGCCAACTTTCTTTTTTAAAATTTCAAAGTTGCAATTTCAAGCAACTAATAACAATCACCCATTTCTGCTGTAGCCTAAATAATAGTCATTTATAACAAAATTTTCAGTACGGTCAAGAAAATTCAAGCCTTCCATTTTAAATAGGAGTTAAATTTTATTACAATTTTTATGACAGTTTGTACCAAATTTTTACCTTGGTACTTTTGAGGGAACTATACTTAACCCATACTTTGCAGTATGTCAGATTTTCTTAATTTGGTATTTTCTGGTTGCTACTAAAAAACTTTGTAAGTACATGTAAATTTTTCCATTGATCACTCTCTATTGACTGATTTATACTCATATGACCATAAAAATTTGTTTTTTTCTTTCTATTTAATTCACATAGAAGGTTTTTATGATAATATTTTTAATTTGGCAACTTAAATGGAAAAAACTGTCATTTGCAGCACAAATTAGCACAAATTAAGCACAATTAGCATGCAAAGTTTCAACTCAAAATTCCAAATGGGGGGGCTGACACATAAATTTCTGAGGCCCCTATATTTGAAAATAAATGAGCACAAATTCTAAAATTAACGGCACAAATTAGCACAAATGAAGCACAATTAGCATACAAAGTTTAGAGTCAAAATTTGAAATGGGGGGCTAGCATTTCTCCAGCCCCACCCAGACTCTTTTGTTTATATCTAAGGAAGGGGGTGAGCACAAATTCTAAAATTGATGGCACATATTAGCACAAACTGAGCACAATTAGGCCAAAAATTTTCAGGTCAAAATTTGAAATGGGGGGAGGGCCGGAGAAATGGACCTTCATTTTGCAACCTGTGACCTAAGGGAAAAATTTTTACAATTTCATCGGGTAGCTACATCCTTGCATTTATTTATTAAAGAGCAATGTTTCACTATTAACGTGCTTGATGTGACCCAGGTACACTTATTTCGGGGGTGGGGTCATTGATAGTAACCCATTTTGGTTGAGTTATGGTTCTAGAGTTCGCTTGCAACCTGCAAACCCTACTTAGTTACTGCTAAAATCTTGCTGAAATTTTTTTTTCTCATCCATATGGGATTGAAGAGTGATCCGATCTCAACCAAGGGTAACCAAACATTGGAGCCTATTTACTCTATAGCACAACCATGTTTAGCATCAAATTTATTTTATTCTTGCTGCTTGCTGTGGACTCTGAAGATGAATACCATTTATCTTATTTTTATACCGATTATTTCAGTTCAAATTATCAAAAGTTTATTTGTTGTCCCAGAAAGTGCTTCTAGCTTCTGCTGTCTGCTCTATTAGGTATGTAGGCTGGATGAAGTATTTTAAGGGCAATCTTCACTTTACGAGCAGAATAGTCCTCTGATTCTCATGAGGCCCACTGTGGCATTCAGCTCTTTGCCGCTTGTAGGCAAAATTACCTTTGCACCATTTTCCATGTCATTTATTGAAGAAAACAGTAACTAGGGGGTTGTCTTTAGATACAAAAAACCGAGATAAAATATTATAAGATGGTACTGGTAGAGATTGTAGCGTAGGTAATATTAATGAGTATGAAAATTTTTTTCAAATTTATGTACCGGAAGAAGAAAAATTAAGTGACATAAATGTGAAAAACGTCTTTGCACTACTATTTTTAACCCCTTGAAGGAAAGCCAAAGTCTCTCGGATTGGGACTTTTAGGTGGTTGTTAAGGACAGTGAACTCGACGTACTTATAGCTAGTATTATACTAGGGAAATTTACTGGCTGAAAGTAGTTCAAGAAAGTAATTTTAACTTTACTTGCTGTCAATTTGGAAAGTTCACTAAGGAAAATCATTTTTTACTTTCCGAATCATTATCAGTGAAATTATCACGAACATTCACCAACACTTATTTTGTTTTATAAGAAAAACACACCAACACATATACAAATTGATGAAAAGTAAACAAAAACGTTGAACCTATCTAAACCTTACTTTCCATTTGAAACAGGTAATTTATTTTAATTTTAGATAAGTAGAAACTACGTCATACAAACCCTGTTTTTGCTTCAGAAAATGTTCATTTAACATTCAGATTCATGCTACGGTGTTAATGAAGATAAACAGAACCGGAAAATAACCATTTTCCATTGTAGTTGATTTCCACACCTGTGTCAACCAAATTACTTATTTCTAATGAAAGTGAACAGAAGTGGAAAACAACCATTTTCCACTGTAGTTGTTTTCCATGCCTGTATTAACCAAATTTGGGAGTTTTTTCTCAAAAAAAAAAAAAAAAAAGAAAAAAAAAGCCTAATTAAAGACTATGAAACATTTATGGTGAGAAGATCATTGATTAAATGGTAACTTTTGTATTTATTTGCTCCATAACTGCGGACGAAGTGGCACAGGTTAAAGCTAGTCTCATCTAAAATGAAAATAGTATGAAGGACAGGGTTGGGGACAGAGTGCGATCAACTTGGCGATTACATCACTCGGCTTAGCCTCGTTAATCGCATACTTTTCGCCCTTGTCGTGTACTCTACAATTACTTGCTAATCATGTTACACTGAGAATGTAGTTGAAGACAGTTACTTTAGGCCAGTAAACTTTCCTAGTGTAATACTAGCTTTTATATACTAAAATGCATCTTTCTTCTGATTATTTCCTTTTTAAGGCATTATTTAAACTACAATTTGCTTCACTGTACAAGAAGTGAAGAGATTTTTCAAAAATTCGCAAAGTCATTCATGGAAAATAAGGAAAACAGGTTTTCACCATAATTTTTTTACCACCCCCAAAAGTTCATATTCCTTGTAAAACAAAATTTTGTGAATTCATTTTGACACACCACTGCGCATATATATGCATTTAGATTTGTAATGTTTACCAACAAGAGAAAGGTTTTCAAAACAAACCCTACCATTGTTCTTTTGTTTTCAATTTCGGATTATTGGACAACCGCTCAACTGGGACAAAATGGTCCGTCACAAGTGGGTCCTTTTTTTATATGATTTTTTTTAAAATGCTTTTTCGTTTCATTTGCATGCAGTTTGAGCAATTTTGCTTTGTAATGATCGATTTTTTGGAGATACTTCAAAACTATTTCATAGATTTTGGAAATAATTGGATACGTCGCAAGTTAGGTCACTCATGTCATTCAATAAATAGAAAATCAAAATTGGTGCCCACAGGGAGAAGTTATGCTCGAACAAACACGAAAAAAACAATCCATGTCGAATTGATACCTACTTTATTTTTTGAAGTGGACAGTCAATAGTAAGCCCTCAGACTGGGGCCGTGACCGGCGGGGAAAAATACGACCCACCCGGGGGAGAAAATAAAGCGTACAAAACATACCTAAGTTTAGTTCGCTTCGTATTTCGACTTGGTGGTCGATAAAGCAGAGACATTCTGTTGTGAGTAAAAATAAAAGTGGAGAGGCAAGGGGGAGGATGGAACGCTAAAAATTTGAAGAATTGCAATCAAAGTGGTCTCCAAAATCAATACCTATATATTCTACGAATACGCCTGAAAAACTGCTTGTTATAGAACGATGTTGCATAATCGAAGGTGAGAAAGCAGAAAAGCGGTAAACATGGCACGTGGCGTTAAAGTGCACAAAATGGATGCGAAAAGGTCTATGATAAACGGTAATTAAAATCAAATCGCAGTCGCATATAAAGCATTTCACAATTCCATGCCATGTGCGAGCTTATAATAGGGAATAAGAAAAGCAAAAAAAAAAAGGAAAAAAAGGGAAAAACCAATCGGCTAAAAAAAAGAGAAAGAAAACATTCTGAGAACCGACAAAAAATGCAAAAGGGCATATAGGTACGAGGTAGTTATACTAAGTTCTATACAGGTGAGTGGAAATGAAACGTGAAACAGGCAACAGGCAGGCGTGAGGTGTGTAATGTGCCCAGCTTTGAGAAAATAATTATACGAACAAATAAAAAAAATACCACTTATATTAAATACTGTATAGTGAGTGAGGGTGAATAGGTCGGAAGAGAAAGAACAACAAAAACATAAATTGTTTGCCAGAGAAGTGAATCGGGAATAGGTAAGGGCGCGGACACAACGTGAGAGTTGAACGTTGAGCGTTTACCATGTACAAAAAAGTGCTCAGGACTCACACATGGCTTCAAAAATGCTTTATGCTGAGTATGAACGTGGGACTGCTCATGTTGTGTCCGTGGCCTCAATTCTCCCTGCAATCAATGCCAACCAAAGGTTGGCAGTTACGAACCAAACCAAAATGCGGTAACATACGACGTAAAGGGAAAATGAAAACGAAAAAAAAAGATCCTGATTGAAGAAGAACGTCAACAGCGAAAGGTGGTAAAAGAAAGAATGACAGAAACTGATATTAGTTTTTCAAAAAAAATATTTAAAAAATAAATATATAGAAGGTAAAAGTAATAACCTAAGAAACTTGGAGTTAGAGTTGAAACAAATTGCAAAGATTTTTTTTACACAGATCCTTTCCAATTGATGTCCTAATAATAATATTGAAAGTTTACAACGATCTCCCCTATGACATTTTCCCCAGGGGCTTGATATATCAAAACATCAGTTTTATGCAAATATCTGGTAAATATCATCTCACAAATATCAATAGAAGGTACAGCAGGCGGCACCGATTTTTTTTCAGAGGAAAAGAGTATACGTACATATGACAAAAGCTACAAAATTTTCAAGAAAAAAAAAAAAGAAAAAAAGAAAAAAGAAAATAAAGAAAAAAAAAAGAAAAAAAGAAAAAAAAGGAAAAAAGAAAAAGTAAAAATGGAAAGAAATAAAAAAAGAAAAAAAAGGAAAAAAAGAAAAAAAGAAAAAAAAGACAAAAAGGGAAAAAAATAGATAAAAGAGGAAAAAGAGAGAGAAAAGAAAGAAAAAAGAGAAAAAGAAAAAAAAGAAAAAATTTACAGGTTTCACACTTTATAAGGACGAGAGGTAGGCACTGAAAATTAATAAAAAATAAATAAAAATAATATAATTCATTTTTCAGTTTCTTTAATTTTTGTATTCACTCCATAAACAACGAAACAACTCTACCACCTCCACCTTATTTTTATTACCATTTTTTTCTTCCACTTTTTTTACCATCATTATCTACCCCTTCTCTTACACTTTACACTTAACACATATTCTGACTCCAGAAGCATTTTCAATCTTAATTCATTGCAAAAAAAGGGAAAAAAAACAAAAGAAAGAGAAGAAAAAAGAAAAAAAAAGAAAAAGAAGAAATGAAGAAAATAGAAAAATAAGAAAAATTTAAAAAGAAAAAAGAGAAAAAAAGAAAAAAAAGAAAAGGAAAAAAGAAAAAAAAAGAAAAAGAAGAAATAAAGAAAATAAAGAAAACAAAAAAATAAAAAAAATAAGAAAAAATAAGAAAAAAATGAAAAAAACAAGAAAAAGAAAGAAAATGATGAAAAATATGAAAATAAAGAAAAAGAAGAAAATTAAGAACATAAAGAAAATTAAGAAAATAAAGAAAAGGGAAAAAAGAAAAGAAGAAAAAGAAGAAAAAGAAGAAATGAAGAAAATAAAGAAAATAGAAAAATAAGAAAAATAAGAAAAAAAAAGAAGAGAAAAAGGAAAAGGAAGAAAAAAGAAAAAAAAGAAAAGAAAAAAAAGAAAAAGAGGAAATGAAGAAAATGAAGAAAATAGAAAAATAAGAAAAGAAAGAGAAAAAAAGAAAAGAAAGAAAAGGAAAAAAAAAAAAATAAAAAGAAGAAAAAGAAATAAGAAAAGGATGAAATATGAAAATAAAGAAAAAGAAGAAAATCAAGACATAAAGAAAATGAAGAGATGAAATAAAAAGAAAGAAAAAGTGATAATCAAATAACCTTTTAGGATCATAGAAAAGAAAAAGTAAGAAACAAGTATGTGAAAAAATCGTTTTTGGTGAAAATTAAGATACTACAATATGAAGAAAACAAAAATAGAGTAAAGTGGCCTTTTTGCATCAAAAGAGTCTTTTTTTCTCCATCCAAAAAGAGAATAAATACTCTAAAAAATAGTACATTTTTGCATCCTGAGGTACAAAAAAATTGTATTTATCTAAAATTATTGTTTCAAGTCAGTTGTATAGCGCTGAGTTAACCTTAATCTTCGCCAATTTCCATGGGTCAACTTACGTACATTCTCCTACTTAAGAGTTAACTCAAGTTTATCCTTCACTGTACAACTGACATGTATAAAAACTCTCTATAAATAAAGTGCAATATAAACTTCGTTCGATATAACTGAATTCTGTACTGTTTTTGTAAAATCAGGAAGCTATTCCGATAAAATTCAAGCTACTAAATTGAGTTAATGCCATAAAGATTATTTATTTGTAAAATAGCACATTTTTGGGTTTTACTTTATGAGAGATTTATTTGAAACATTTGCAAAATTTAATAAGAAATAATTCCTCTCTGCTATTTTTCCTCCGGGTAATCGATATTTTGCGAGATATTTGCTAAAAACTGAATTTTGTGGTAAGTATCGAACCCTCCTCATAGCAGTAAAAGGATCATAGTAAACTTTTCGAATGTTTATAAGGATTTATAAGGGCATTAGTCGTGAGAAATGTGTGGGAAAAATGTTTATCTTTAATTATTTTAAACTTCGCCCTTCTTTATACCACAATTGTTTCCGGTTACAAAGAACAAATTAAAACCAACCAATAAATCAAAAAAAAAAAAAAAAATCAAAATAAAGGAGGAAAAAGGTAAACATAAATTTAAGCGTTCACCTTTTACTGAGGTACACGCAAGACGCAAAGGCAAAAGTATATAAAGTAGATATAGGCGTGGCAGGTAATAGGGAAGTAATATATAGGTAAGTAGGTATAAGTAAATATGAAATTGTAGACTATACTCGATAAGAAGAAGTATTAAATTAGGTAAATTAAATATTTTATAGAGTAATAAGTAGCGTGTATAAAATGAGAATGGCGACGATGAAAAAGAGAGAAAAGGTATATTATAAGGTAAAGTATACGGGTAGTATACGATATTTTATATAGGTAATGTGGGAGAAGCGATATAACGAATAGATACGAATGTTGTTCATTACTCGTGACTCGTAATTGCCTCCTTGAAGTGCGAACTCCATTTCCAGCCGAACTGATTGCAACGCACAAAATAACAAACAATTTCATCACGTATCAATGCCAGTGTCAAATAATACGGAGTAACGCAATGGCGGCGGCGGCGGCGACAGAGACCGAGGCTATTATTAAGAGGCAAGTGGTAGCCTATACTATAGGCGCGAATACGAAGACGAAGTAAGCGAAAATTAGCCGCTGTTATGTGCGTCATCATTACTTGAATGCATACGCACGCTGCGCTGAGACGTGGCAACATGTGCGATGCGAATTGCATCATTCTATAGCTGAAAACATAGTGGAGCGGAGAACGCAACATCCAGAAAGCATTCTTCTGGTGAAAGAGTGGCCTCTAATCTTCTGCTCCAGCAGCTCTACCCTCGGTGAAAGGTTTTAATGACAAAACAAACGGTGGAAAAAAATACAATGGTTGAAAAAAAAAAAATCAAACAGATGCTTAAGAAAAAAAAAAGAAACTGAAAACAAAGAACAGAAAAAGTACTTATTAAAACCGTGTTCACATTAGGCTAGTTTCGATGCTACTAGCCAGTTACGAGGGAAACTATTCCGTTGCAGTTGCAGTCACTACATTTCGACCATTTGAGGTCAACTTCAACTTGGTAGACTGCGATGTGAGATTCTTCAATGAGATACTTATAGGATTATCTGCATAGGCGCCGACTTTTTAAATTTCTTGTGGGTACACAAAGCAGGCGTACTTAAAAAACATTTTTCTGTCACCTCCCTTCTCAACTGTTGCCTTTGTCGCGCTTGTGGGTGCTTTCACCCATAAGAAAATTCTATTTGGGTGCGCTTACACTCGCGTACCCACAGAAGTTGAGGCATATTACTATTGTTAGGTACTGGGTACTCTCCACATTTACCCTATCCATACAAATAAGATGTGCGTTCTTTGTACGCAAATAGGAACCCTTACAGCTATCGAAGACACCCTTTTATTACACCTGCCATTTTGTAGCCTACCTTGATTTACACTATTTATTTTCCGATAGAGGTACTAAAACGTCTACTTTATGACCAATCAGTATTGACATGTACACAATTCTGACTATTTTAAGGTGACCAGAGCACCCGCCATTTTTTGTTTGCTTATACTATGAATATATTCCAATATGGGCCAAAACTGAAAAACAACGTACAAAAACACTTACACTAAATTGTTAGGCCCAAATACAAGTAGGTACTGTCCTCAAAATGCTTTGTGATGCAAAGACATAAAATATTAAATAACAATGCTATTGGAGACACTGGAGATATAGGTGCCAGTTTGTACTTAATGTTCACCTTATTCACCCTTGTAGCTGATATTAAAATTTAGAGAAATTCTTGCATTAAATTAAGCATTTGACAGTCTTATTTAATCCCCTTTGGAAACATGCCACACTTTGCCTGGTCAAACCCCTGTATTAGAACCAATCTGGTAAACTCAGTTTTTCACCAGAATCATTTTTGGATCGATCTTCTTAGAAAGCACATCTTTCTAGTAAAAACATCTTACTTTTGAATAGGACTTCTTAGAGAGAATATCTCTCCAGTTAAAAGCATGTAACCTTTAATAGAAAAATGTCTTTTATTTTTGCCAATTTCGTATATTTTTCTTACTTTTATACTTGAGTTTAACATTGGAATAATATTATTATTTGTTTTGGGCTAAGTTAAAGTCCATTTAAGTGAATTGAGTAAATTTAAAGTCAATTTTGTGAATTTTATTTCTTTAACAAAAATAAAATTCTACATTTTGAAATAAATTCGATCTTCTAATTTATTATCAAAATAAATTCCCTTGGCTGAGATCAATTTTTTATCTACCTCAATCGAACTTTACCCAAAGAAAAAACCCATTGTTTGTGATCCATAACACTATCTTCTTCCAAGCTATAGTTGACTTTAAATGGCTAAACTGGCATTAGTGACTTTTAACTGTAGACAGAATAGTATCCCAGATAGCTGGCTGGTAGCTAGAAAGCTGGCCAAGTGTGAACCAAGCTTGAAAAGGAACAAATAACTCGCAAGTAGAAGTCCTTGTCAAAGTGCTAGTGTTTTTGCCCATTTTCAGATTCCGTATCAACTTCTTATGGGAGAATTACATGTGAATGTAATTCATATGAGGGAGAAAAAAAGAATTGCGTAATTGAATTTCATCGGATAATATTTCATAAACGAAAGCCAAATTGAAAGTTTAATGAAGTAGATACGTCGTATTTTTTTTTGGCGATATCCCATTTTAAACATTGATAAAACTCCGTACAAATGTACATATTAGAACAACAGTTACTTATTTTCAGTGATTTAAAATTAGCCACTAGATGCCACCTACTTTGCTTCCCATTGCAAATTTTCTACTGATTCTACTTACGTATAAAGACTTATTTTTGAGAAGACTGAAATTGAAAACAGATGTTCTCATCCGTCTTTTTATGAATTTATCGAGTTTTTTTTCAACGTGGAGGTCAATGAAGAAATCTCGTTTGAAGGATCGCATACTAGGGTATGAGAAGGTTCACCTATTATCAATTCCAGCCTCCCTAATTACAAAACACAAAACTCTGTCTTTCATTTATGGAATAAAACTTCTTATTAATTATGGGAATGAAAACTTGGTTATTGTCATTCTGTCACCAAGTGGTAAAACAAACTTCTATCGACCACCGTATCAAAGGAAGAAAATTAGTTACCGTACCTCCACAGGGAGAAAAGTAACTTCTGACCTTCGATCACTTAGTAGGTACTGGATACCCAGTTGCCCTATCTCACCAATGTTAACGAAACAAACCATTATTCTAAACCCCTAAAATAGACATAGGTTCTCCAGCCTACATAGTTCGTCTTTTTTTGTCTCTTTTCAGTTTCTTGGTCCTGTGAATTTAAAGCTATATACATAAGTACGTTGCTGTGAATCCAGAGAAATTGAGTGAAACTTATGTCCATTTTAAGGCTTTGGTGTTATTGTTGGCACAAATCTGTGTGTTTACCTGGGTATCCAGTACTAATGCCCAAACGCAAGAACAATAATGAAGTATCAACTATGACTTGAAAATTATTACTCGTCTTAACAAACTTATATCTATATATATTTATGTGGTATGCGACCCTGGGTGGCTCAATCCAACCCAATACATAACCTAACATAATTTCCCCATAATTAAAAAACCACTCCATTGAGTGTTCCGAGAGCATCTCCACCAACAGAATTCGGTGAAGATGCGAGTTAAGGGTCCCAAGACCTGTTCAGCTAGCCAGGTGATTGATTGAACCGCTTTATACCATGCAACGGGGAAGAAAAAAAAAGGTGAATTAAAAGAAATTTACCTCATAGCTGAGTATCTGAGAAGGCGTCTTTTTTGAAAAGAGCAGCCTGAATTAACCTCAATTAATTGCCTCGAGTGGGCCCGATACCCGCGAATATAAAATTAAACCATTATAAAAAAAATAAAAATGTATTAAAAATTTAAGTTTTACAAAAAATGAAGACAAAAAATAAATCGACCTCAATGGTCCACGACAAAACGAAGGATGAAATCTACAGAGTTCATAATAGTACAGAATATTGACAGAAAAAATATAATTTAGAAAAAGATGGCAGGGGAATTTCCAACAACCTCAGTTGTATAGTGTCATTACCACCACTAGTAGTAAGATGGTGGTAAGAAAAAGACCGAAAAGTTGAAGGAGAGGGAAAAACGTTTAGGCTACGTGGCTAGACTAAGAGTTTAGCCTAGCCAAAGACGCTCCCGGCGTTTTAAAGTGCGTGTTTTTAATTTTATTTAATTTTTATTATTGGGGGAAAAATACGAAAAGTTTTTAATTTTGATTTTTTAGGGGATGGTCGCATCCTACATTTATGTATAAATATAAATAGAAAAAATGTAAAAATTTTTTCAGTATTGTAAATCTTTCTTGCATTGGGGGCTAATGATCGTAGCATATTACATGTATACTTCTTGTAACACACATATATCACCATCTGAACAGGTTTTTATTATGATCATAATCGATGTGTGATTGTAGATGACTCTTCATCAAAATAAGCAAAACTAAAAATTCTATGGTTCCCATTAAAATTTAATAAATTTTATTTGCATAATTGATAAAATATCACTCGCAACTAAGTCAGAGTGAACTGTTATCAACTCGTGCAATCACCTCTTTTGATACGGCTCGCGCTTGCAAACAATCGTTGATAATTGCTCACTTTCCTTCCAATTGTGTAATATACTGTCAAGTGGATCCCATCTCACAAGCGTTGACTATACATAGCTATATGGACTGAGTATAGTAATAATAACGTGAAGGCAAGATATAAATAAGAATAATTGGAGGAATAAGGTTTTACTAATTTTGATTTCTATTGATGATTTTTGATACCTAGCGTTCATGCTTGAAAGATCTATAACAAGTGAGAAATGAAGTAATTTTAACCAAAATGAAAAAATTTCGGTATTCAATCAATGGTAAAGTTGCAAAACTTTTTGTAATAAAAATCATCTTTCGCCATTTATACTTATTATGTTGCCTTCACCTGTACTGTACCACCATTCGTAATAAGCTAAGTCCATATAGTTATATACATAATCAAAGCTCTTAAGCATAATCGTATTTTACATTCTTCTAGTACCTACCTCAATTTAAATGTGCAAACTCGTTGGATAACCATAAGCTTAGGTATGGTGCTCAGATTAGTATTGAAAATAATATCATCCATAAACTTAAATTTTTTAATAAGAATTTGGCTCAACTTGAAGTTGTTTTCAAAAAATGAAAAAATAGTTATAACATCCTGGGTAAAAAAAATAAAAATAAATAAAATAGGTACTCAAAAACAGTGTTATTGATTCCAAACTAATTGAATGGGATCACTTTCTATCATTTAAAAAAAAATTAATTCAAGAATGCAGGTACAAACCTTAAAAAAAAGAACAAAACATACCTCCTCTTTTTGAAATTGGTTAAAACTATGGCTTTATAGGTTACATGGTTACAAATATGGTGTTATAGGAAACATCGGCCCAAAATTACGTTTACTCTTTTTTGTATCTACTTTCTATTAATGTAGGATTATAGTTTAATAAGTGGTTTGAAAATGAAAATAAGGAAAAGAACGTTAATTGAGGGGAGAGTACGGGACGGAAAACAGCCATTTTATGTCAAGGAGTTGGTTACTCTGAGCAAGTTGGTTGTCCCAAGGAAGGTTTTAAGCCAAAAAGGAAGTCTGTAGCCTCCCCGAGTGAACATTTTTAGATTTTCCTCGAAGCACATCCCTTTCTTCTCTGTTGTTTATAAAATGAAGAAGAAAAATATGAGAAAAAATAGCTCTATCTCATTTCCTCTCTATGGCTCTCTCTTTCTCACTGGGGTCTTCTCTTAGGATGTTTATAAGTCTTAAATCAAATTGCTACGTGGAGGGAGAGCCCTGGGGTGATGACTAGCCTTTTTTAAAGTCTGTTTTATATTATTGTTTGAAAATTTTTCAATTTTTAGTTTCAAGTTTTTAAGTATGAATAAAAAAGGAGTTCAGTACCTATAGAATTAACCGAACAAACTCCCAAGCACTAATTTTCACCGAAATTGGTTGAATTTTTAATCTTAAATCCGTAATTTTGGATCTGGTATTGATCCGATCCGTACGAAAATTCATTAGGATCCCTTTAAGACTATCCTCTTTCAAATGAAATCTGAATCATCAGAATCAGTGTTGCTATTGACGAGTATTTAGTTTACATATTTATACTTAAAAATTACATACTCAATGAATATAGGTTCATTTTTCAAGTCGGTTAAAACCTGACTTTTTAATTACAGAAAATTGGTCAATGAAAATTTATATTTTGTTGAATAATGAATAAAATGAAAATAAAGGTGTTGGAAAATTAACGAATAATTCTATGGATATCCTATTAATCCTACAGAATTTCTTGCATTAACTGTATAGTAAGCAAAACTCGTTTTTCATTTTAAAATTTTATTTAGATTAATAAATAATATATTAGGTGTCCTGATGAGAATTTTTGTCCAAAAAATTGCTCATGTAAGAAGTAACGAAGGCAGAATTGGAGTACTTACCCGCGTGTTACAGTCTGCAAGGGTGTATTAAATGTGCTTTGATTAATGTGAAATCCGAAATGTATCCCGCTGTTTATAGTGAGTAAATCAGTTATGATTTTATGTTTTTTGAGAAAAAAACGCTGCAGATTGATGCACGAATTTCTATTTTTTGTTTTTTAAAATACCTAAGGGAGAGGGACGCCATTTTGGACAGCTGGATTTTCAGCAATACTTCTTATGGATCAGACCGGATAATTTTTTATGATATATAGGTAACACTAACTATTGTAAAGGACTAGAGAGAGAGTACTCAATGTTGCTCTGCAGCAATAATTCACAGACCTACGAAAACCATAAACATGTCGAAATTATCAACGAATCAGGTGCATAATGAAAAAAAAAAAAAAAGATTTAGAGTTAGACTGAAATTGAAATAATTACACACATAGCTAAATATATCTGTAACTATGGTCACGTGACAATACAGCCAAGTGGATTTTATAAATAAAATTGTACAGAAAAAACTATAATATACTTCCAACGTTCAAATTGGCCGTTAAAAAATAATTTGGTTTTTATTTTTCAAAAAAGAGGAATTTATTTTTGAAAACAATTTAGCATATAGCACATTAAATATTTCTGAATATATTTTATGAGTGTACCAGATGAAATTTGCAGTTAATTATTTTTAATGAATAATTAATTAAACAAAATAGTGGTTGAAGGAGGTTTTAGACACATATTTTCCACTTAGTCGAAGAGTGAAAAAATTTTGTTTTATTTTCATTTTCATTCTTATTTTTATTTTTTTCTATTTTATGGTTGAGGGTTCACAGCCTACTAATTTGGTGTACAAAGTAAAAATATTTGTTTTGGTCGATTATTTTTTTGTGTAGATTATTTGTTGATAAAAGTGAAAAAATAATTTGTTAAATATATTATTTTTATTTTTTACTTCAATTTATGGTCAAATGTTCATAGCTTACCATTAGATTACAAACAGTACAAATTAAGAATATGTGTCATACAAAATTTTTCATTTTTTAGTAGATACTTGTTGATTTTTTTGGGTTTTCCCAATCCTTCCCAATGTTGGTCCAAAACCTTCTCATGTGGTGAAGAAATGGGATAAAATTTCCAAAAATTTCAAATGCTAATTTCTCAAATCCATCGAACACATTTTTTGTCCGCTTCAATTATATGTAAGAAAATCGGTTCTTCGCATATGTCCAATGATTTTTCTCCTGGGACAGATAATTCTGTTAAAATATTGAAAAAAGTGCTAACTGTCCAAATCATTTTCTCTCTCCCCTACTACAATGTTAGCCATGGGCAAAACAGAGAAATCGAAATTGATGAATCGCCGCTTTGCTCATTCATTATCCAGCGTTGTTGACATTTTGACCTTTGCCCCCACTTTGTGCGGTTTTATATGAGAATTTATAATACTTTATTTTCACAGCTTCGCTCGCCGCTCAACCATGTTTTCCGCCTAATACCTACAAATAGCGAGTGGCATATAAAAAAGGTGCAACGTTTGAGCACTCGACGCTAATAAGATACAAAGCTTTACACTAGAAAATCGAATAAGTACCAAAAGCGGAAAAATTTAAAGTAAAGCGAGTCGAGAGAGAGAGAAAAAGAGAGAGAGCCCACAGAGGCGTAGCAACAATGAAGGGGCCGTCTGCGAGGAGAGCCCAAAATTTTAGAGTCGCCACCCCTCCACTTTTCAAAGGATCACCATAATGATGGCTAATATCGAAAATTTTCGATATCGATATTCAAAAACTATCGATAATTTCGATAATATCCGGTCTTCATTACTTTCATTTAAACGCAAAAAAAACGAAAGAAATGTAAAAGCACACAAAAAAACAACAGAAAACAGGTCATTTGGTATGTTACAGGGCAAAAAAAAAAAGAAGAGACAAATTTGATTAAATTATCGGGTAAACTATCGAATGAAAAACTATTGGATTGAAAATTCGAATATCTATAGTTACCGATATCGGTAGTATCAATAGTTTTCGATATCGCGCCACCTCTCGCTATAATCTAGAAATGAACGGGGAGGAAATTTTAGGGTTACGTTTGTTTTCTAGTGTACTTAAAATCTCGCTACGCCGCTGAGAGGAAGTGACAGGAAAAGTGAGACAAAAAGATAAAGAGGTCAAAAGGAAAATACAAGAAAATGGAATATACGGATGGATGAACCGCGCTTATAAAATTACCGAGAAGCAAAATAGCCCATTTTCTCTCGTACAGAAGATACTTTCGGTTTTAAAAAGATAATGATGATCATCGCCCTCCTCTCTGGCAGTTTTTGGTCACTCACCAATCATCTCCCAAATAAGAATGTTTCGACCATTCGATCAGTTCTTAGAACTGCCACAAATCGAGAGTCGCAGACTTTATTTTAAAATTGTTTTTCGACCTATACTTACCTATATTGGGACAAAGAGGTATGCATTATTTAGGTAATGAATTATGAGGCATTATTAATAACAAAAAGACTGTGGCGTTTGTGGTGTTATATGTATATATAACTATGCGAACAAACAAACGAGATAAAAGCATGGTATGGATGAGATGAAAGCATTGTAAGTATGTGTCACTCTTCAAATTTTTCTAAGTAATTATCTTCAAAGAACATTTGGCTTTTCATTGGACATACTAAATTAAATATGAGACTCAAAGAAATAAAATGAGACCAAGAACAACAATTTTGAGCCCTTAGAAGCTGATATAAAAACAATAAGTAGAAATCGTTTCAATTTCACTATTTCAGGTCCTTTCATTGGTTGGCTGTAATGTTCGTCCACATAGTTGAATTCTTTTTCTGAGGTGCCACTGTACTGTGACATCAAAAGTAAAATCTCCCATTGAAGTAATATTTGTATTTAAATGAAATTTAATGCATCGCTGATTGTATATATGATTAAAATAATCTGATGACAAAATATGAAAAACAACTAAGATAGAGCTATAACAGGGCGAACGCTGGTTGAAAATGGCCTTCCCATCTTTTAAATATTCCTACACAAAACTGTTGTACCTACTTCAACTATACATAACTACATGGACTGAGCATAATGATAAAAACATGAAGGTAAGATATCAAAATAAGTATCAATGGACAAAGGTTCCCTGCTTTTTATATAAACTAGAACTAGAATATCTCACCACCTAATAAAGCTACATTGATGAATGAAAGGTTAAAATACTTGGGATGTTACTTTTGAACAAATGAGTCCTAATTCACTTCATTTGGTTCACTTGGACCAGAGTTACAGGTAAATATAAAAAAAAACTTTCAAAGTCTATTTCTTTCTTATTTGAACTAAATTATCACATCTGATGGAGCTAGAGTAAAGGGTGGTATATAGGGCTCATGATACTGGAGATGTAGTGCATTATTAAACGAGGCCTCATCCATTTCATTAGGAACATTTGGAGTTAAATTATGGTGAAATATAGGATTTTCAGTCCAGCTCATCTGTCATTTAAACTATAATATCTTCGACCCATAATCAAACAGAAATGACGCATATATGGTCTTTAATTGATCAAGACATGATGGATTATTTAATGAGTACACATTTACTTAATTTGATCTATTTGGAACAATGTTACAGTTGAACAAAAAAATAACATTTTATCAATTGTCAATTAAGTAGTAAAATTGTCCTTATCAATCGACAATTTTTGACATTGTTCGTATTTGAAAATGTCCAAAAAGTGAAAAACAAATTGATTATAATAAAATTAGAACTAAAATTGAAAATTTAGAGTTCAAATATGGTAAAGTAGCCGCACTTCATGTGATAAGAATCACCTTATTCCTTCAATGATACTTATTATGTTGTCTTCTACCACACTATACTGCCCACCCTAATACGCTCAGTCCATACAGTTATACATGGTCAAAGGGTACTTACTAGTTACCTATATGAGAACAAAAATTTACCTACAACCAAAAAAAATTATTGAGCATTATGGTTTCCTAGTTTTTCATAAAACTAACATCTGCATCATGGACTTTTTGCTAGAAATACATTCAACCGGCTTGGGGGATTGATTTTAAAAAAATAGATCCAAAAGTATTGCACTGAAAATATCTTTACGTTGAAGAAATGCTGAAAAAAAAGAGTAAAAATACATTTCGCCCCATTTCACTTATTGGGGAATGAATTCTGAAAAATCCAAAAATTTATTTAGAAGAAATGGATATATAGAGTAACACAATTTTCAACCAAAAATCTTTCCGACATCTCATTGCATTGAAGAAGTATTGAAAAAGATATGTTAAATTACATTTCATCCCTTTTCACCATGTTCAGAGTGGAATTTCAAAAAATCCTCTTTTAAGAGGCCACCTATAAGACGATAGGAGTAATACTTTTACAATTTGAAGTTAATCAGTGTGATGGTTTTAGTTTGGCAGTGATGAGTGATCCACAGTTTCTACTCAATGATTTCGTCTCTTAAACCTACGATATCTAAAAAGTTGACAAAAATGAAACACTGTGTTATGGTTTATCAGAGTAGGTGTTCTTCAAATTCACTGAATTACACTGTGCTATGAAAATTTTGCATGATTATGTGTGCTGTTCTGGTTCATTGATTTTCTTCAAATTTGACAGACTCAATGAACTTGCCAAACTAAACATTTCTGCCAAATTTGTAGAAAATCGATGAACCAGAACAGAACCCACGATCAATCAAATTTTTCATAGCATGGTAACATAATGCTATATGAATGTCAAGAACACCTAATCATCACTTTTCTCTTGTTTTATTTTCTAAAAGTTGAATTTTCCTACTTTGCAGAATACAGTTTAAGATAAGAGAATGCAAAAAGTTAGTTTAAACCAAGTATGAACCACAAAGTATTAGATGATATAGAGGACATGCACGTGAAGCAAAAAGTGGTACCACTTTCAGAAAAAACATCCTCATTCCTACCAAATAAAAAAATTTTCAGTCTCATTTTTATCTATCAAATCTGTGTTTTTTGTGGTTTCTGAATTAATAATTTTATTAATTAATTCATTTAATACAATTTTATGGGAAAAAATAAGTATGATTATTGTCAATGGGCCCAAATTAAGGAAAAATAAATTTGAATTTTGTAAAGTTGGAGTGGGAGCAATATAGCTTCAAAAGTAGTGCTGCTCTGTGTGGGTGTGTGTAATCTGTTGTATTAATCTGTGGCATGAATGTTTTGTCCATATCTTTTACACATACAGGTGATCATTTGGTATGGTTCCTAAAACTTAAAGGTGGAGTATTCACTTGGCAAACAAGCGTGAAGAAATGTGAGCAAACAGTGGTAACAGGGCGAATTTGGCTAGTGAATACCTGCTTGCAAACACCCACAAATGTGCACTCAGTTTTAAATCAAAAGTTGGTAACTGGTGGGATTAAAAAGAAAATGCACACAATGTATCTGCTACTTGGTTTTTTATCATGTGTACCTTTTTCCTTTCCATCACGCACTGAGCACTTAGGTTCTTTGCGCGCATTTGTTTACAACTATCTCTAACATTTTTCATGTGAATATGCACTTGAAAGGTGGGTATACATTTATATGATTCTACTGTGCCATATCATTGGTTCTTATCATGATACAATACACACTGATGATACGGCTCTCATTTTGTGAGGTGTTGCCTTGGATCGTATCATATCTTTAAATTATATTGAAAATTTTACAATCCCAGGCAGCACTTTTTGATGTGATGGCAGAATATTGATAGTGTCTGGAGAAGAGCAGCATTATATCATTGTATCATTTTTTGATACAGAACTAGTTATGGACCTCTTATATGATATGACTAGATGATATAAATATGTACCTGTCTTAAAAGAGTATATCTGAAAACACAAAATGAACAAAAGATATGATAATTTTACAGGTTTTAACATATAGAATCAATTTCAGCCCACGGCTGGTATTTTATGTGTAGAATTTGATATTCTATATTTGTGATGTAGAATATGTAGAATATGTATAAAATGAATAGAATATAAACAAATCAATAATTCTTATTGATATTATTAGTACTTTGTCACCTTATGAGCTTCGAGGATATATATATGTGATGGAAATGACATAATAGTGGCTTTAGTGTCTAAGCTATGAATAATGCTGCAGACACCACATGTTTTGCTTTTTAAAAATCTGATTGAGGAAAAAATCACCAAATGCATTTGTTTATAAACATTGGTGTATGAACTACCACAATTCAGAGGATCTGATTATTCTGATTGGTCGATGTCAATTGATGTGGGGTAATTTGTATGCCAGTGTACACGTACTCAGTGTAGATGTTAACAACAGTTGATCCAATTGTAAAACAGCAACATATCCTCAAAGCTTATGAATATTATTTTCTAGATATTCTACACATCATTCTCCATATCCTCCATATTCTACGTGAAATTGGATATTCTACTTTACATATTCTACATTCTACATGTAGAATATGTGTGTAGATGTAGAATTCAATTCTATATCACCATCTCTGATTCAGCCTCATAAGGATGGCATTATTTCTTGTTCGTTTTGAGTTTTCTATTCAACTTTTGCTCTTTTAAAGCCAAGTTCAAGAAAAATAGGTACCTTAGTAACAAGCATTTATTAAGAATTCTTCTTACCCATATAGGGATCTTGTACAGAGTATTCACTTATCTGCCTCATAGGAAAATATGACCAAGTTTTATTTTTGTAACTTGAAAAGTTTCCATTATTTTTTAAAATTATGGTAAATAAATTTTCGGACTGAAAATTTGAGGAGAAATCAAATGGTGATAGTTTCAAAGTCGGGTCATCAATATCGAGGAAAATTCTGGCTAAAGTTTTGATGGATATGATACTTTTTGAAGCGAGTCCAAACAGTTTAAAAAAATGCGATAAATATTTTGAAAGAAAAAATTATACACTTTCTCATTAATAGCATAAAAAATAAGTTTTACACACAGAAACATTCAAAAATGAAATAAGTTAGCAACCTACAAACATGCTTTTTTAAATTTTTCACTACAAAAGCAAATTAAATTTTTTCACTTGTTTATCCATGACAACGCTCACCTTACCCCACAATTATATCACAATATTTTTCTCTGTCTAGTCGTCCCTGATCTCAAAATAGTTAAAAACCACTGTTTTAAGGAATAGGAATTTAAAAATCGACAATAAAACTCTGGTTTTTCAAAAATTGGTCACCCAGATATCAACTTATGTGACGTAGCGATTTTCACTTCTCGCTTGATAAGTAAAGTTGGCTTTGTCATCAGTTCATCATAAATATAGGTATCATCCTTTGTGGTTATTCCTCTATCACTGATAATATTGCTCGTGGATACTTGAAACTTTCAACATTCGATTTCTCGTCGATTTTGAAGTCATAAATACTATTTACCGTGATTTGAAAAAGAACAATGGTAAATTTTTAAATTACGAAAACAAAATTCGCGTGTATTTTCTATATGGCAGATACACAGTAAACACCCTGTATACATATAATGTATAGCCTATTGTACATAATTGATAATGAAAAAAATGTGGGATATTATTTCAGTACCTACCTTTAACTCTTGAATTCAGCCTTTAGTAGAGATTTTACAATATTAAAAACTATCGATAATATGATATCAAATTTTTTTCAAATAGTTTTTCTCTCGATAGTTCACACGATAATTTAACCAAATTTACCAACTATTTGAATTTTTTTTTGGTTTTTTTGTTTTTGCTCTGTAACCATATTTTTAGTGACCTATATTTGTTTGGGTGTTTAAACAAAAGAATAAAATCGGTCACTATATCGAAACAATCGATAGTATTTGTAGTTTTTAAATATCATATCAAAATTTTTCGATATTTGCCATTTCTGTACCCTTAGCTTTCAGAGCTAAATCACCAAATTATCACGCGTACAAAGATTTAATTTTTTGACGCTATGCAACCCCGAAAGGAACATTTTTACAACCAAAAGGGAAAAAATAGGTTGGGAAAAGTGAAAATTTAGTTTTCATTGTGGATTCTAAAGTCGCTACCGGACTCTCGGCCAAGGAATCAGCGGCTCAAATGGTCGACATTTTTTTGGGGTTGAAAACAATAATCGGTTTTGACACGACTACCTGGTGCCAGAGTTCTTATTGGGTCTAAGCTCTGCGCCAGTTCCTGCCACCGTTGGCAGAATATATATAAAACTGACAAACCTAATGGAGAAAATTTCCACCAAAAATCTAGTTTGTTTTTAAAAAACAGTGATGCGTTAATAGTAAAGATCTTCTATTTTTCACAAAATATATGTATGAAGAATCATGTAGACACATCTTTCATCTCTCCATACTTAAAATCCATCAATAGATGAATACAATACGAATCTAATATATATATATGAGAGATCTCTGCAACTCACTATATCAGCGAGTGCGAAACACAGACAGAAACTGTGATTATTTTAAGAATGTGAATACATATTCTTACATCCCCTTTCTTTGAGGGGGAGCCGCACTAGGGAAAGAACTGAGCTGATCGTTTACTAATTAGCATTCCGTCTTCCTCAAGATCATCCCACTAGCTTGGCATGTATTGATGGATTTGTAAGCTCTTTAGAAAATAATGAAGAATCATGTAGACACATCTTTCATCTCTCCATACTTAAAATCCATCAATAGATGAATACAATACGAATCTAATATATATATGAGAGATCTCTGCAACTCACTATATCAGCAAGTGCGAAACACAGACAGAAACTGTGGTTATTTTAAGAATGTGAATACATATTCTTACATATATATTGCTCTAAATTGTTCGGAAAATAGTCCGTTTTTTATTAGGTATCATAAAAAACCTATATTATTAAGAGTTGGCTGCTGCTGAAAATAGGAATAGAAACAGGTTGTTTACAGCATATAAAAGAAAATGTGAATGGTCAGGTACCTTTTCGTTTTTTTCAAACTCCGATCCTACAACAGCAGCGAAATTTATCCGTTTCTCGGACCCAAGTTCGGTGGAAAAAATTAACATTGGTTTGTCCGTCTAGTTACAATAGTATATAATATAGTCAATGCCTACCACACATACAGGCTACATACAGGTTTAACGTACGTAATGTAAGGCGTATACTAAATTCCGACGGTGGCGCCTAATGAGCTCCTAACGAGCTGACGGAAACATGTTTGCGTCATGTTCACACCACCAACGCCGCCACCATTGTTTCTTTCGTCTTAAAAACATTCGTAACGCGTGCAAACCGCTGCAGAAGATATAGTAAAACGTTTTGAGTAGTATATTGGGTTAGGGCAGCAAATACAGACCGAAATGGCACGACCCGAGCAAACGAAAATACAGGAAGCAACGGGCACAAAAAATGAATATCAAATAAAATTAGATACACCGAAGATGCGACGGATGAATCTTTTGGGGAGGCTGGGTCGTACACCAGAAAAAGTATTTTGGAAATCGTACACAAGACGGAGATGTGCTGCGCAATAACTCGAGAAAGACTTAGAGCAATTGTATTGAGCTGTGAGAAGGCGGGGTAGCTGACTGAGGGGACACAAAACAGTATGCACGATATGTGGCACTGCAGCGCCGTACGATCATGGCCAAAGAATATTGTGGAATAAGTGCGCGAACGAAAATGACGGAATCGAGGACGGCGATCGATGGAATTATTCGATTGGGAGAGAGGCGCGAGCGAAAAGAGCAAACTTGGCAAAGGAAGAATGTCGATGATATATACCTTTCCAGTGGTGGGCGTAATGGGCACTTCTTCGGAGGTTGGCGACGAGCGGTTATCTGGCAAGCGTTGTTCCTGCACCGAGGCTAATCTGCGAATAACATGACATGCAGTAAATGCCGAAACACAAAACTGTTAGGTGGGGAGCTTCGCCTACGTAATCAACAGCAAGCAGCAACACCAACATCAAACCAATGTAACAGAAAAATGTTCTTCGGCAGAAAATTTGTTGTGAGCATCAAACAACAGTATTTTACCCAACTAGTTAGCAAAACGAGTGATTGTCGATAATGAGTAGTGTAGTTGCGGCACAAGCTGCATGCTGTGATTGCAACAAGTCAATTATCAGGAGTGGCTAACTAGTTGAGTACTTACGATACTTTTTTCAACAAATCCGCTAAACAGAGGTTATTATTTATTCGATGAAATATGTTAACGCCTCTAGTTGACAGAATTTTATCAAATAATTAAATAAATTAAGTAATTAGGGAGGGGTGAAATATTTTGTTTATGGAGATCACTGTGTAAAACAGCCCCTGTTTATGCTGACATTACACCACTTGTGTATGTGTAAACGATGCGTAGAGAAATGAAAAAAAAAATTACATTAAGAAAAAGTTAAATTTCTACACTAGTGAAAAAATAAAATTTTTTTTAACGAAGAAACAAGAAAAAAAAACAGTCAACTGTTCTGAATCTATTTGGAAATCTTGAAATTTTTTAACCAAAATCGATTCAATAATTAACGTCTTTTCGGTGTATGGGTTGAGAAAAATAATCTTCTTCTGTTGTATGATTTTAAGTACTTCTTTCTAGCCTAAAACTATATACTTAGTCCATCTTAAATAAAAAAAATATAATGTCGTAGAGACAATCACCTTTCACAGCTACATAAAGTAGGTATTGAGAAATGGAAATGGAAACCATATTTTCTAGCGCTGGAAACCGAAATAACCGGAAATATCAAAATTCTTAAATGGAAACTGAATTGGAAACAATTAACCAATTTGTTTCAATACCAACAACAGAAATGTAGCGGAAACTAAATGATGAATTGTTTCAGTTTCTTACTTTATCAATTTTTGAACCTGGAGAAAAAATTTGAAAAAATATCAAAATTTTTACAGAAATATCAATTTTTTGGGGGAATACCTATCGATATTTCAGGGAAAATATTGAAAAAAAAATTATATATTGATATTTGAACAGGATTTGGAAAATTTTAAACAGAAAAACTGTTTATTTGAATGGAAATGAAAACAGAACTCAAAATGGAAACTGAAAGAAAAATTTTGTTAAAACTAGGAAATGTAATGGAAACGAAACGAAAATGATGGAATGGTGAACAAAAAATAACAAGTATTATGGTAAATTTCAGAAACTCAACTAATGGAAACAAACTGAAAAAAAGTATAATTTCTCAATCCCTGACATAAACCTAAAAACATTGGTGTAAAAAAATTCCCCCAGGTTTATTTTCTCATATGGTGACAGCTGGTTCTTATTTGGGATAGAGAATAGTTAAGGCTTTAATAGTCTCACATAGACATGCTCATCCACCATTTTCTTCCCAAACAAAAAATAAACAATTAATGCAATATACATTGAAATGTTGAATTATAATTATGATCAAAGACAGTAGAATTATAAAGGTAAATAATAAATACGAAACATTTTTGAAGTTTTCTGCATTAGATTGTTTAAATTTTATAATTTTGGTATTTCTTATGAAGTTGCACTTTTTCCAGAAAAATCTCATGGAAACTTGAAATTTCATCATTCATGATGATTCTTCAAACTCGTAGAGTATTATAAAAATGAACTGAAACAATACTATCCAAAACTATTTAGAATTTCATAATTATTATAAAGCAAATGATGAAATACGATTGGAGAGAAATTAGTGTGTGAGCATGCCTGTGAGTATCTATCAAAGCCTTAATATAGTCCATCTCAAATAAGAAGTATGTGATGTCATTTGAGTAGATGGACCAGGGAGGAAAGGAAAATGTAAAGATTCACAGTATTAAGCGTAGGTTGCACCCAAAAATGTTGTATACAAATATGTTTTTGCATTTTATGTCGCTGTGAATTGTGAACATCTCTGATATCAAGTCATTTTTTAGGATTCGGATAGACCATATTTTTATATGCTTTTATTTAACTCAGTCCAGTTATTAATTTGAATGTGGGGTGAAGATTGAATTCAGACTTTATATGATAACTGAATAGCATACCCCACAGACGTACACACTGTATAGGTACAGTATAACGTAGACAGCTAATTTGCGTAGGTACCTTTGTACTGACCTTTGTCGCGCATTCAGATGTTGTATTGATTCCATTGCTGGTTGGCAGAAAAATTATTGACAATGCATTTCTTATGAATGAGAAGTAGTTTGTAAATGAGTGCTGTAAATCATTGACTGAGTATATATATATATAAAAGACTGACAAACCAAATGGAAAAGTTTTTCATCAAAAATCTAGTTCGTTTTAAAACACGATAGTACGTTAGCAGTATGGATCTTCTATTTCTTACAAATATTTTCTAAATTATTCTTTATAAAGTCCTTTTTCTTTATTAAGTATCATAAAAAACATACATATAGGAAGAGTTGACAACTGCAGATAATAGAAACTGAAGCTGTGGAATACCTTGTCGTGAGAGATATTCACATTAGAAGGTCTTCAACAGTATTTTGCGTGTTCTGCCACTTCATACGGTTAAGTATGGGAGAGCCAAATCCTCGGCAAACACTGGCGATTTTTGAGTTGGTTCTGAGAGTTTATATACAGGATTTGGTACACGCACACAGACACACATGCATACATACATGTACGTAGTTATGTCATGCGTTACGTCCTTTCTTGCCTCTGTTGAGGTGATAAGAAACGACGCAGCGCGTTTGGTACCGGGCTGTGACATCACCAAGATTGTTATCAGGTAATTGATCTCGGCCCGTGCAATGTATCTTACCTGTACGTACGTACAGGTACTAACATACAAACGCACCAGTATAAATTCGTTTAACGTCATAAAGACGATTATTGCCAGCCTTTGGGTGGCAACTGTCGTCGAGGGGTGCAAGCCCCTATTACCTCATACGAGTATTGTCCCCACAGCTACTCCCCCTAGTTTTTGCACCGCAAAAATGATAAGTTGCGTGCCTGGGGGGACTTATCGAGTCTACTGCTGTCTCTAGTCCTTCTCCCATTTAGCGAGGGCTGAGCCTACCGCAGCCCCTACGCACTCGTAAGATTGCTTACGTGCATTGAACCGGGCTTGGTAGGCGTCCCTGCTAGTCTGTCCCCTTTGTCTAGGCAGTCTGTTTGGTGGAGCCGGATGGGTAAATGGATGGGGACGATACGAATGTGAAGGAGCAGACGGGGTTTTTGGTCATGGTTGTTTAAACATCGGGGAGTTGGAAGTCTCCAATGCTTTGTAGATTGGACCGAAGGCGGGAGGAGGGCATATTTTGGGCACGTCTTCCACAGGAAGTTGCCTGCTCATCAGTCTGTATGTTTTGAACGAGCATTTTGGGGCTGATTTCTTTCGAGTAGGTGAAAAAATCCTCTAGTAGGCGTAACTCTTTGCCGAGCACTAACTGCGCCGCAGAGTGTCCTGTATCCGTTTGAAGAGCAGATCGAAGACCCAAGAGGATGGTTGGTAGTATGTCAACCCATCTCTTGGTGTCGCAAGTCATGATGGACTCCTTCAAAGCTCTGTGCCATTGCTCAACTTTACCGTTTGCTTGAGGATGGTAAGCTGTGGTGTGATTGTGTTGTGCACCAAGCTTCTTAGACAGCTCTTGGAAGAGCGAGCTTTCAAATTGACAACCCTGGTCCATGATGATGACTTCAGGTATGCCATAGCGGGCAATCTAGGTGTTGTATAACCTGGCAGCTACCGTGGGAGCTGTCATCTCATAGAGAGGAACTGCCTCTGGCCATTGAGTTGCTCTATCGATCATTGTCAACAGGTATCTGTGTCCTTGGGATGGGGGTAATGGACCCACCAAGTCTATGTGTATCATTTTAAACCCCTCCGTTTGTTTAAAAGATTTGAGAGGTGAACGAGTGTGTCTTCCTACTTTGGACTCTTGGCAATTCAGGCAACTGCGAGCCCATTTGTTGCAGTCGGACTTCATCCGAGGCCAAACAAATCTTGATGCTACTAATCCGGCAGTGCATTTTGGTTCAGGGTGCGATAGATTGTGCACACTACTGAAAGCCAATTTGCGATACTTTATCGGCAGGAATGGCCTGTTCTTGCCTGTACTAATATCGCATGTTAGTAAGACATTAGTACCAGGGATTTTCCTTTGTCTCAATTTGAGAGCTGTGTCATCATTCGACAACAGTTCTTGCAATTCTGCATCCCTTAACTGTTCTTTAGCTATTTCAGCGTAAGGTAATTGAGACGGTGCAGAGATGGCTTCGATCCTACTAAGAGCATCAGCTGGAGTGTTGAGTTCTCCACTTATATACTGGATGTCCGTAGTCAACTGTCCTATGTACTCCAATTGTCGAGCTCTTCTCAGGAGAGCTGGTTCTGTCTTTTGCGTGAAGGCATGTGTTAGGGGTTTATGATCTGTATACACAGTGAAACATCTACCCTCTAATTGGTGCCTGAAATGCTTCAACGCAGCAAATATTTCCAGTAACTCCCTGTTGTATGTGCTGTAGTTCTTCTCGGTTTTTGATAGCTTTCTGGAGAAGAAAGCAAGCGGTAACTTCTTGTCATTGTCCTTTTGGTACAGTGTTGCACCAATAGCAAAGTCAGATGCGTCAGTTGCGACACATAACGGCAGACTTTCGTCTGGGTGAGCTAGTAGAGTTGCATTTGCCAGTGTTTCTTTAATATTTTCAAAGGCTTTTTCAGCTTCTTCTGTCCAATCGAGCGGAGTCTTATCTTTCTTTTTATTTGTTTTAATCAATGCAAACAGCTTACTTTGTTCAGCTGCAGCGTTTTTAATGCAACGTCTGTAGAAATTCACCATCCCCAAGAAGCGTCTGAGTTCTGCAACATTTGAGGGTTTCGGGAATTTCAATATGGGCTCTACCTTAGTCTTCAGAGGGGAAATGCCTTCGGTCGAGACTTGATAGCTGAGAAAGTCAATCTTGGTCTGTTTGTATAAACTTTTTCCAACATTGATGGTAAGTCCAGCAGCGTGTATACACTGTACAATGGCTGTTGCTCACCGCCTTCTGAGCAAATGCATATGTCATCCAAATATGCATAAGCAAACGGCAAATCAATAAACAGTCCATTGATGAATCTCTGGAAAGTTTGTGCAGAATTACGGAGTCCAAACGGCATTCGAAGGTATTCAAATAAACCAAAGGGGGTTATGACCGCTGTCTTTGGAATGTCCTGTTCGCCCATTGGAATTTGGTGGATTGCCCAGTTGATGTCGATTTTTGTGAACATCGTTTTACCCTTCATATTCGCGTTGAAGTCCATTATGTTTGGGACTGGATAGCGATCAGGAACTGTTTTGGCGTTTAAGCCTCTGTAGTCTCCAACGATTCGCAACTCTCCACTTGCTTTTTTGGTCATGTGGATCGGGGAACTCCATGAGCTTTTTGAGGGGCGGCATATGCCTTCCCTATTATGCGATCATAGTATTCCCATGCTGCTTTGAGTTTATCAGGCAGTAGCCTGCGGGCTCTAGCATGTCAAGGCGGTCCTTTAGTTTCTATATAATGAACTGTGTCATGTTTATAGGTCGGATGCCTACAAATCGATGGTTGAGTGACTCCAGGATAGTCTGACAGAATCCGTAGGAATTGTTCGTCGACTTTAGTGCAGCTGGATATGTTGGTGTCCAGTTGGTATGCTAGCGTTTTGCCTTCCACCCATAGACCAGTATTGTTGTCTATGATTTTTACATTTTTTAGGTCGATGACCAGGCTGTAGTGTGCGAGAAAATCTGCGCCCAGGGTCGGAGTTGGAATGTCCGCAATTGTGAAGGACCACGTCATGTCTCTTCGCAAACCTATGCTTACTTTGCTGGATTCTATTCCGTAAGCTGGAAGGTTTTGAACATTCACAGTTCGGAGGTAGTATTTCGGAGGAAATGCCTTTTGGTTCTTACTGGCAAAATGCTTAAGTCAGCACCTGAGTCTATAAGGTAACATCTCCTATTTGTCCTGTCCTTGATGAGCAGGCGGCGTGAATACTTTTTCGAGGGATCTTTAGCCTCATAGACAACCCCTCTTTCTAGTTTGACGGCTTATGTACTTTTTTCCCCACCATTAGCATCTATTGTTGCACTTGGTGGCCTCTGTGCCAAATCTATTATGGAAGAAGCAGGATTTATCATCCCAGTTTTGAGACCGGGGTTTGGGGGACAATGTTCTTCTAGGGGGAGTTGGACTCTGACCCCTGGTAGAATTGCTCTTTCGGTCTCTGGACCTGGACTTTCTATCGTTATTTCTATTGTTACTCTTGCTTTTCGAGTGGTTGTTACTTCTACCGTTTCTTGAATTATTGTTGTTACTTTCCTTCTTTATTTCACTAGTCAGCTGAGCTATCTGGGCTCTAAGCTGAGCTAGTTCTCCGGTCTCTGTCGATACTGCACAAATCAAGGATGCTGATCTCAAATGTTCCAGTGCACTATCGGCACTCTTTGCTAGGAAGTCTAGGTCCTCGGAATTATTGATTACCGTAGTACCCACAGCAGCCAGACACTGTACAACATGTTGGGGCAGTTGCTTGCAGAACTGGTTCCCAATGACTGATGGTGATACGATGTTGTCAGCCTTCTGTCGTAATTTGGCCATGAAGGTGGAGGGTTTATCATCTCCAATCTTCATTCCACCCATAACATCATCTATTATTTGGTTTTGAGTTTTACCAAACACATTTCAAATTTTCTTGCAGAACCAACTGTATTTATCTGCTTCCGCCGGAGGACATTCCATGATATCCGGAATGCGGCGTATTATTTCTACGGGCATGCCGCTGCAAATGTGTGAATACTTCTGGTTGTTCTGTAGATTTTCTGTTTTGAAACGACCTTCGAGGAGAGTCAACCAGATTTCTACCTCATTTGGCAAAAATTCTGGAATCTCAATCCTCCGCCTTTGGATCACAGGGTTCTGCAGAGTCTGCATCTGTAACAGCTGTAGTAGCTGTGCAAGCACTTCGGGGGTCAGCTGTGGCTGACCACTTCCACCTGCTCCAGGCTGGTTTGATGTCGGGTTCGTCGTATTTCCACTTCCATTAGGCATTGTAATCTGCTATACTTCTTTTTTGGCAAAGGTTTTACCAGACTCCGTCGGTTGTTGGTCTGGGGTCGAAGGGTCGGAGTCTTGGCTCAATAGACAACCACTTCTGAGGGTGCGAGCTGTTGTTTCGTTTGGGTTGATTACAGCTCCCAAATGCAAGGCTTCTGGCCTCTGGGTTTGTTTTTGCTTCTTCAGAGTCTCAAAGACTTCAGAGTCTCTGGTCAAAGCTGGAGGAGTTGGCGGATGAGGGCAACTTTGTTCCTCCAGGTCTACTTCTCTTGGTTCCCTTCCGCCAAATATATTTGGAAAGGAGGGTTTAATTTCCCACTTTCAAAGTCAGACCTCTGCTTCGACAGCCAAAGGTGTCTAGGTCTGTGAAAAATATTTGTATCACAAGCGAGTAACTCGCCAGCGCACAGCGCCTACTTTTAGAATTAGCGCAACGCGCCTAGACCTCCACGACATAGCCAAAAAATCACGTCGGGGTCACCACTGTGGAATACCTTGTCGTGAGAGATATTCACACTAGAAGGTCTTCAACAGTATTTTGCGTGTTCTCCCACTTCATACGGTTAAGTATGGGAGAGCCAAATCCTCGGCAAACACTGGCGATTTTTGAGTCGGTTCTGAGAGTTTATATACAGGATTTGGTACACGCACACAGACACACATGCATACGTACATGTACGTAGTTATGTCATGCGTTACGTCGTTTCTTGCCTCTGTTGAGGTGATAAGAAACGACGCAGCGCGTTTGGTACTGGGCTGTGACATCACCGAGATCGTTACAGGTAATTGATCTCGGCCCGTGCAATGTATCTTACCTGTATGTACGTACAGGTACGAACATACAAACGCACCAGTGTAAATTTGTTTAACGTCATAAAGACAATTATTGCCAGCCTTCGGGTGGCAACGGTCATCGAGGGGTGCAAGCCCCTATTACCTCATACGAGTATTGTCCCCACTGAAGCCTTTTAAAAAAAGGTTGTTTACTGCATATTTTCAAACTCCAATCCCACAAAAACAGTGAAACCTATTGGTGGGATCTATTTCTAGGATCTAAATTTGGTGGAAAATATTTAAAATTGATTTGTCAGTCTAGTTACGATAGTATATATGTATAGTCAATTCTGTAAATTTATTAATGTATTTTCGATGTCATATTTGGTATGGATATTTTATCATCCTTCAATATTAACAGCAAGATATGAAAAAGTATTCTTACAGTCAAAACATTTCTGAGTAGATTCATCTTTAGAAAGTCATCGTCTATTTTAGTGGCAATAATAATGATCTAGCATTATCTAGAGTATACTTGTGATGTAAACGTGTATGCTCGAGTGAGTAAAGTGCCAACCAGCTTTGGTGCGTTAGGCAGGCATGATGAGAGGGGGTGAAGGAGTGGGATATCCCCGTGCCTGAGATTTTTAAAGGCTCAGAATTCTCAGAAAAGAAAAAAAAATAAGTAGATTTTAAAAACCCTAGAAAAATTTTTTCTGATCGCTCCACTCGCAAAATAGGCTTTTTAATATTACAAAACCTCTTGCCAGATAAGTCCTAGACACTGTACCTGAATATAAATGTGATTTTCAATTCTTTAAATGTTTCATAAATTTTTTCTCAATTGGATCCGAATTTCTTCTCCAAGGCCCTGGTAGTAAGGGGAAAGGTAGGTCATTGTAGGCCACTGAGTTAGCTTTCTAGGTTAAATATAATGTGTACCTACATCTGTCACTCGACAACAAAAATGTAGTATCGGAGGCAGCTGCATTTGTTATACTGTGAGAGGATGTCTGTTCGAGTGTGCGAGGTTTCACACAACATTTTACTCTTAATAAAAGTTTATCATTGAAAATTCATTTTTACTGAATTGAATTCCTATTGTAATCATAAATATTTCATTTGAAATTGCCAAAGTTTATTTGCTGCCTCAGTAAGTTTCGTTTGCTGTTGATTCAGTAGGCCTACTCTATAAGAGTATTCTGATGAAACGAGAGGTAGATATACTGTCATAAGGTATAAACAGTGAAATGATCGATAAATTAAATAGAAAGTATGACAATTGGGACTGCTTAAAGGCTCGAGTGCGTCAGCATCCATTAGGCTGATAAGAAAGGAATAAATATTCAATCATTTTTATTCCATAAAAGCCTATGTATTTTCGACTATTTTCAAAAATTCGAATTTTTGGTATTTTCAAGCACAATTTGAGCTAAGTGAAAGATAAGACCCTCTTCTTTGAACAACTGAATGAAAAAAAAATTCTTACAGACTAAAATAAACGTATAGAGACTTAAGAAAAGACAACTTATTTTTTATAAAATTACAATGTTAAATTACGTAAGTATAGACTATTTTTTCCATATCTGTATAGGCATGTATATAATAATGTATAATTTTTTCTTCTTACATTTATTTGAAGAAGAAGATTTCATCTTTCGATGAGCTCCAATCGCATCTAAAAATTGCGAAAATTCAATTTTTAGTGAATTTTTAAAAATGGTCAAAAATACATTGGCTCTTATGTGAGAAAAAAGATTCATCACTTATTCAATTGATTACAAGTTTTGACACCAGATGGAAACTGTTATCATGGACAGTCCCAATGAAGAGGGAAGAATTATTATAACAATTACCTTTTGAGTGTGACTAATGTTCCAGTGAGCTTTTTGCAACGTTTCAACGCACTTTCAAGTCTTTCGGGCTCTTCTTTTAGAAAACTACCGAGAAGTAATGGAGCAGTGCATTAATATTGATGTAACCCACTAATGTACTTTTATTATAATAATGTGCATAAATGTACAGTGTCAACATATAGGACACACTGAGCGCGAGAAAGGTGAACTTACTTCTCTTCAATGATTACCCTTTGCATTTCTAATGTCATTACTGATTTCATTGCATTTTGCAGCAACGGAAATTTCAATTTTAGGTCGGCTACAGTTTTGCTACAGAGGAACGCCAAATTAGGTAGAAAAAAAATGACAGGTTGTTAGAAAAATAAAAATTTTCGCATTACCTTGATTTACTTAAAATTAAAGCCATATTTTCAACGTCGATCATGTTTACTCGCGATTTACGATTGATAACATTACTACGCAGTTCTTCAACCGTGCTTTCCAGTACTCTGAGAATGTAAAAAGAAAATCATAGAGCAAAAAAAAAAAAAAAAACGACCAACCAACTGAAAAAAAGAGAAGTAAAAAAGTGACGCTTACGTCAAATCATCTTCGAGTCGATTGATATCCTCCCTGTAGATTTCTTCTTCACGACTAATTTTAATTCTTTCGGAATCAGCGCCACCCGACCATAAACTTTCACCACCATTGATGACCATTGATCTATCGAATATAAGAAAGAAATAAAATTCCCAAATCAAGACTGACACTTCACAGTTTGGTACTTTTTAAGTAAATTTTCATGAAAATTCACTTATTTGAATGACCTGAGTTTGGCGGTACGTACGTTTTTCGTTTTATAATTCAAATAAAATTTTAGCTTTAAAAACTCAAAATTCATGTAGATATATATCTACAGTATATATAAGCCAATTTCTTATTCTAATATTTCTAAGAATGTGATTGTTTGGTCAGAGTGATGTAAATCCTTTATCTGAGAAAGTTCTGAATTTGAATACTAAAAATTCTAGAGTCGGTAATTAAAATCGGTTATTTGAAATCCAGTCGGTTCCAGTCAATGAGAGGTCAGTTTTGGTCAAGTTTTGAGTTCCTATAAGCAACCTAGTTCCTGTATTACGGATTTGGGCCAGCCGAGTAAACAATGATAAGTAGAAAATAAATATATGCATTTTTTTAAATATTCTTAAGAATAAATTCGAAAGTAAAGGTTATGATATCCATGTTGCTTGATATTAAATTTATGGTTTTCTAGTATTTTAGAATTCTTTTTTAAAATGTAAAGTGGGCTGAGTCCTAAAATAGGATGAATTTGCATTGACATGGGGTGAGAATAGGTAAAGTGAGAATGAGGTAGAATAAATATAAATGTTCATAGTGACTTTATGAGAGGCCTCATCTGAGTCATGGACACCAGGCTTATCTAGACACTCCAAACTCCTTCATTTATTTTTTTTTCTAGTAGAGCTTTCCTTAAAATTTGGGTAAGTGTGAAGGTTATTAATTCTCGTGGTGATGGCTTTCCTTATGAATGAAGCTACCCTGTTGAGATACCACAACATGTCACTAATTTTGGCGCGGATCCGCCGGAAAATACTTATCATGCAGAAACACATCACACTATAATGTTATACAAAAAAACAAAATAAATAAAATATTCTGAATTTTTATAACCCTCCTATATTTAAAGGCCGCACGTAAAAAATAGGGGTAGTTACTTTTTCAACGCCCCTCGTATATCAAACTATTTTCATTACAAAATGAACATTGGGTTCTGTGTCAATCTTCCAAACCTAAGAAATGTGGATTTTCAAAAGCCATGAAATATTCAAGGCTCATCAGGTTTTTAAAAAATTGATCAATTATTAAAGTTAAGTTTTGGATAGACATTCGAATAATATTTTATTTTTGATAAACTGTTTTACATAGTAACAATTGTTTCACAAAAATTTGACTGAAGACCGGTGCAAAGAACTCTTCCCATGCGTAAAGTTAGCCAGATCTAAAATATCGCCCCACAAAAATTAGAAATCGAAATAACTGTTGTAGGGAGAAGTGTCCTCCTCTGGAAGCGATAGTTCACTTTCACCGATGATAGTTGTTTGTTTATTTGGGAAATTCGTCGGGAATACGTACCGTATTTTTACGTAGGTGTCGCGAACGTTTTCCTTCACCGAGTGGGCTTGAGCTTGAGACATTCGACGCAGATTACGAAGTTCGTGGCGCAAATCTTTGGCTTTTTTCTGCAGACCACGAAGTTGATTGTACATTTCGGGGGTTAACTGTAAATCTGCGTGGCGGGAATATGAAAAACAAAATTCATCGTTAAAAGCGATGATGTTTTGTTACTAATTGCATTACGAACGAATTACTGGTGTGGCATTGTATTCTGTTGGGTATGTAGACCCAGGGGCGCAGGAACGTTTTTCGTTTTGGGGAGTACAAGTTGAAAAATCAAAAAAACTAAGAAATTTGAAACATCTGTGCGGCAGTGACAAAACCGGGGTGGAGGCTACTGGTAATTATAATCCTCCCTCTCAACCAATGGAATTATTTTTAAAAAATTCTAGCACTTGATAGTTTGCTAGAAAACCCAGTTTGTTAATTTTCAACGCTATATTAAAAAAAAAAAACCTAAATTAATGCAATGCAAAAACAACGATCATAACTCCTTGTGCCGTAAGTGAAAAAAAGATGCTTCAACTTCAACAATCCACCATGTAAATTTCAGCCCGATCTCTTTGGTAGTTTTCTCAAAACTGTGAACCAAAATTATTTTTCTGTTTCCTAAAAAACTACCTGACGAACAAGCATCAAACTTCCATCAGACTTGCATATATATATAAGGAAAATCTATGCGGTCAAAATTTCAACCCGATCCCTTCAGGAATTTCCTCAAAATTCTAGAAAACCCACTGTTACGGCAATTTTTTTTCTCTAGTTATCTCGGAAACTACCAAACAAATAAGTAGGCCTAATAAACTTGTATCAAACTTGCACTAACATAAGGAAAATCTATCGTTAAAATTTCAACACTATTTCCGTTAAAGTTTCTTCAAAATTCTGAAAAAACCATTTTTCAAGGATTTTTTTGCTCTCCAGTTTTTTTGGAAACTACTGGACCAATAAGCATCAAACTTCTTTCAGACTTGGTCCTATAAAATATAGAGACTGCATGTCTTGACATTTTCAGCCTTATATTGTTTGTAGTTTTCTCAGAATCATGAACCAAAAATTCTCTCCAAGTAATTTATTCTTTTTCAGTTTTCTCAGAAACTACCTATTGAACGAATAAGCAACCAACTCCTATCAGACTTGCGCTAACACAAGGAAAATCTATCGCGGGACCACAATGAGATCAATATCTAAGTATCATTTAAAAAAGTTTATGAAAATCGGTTCTAAGCGGGGCTGTTAAGCTGAATAAATAAGGCTTAAGCTTAGTGTAGCTTTTTGGCTCACTCTTTAGAAAATACAGCTTCGGATTAAACTTTCAGCTTTTTCCTTGAATATTTTCTTAAATTTGTAACTAAATAATAAAAAATACATTTTTTATTTTAAAATTTAGGAATTTTCGATAATTTCATAATAAAAAGAAAAACTAATAAAATTGCGGTGTGGTAGAGCGAAAAAAAGCCAAAAGTGGAAGTAAAAATATGGAATTCAGCTATAGCTTTCACCTTGAAAAAAATAAAGCTTAGGCTTGAAGCTATTAGCTGGGAATACCAAAAATACAGCACTTTTGGCTTTCAGATTTTGTATTTCAGCTAGCTTAACAGCCCTGATTGTAAGAGTAAGAATTTATACTTAACAAAGATTTAAAAAATGGGCTATATACAGGTCAAATTGATAAAGAACCTCATTTTTTTCTGAAGTTGGTTAGAAATATGATCTTTCTAGGTCATATGTAAAATTATGGAACATATCGTTTCGTTTATTAACAATATTTTTCGGCGAGGAGGTTTACAAATGATACTTTGTACGCTTCCATTTTTCATTAGGGGGTACATTGTACTCCTGTACCCCCCGTTCCTACGCCACTATGAAGAACGATTGAAAATTTCTGGGGTTGGGGCTTGTTTACCTCGGTAGAAGGTACGTCCATCATACGCTACTGCAGCTGACAAACTCAAAGGCTTTGGTGGTGGTGCCGGCTTCAGTCGTTCGCGTTCTATAACATCCATACGCAAATGGAGGAAAAAAAACACAAAACAAAACATGTAGGTACCCTGAGTTAGATCCGAAAAGACGTTGTTGATGCTGCTTAACTGAATATCTGTGCGGTAGGGCAGTGGGGGAGGGATGAGACAAAGAAGAAGAAACAGCGTATATATGCATATCACATATGTTACTTACGACACGACCTTAACAATTAACGGACAAACTTTCAGCGAGATTACCTTGCGACGAAGTTCGTGGCAGGGTAGAAGACTTGATTGCCGGTTTGGTTGGTTTACTATCTGTCCGTGCATCATCATCGGGAAAAGGCAGCAAGTAAAATAACATGTCAAAAAATAAGTTAACGCTTAAATACAAACTACTTGGTGAAGGCAGTATCAAGGATGGAGTGGGGAAGTGGTGGGGGTGGAGGAGCGTGGGCCAACCGCGAACAGCTTGCTGGATGCGAAAGCAGATGTAGGTAGGTACTGATTTTATAGCGCATATAAGCAATAAACCCGTTGATTTATAAACATAGTATTCAAGATAAACATTTTTCTGAGACATAGATACCTTTGTGACGAATATTTTTATAATTCGTGAATTTTTCTGATTTAGCCCATTTGTAAATATATCATGTTTTAATACCGATTTTTTAAATTAAATTAAATATATGCTTTCACAAAAAAAAGGCATGAGTTCTTCTGGGGACTCATGAAGAATTGATGTGTAAACATATTAGACGCCTACACGCCAACTAACACACACAAATGAGAGTTAAAATATTATAAGATGTCCGATTTACACAAATCTGACTATTGTAATTCTCACTTTAGCCCTTACTATAGACCGAATGCTAAGATGTTTACACATCAAAAACTCTTAACTTGGAAAAAAAACATGATCAACACAAGAGTGAACTAACGAATTCTGGCTTCAGTTCTCACCAATTCCAGAATGCCATCTTTTCTGATCTGCTGGAATACAATATTAAAAAGAAGCTTCCTTGACATCACACCCCATTAGATCTTAAGGTAGAATACCAATTCTCGATCACCTTATTAATCTCCGATCAAAACTTTGAGACATTCTAGTAGAGCCCAAAGTAGTTGTACAAAGTTCCCCTTGGTGTCAGTGTGTAGAAGAGGCTTTCAACTTTTTATCGATATATAGTCGATATCTGTTGATAATAATAATTATTCGTGTGTAGAGTGATTTATTCTTAGGCTTTCATTATTTGCATGAAAAATTGCATGTTTCATGACAGTGGGTATGTTTAACACCAATTAACACCAATTATCGTGGAAAAAAAATTTTTTTAGCCAAATTTTCGGTGTTCTTGTGTTTTGAAAGTATGAAAGAAACGATTTTGGATGGAGTTCAAAAAATTCACAAGTTGTGCTTTCCGGGGAGAAAATTCGAATTAACATATTAGATCATTCTTAAAACTTCGATAATTTAGCCTACTTCAAAATGAATTGTATAAATTTAGTACCTATTTACAGTGTATTGAATACATTTTACTCATAAAATTTCAAAATGATGAAGAAATAATATTTTAATATGAAACAGGTATGATATTTATTTTATTTTTGGGATATTTATTCTTTTTTCACATTTTCAATTACGGATCGATCTGTAATTGATAGTTTAATAAAACTGATAATTTTTTATTGGAAATCTTTGATAAAGATACTTATTACATTATTGCTCAATGCAAAAGAGAAAAATCATTCATTGGAAACAAAGTTATTTTGTGATCCGTAATTCGGAGGGAAGTAAAAACGCATGTTTTTTAGTGCATTTTACAGAAACCTCAAACTTTACGAAAATTTCATTTTTTTAAAAATCAACTACAGTGACATGAAATTACACGAATGAAGTTTCATTTGATACATTCATAATGAAAATCTATCTCAAATTGTGAGAGGTACACAATAAGAAAGCAAAGTAATCGAGAACTGATATTTTACCTCTACAAAATTTGTGCAAGATGCAATGCAGAAATGATGCTGGAAACACCTTGCGCCGTAAATAGTAAATGAGATAGTTCAAGCAACACAGAGGACTCGCTTTGCCTCGGAAGTTCTTCGTTTTACGTTTTTTTTTGGAAACTACTGAATCAATTGGCACCAAATTCTTAACAAACCTGCAGCTAGCTACTTTATAAAGATTCTTCTTTTATGAAAATTTCAGCCCTATCCTTTTGGTAGTTTTCGAAAAACAATTTTTCAAGCAATTAATACATAATAGGGTACCGGACATGACTCTTAGAATTACTTGAAATTAAAGGCCTGTGAATGAAGGTTCTGAAATTTTTTTTGAAAAATATTAAATAGAAAGGAAGATATAAAATGTCAAAGTTGTGCTGCACCAAAAACGGTACCTTGATGTGCACCCTGTTATTGTGATGTCATAGAATTGACGTTTTTTTATTTTGCATTAGCTGAGGTTGCTGATTTCAATACATCTCATTAATACTTTATTTTTAAGTAGGTTTTTGGTGAAAATTTACTGAACAAAATTGACTTTAAAAAATGACTTTGAAGCAAAGGTGGGCACACATTTCATTTCAGGATCCAAGAAAACTTTTGGCACAGAAAGCTCAAAGTCTAAATTATCACCTAAATAAATAAGATTCAATAAGTTTGGGTTTCTATCTGTATTTATTTTTTGTACTTCCCACTGAGGTAGAAGGTTGAAAATTGGTATGAGGGTGCTTGAGTATCAAATCTAATTTTTTTTTTTGAAATCCCAAAAATAAGAAAGGGGCAGCAGATATGGGCCAAAAATTCATTTTCTTGAAACTTTCAACATATATACACTGAAATTATCCAACTCAACACAAAGTTGGTATAATATTGTTTGTTTATGCCTTAAAAAAAATATTTTTTGAAGTACTGAGTTCAAATTAAACCTTAAAAATTTTTTAATTTGATCAATATTTTGATCCAAAAGGACTCAAAAAAGGGCCCAATTTTGTTTTTTTACATTTTAGTATGTAATACATCATTTGTAATGTTTCTTGAGGTGCTGAGTTCAAATTTGTCCATAATTTTTTAATTTTATCAATTTTTTGACCCCAAGGGACTCATAAAAGGGCCCAATTTTGTTATTTTACATATTATTATATAATACATCATTTGTAATGTTTCTTGAGACACCAAATTCAAATTTGACATTATTTTATTCATTTGACTCATTTTTGACCCCCAAGGCTCAAAATGAGGGGAAATTTTGACTTTTCATATTTTGTAGTTTAATACATCATTGGTAATAGTTTTTTAGCTGCTAATTTTGAATTTAACGTAATTTCTTAATTTTACCCATTATGTGATCCCACAGGGGTTCTGAAAGGGGATAATTTTGAATTTCCCTATTATATTGTTTGATACATTGTTGGTAACTTTATTACACTTGAATTTTTATTTTGACATGTATTTCTTCATTCAACTCCTTATAATGTGATCCAAAGTGGTTCAGATATAACTAATTAATTTTAACTTTTCACATTTTATTGTGTGATATATTGTTTATAATGTTTTACAAATTTCTGAGTACAAATACAAAAATCTTATTTTTCTTACCAGTAAGCTGGGCAAGTGGTTTTACTGAATTTTGTTGTTTTTTGTTGGTCTCAAAAAACATGGGCATCCAATACCTAATAAATCCCTCAATAATAAGTGAAGATATAATTGCAATCCCTTTTTTGGGGCCACAGGAAGAAAAAAAGTGGTTCAATCTAAAAATGGATTGTAAATATAATCTCAGTGCCCCAAAAAACATTATTTATGGTTTATCACTCAATAATATCTAAGAATTTTATTTGAACCCCCTGTTTAGGGTCACAGGGGGGTCAATGAGGTATTTGATTTAAAAATAGATTGCAAATCTAAACTCAACGCCTCAAAAAATATTATTAATGATGTATCACTCAATAATATCTAAGCATAGTATCACAACCATCTGTTTGGAGTGACAGGGGACTCAATAAGGGTTTTGATCGAAAAATGGATTGCAAATCTAAACTCAGCACCTCAAAAAATATTATTAATGATATATCACTCAATAATATCTAAGGATATTATCTCAACCCCCTGTTTGGGGTCACAGGAGGTTCAATAAGGGATTTGATGAAAAATGGATTTCAAATCTAAACTCAGCACCTCAAGAAATATTATTAATAATATATCACTCAATAATATCAAAGAATATTATCTTAACCACCTGTTTGAAGTCACAGGGGGCCAAGGAGGGGTTCAATCTAAAAATGGATTGAAAATCTAAACCCAGCGCCTCAAAAAACATAATTAATGATATATCATTCAATAAAATCAAAGAATATTATCTTAACCCCTTTTTGAAGTCACAGGGGGCCAAAGAGGGGTTCAATCTAAAAATGGATTATAAATGTAAACTCAGAGCCTCAAAAAATAACAATATCGATGTATCACTCAATAACATCCAAGAATATTATCTTAATTCCATTTCTTGGGCTACAGGGGGCTAAATGAAGAGTTAAATCTAAAAATGTGTTGAAAATATGAACTCAGCCCTCAAAGTAAATAACTCCCCAGGCACCACCAAAAATTTTTTCCAAGGCTGTGCTCTAATATAAAAACAAATAAGGAATAATTGGTTTTTGATTTTTTTAGTTTTTATTGTTTTTCAATGTTTTGAATTTGTCTATAAATAAGATGGTGGGGGGGGGGGTGCAAATCCACATCCTTTCATCCCCTCCATCACAGTCACCATGAACTTTCTAAATTGATGAGCTTAACTAAACCAATGTTCAAACACAAGAGAGTGAGAAATGAATGAATGAGAAACCTGTGAGAGAGGTGAAAAGTTTGCTGATGTGTCAATTCTATGACATCACACCCACTGCCAAAAAATATCACAACGTTTTTTGACAACTCAACTTTACCATTCATTTTCTCAGATTCTATCCAACCAATTTTAATGCGGTTTTCACTGATGTTTTTTATTTTTATTAAAGAATTTGAAAATATGTTTACTGAAAATCATGTCCGGTACCCTATTGTGATTTTCATTTTTCTCAGGAACTAGGTACTAAACTAATATAGGCATTAAACTCAGACTTGGTCCTATATAAGGACTATTTTTCACGAAAATTTCAGCCAGATCCTCTATCCTTTTTGTTATTTTTTAAAATCTTAGAATAACCACTTCTCCAGAAGTATTTTATTTTCCATTTTTTTTTGGGGAACTGCTGAACCAATAAGAACAACTCCTATCAGACCTGGTTCTATATAAGTAGGAACTAACTTTTGTTAAAATTTAAACACAGTCCCATTTTGTTGTTTTCTCAGAAACTACTGAAATAATAAACACCGAATTTCTATTAGAGGTGAAAATTTCAGCCTGATAACTTCAGTCATAACCTATATCGAAATACTTGAAAAACCATTTTTTTGAGTTTTTTTTGGAAACTACTAAACCAATAGTCACTAAACTCCTATCACACTCGGTACTATATGTATAAGGACTATCTTTCATGAAAATTCCAGCCTGATCCTTTTTTGTCGTTCGCTTAAAATCCAGACTAAACCATTTTTCGATCAGTTTTGTTTCTTTTCCAGTTTTCTTGAAAACTACTCAATCTATAGGCACTAAATTAATAACAGACCTATTTCTGTATGAGGACTATCTTTCGTGAAAATTTCAGCCCGATCTCATTTGTCATTTTCTCAAAATACCGGAAAAACCATAATCTTTGTATGTCATGTTATGATAGCTATAAATTTTTTTCAGACGTTTTTACAGACTTTTTTAAAGCCTAAACCTATGCACCGAATAGTCCTACAATATGAGACCAATAACACCGCATTTGGTCCAATAATGAAGATGCCCTTTTTTCAGACTTTTCTTTTGTCTAAAACCTCTCCACAAATAAGACAATTTCATCGCATTTGGTTCAACAATGACAGATCAATTTGCTCCACAAGAATTTTTGAGTTTCATCTTCATATAAATAGAGATTCTACGATATTAGCACAACCAGTTGTTGTAATCACCTTTTTTAAGTATCAAATGGTGTAAAGATGGATAATGAGATGTGTGAATTTCGTGAGGTTTAAAATGCCGATAGTAGTGGGCTAATAGATGATCATCGCCATCACTTACCAGTATGCTGCGGTGAGTGCTGCTTGGGCGAATTCATTTCTGGCGGATCGTCGCTAAATGAAACCGATTTCTCAAACGACACTGATTTATCTGCATAGGCAAATTAACAAATTATTTTAGTGAGAATGTCAGATGGAAAATCTGCTGGACTGAACTTGCCCCACATACATCCATTGACAGCGGTAAAATATGTGACAAGCTCAGTCGCAGGCACCTCTTTTCCTAAATGCCATTAAAAGCACTGATAACGAATCTGGTCCTCGTTTCTTAGCATGGTAGATAAACCAAACCCATAAATGGCTTGGTCAATGGTTGAAAGAACAGACCGAATAACCATTGTGGTCAAACCCAACTTCTCTTTTCATTGCTATGCAAGGGCCAGCCAGCTGTGGTATATCATGGGGGTTTATTTTGACATCTCACCCCACAGTCCCAACATTATTTTCTGTATAACAGACCACGATCCACAGCTAAGAACTTTTGAATTAAAAACCATTTGTACAGGGAGACAACCTAAAAACTGTCGCCACAACCCACTCAGTCTACCAGAATTTATCAACCCAATGTCAGCACGGTTAATGGCTAAATTATTACACCAAATGTACCTCAAAAATCTCTATAATTTACTTACATATCTCCGTTAAAATTGAATTAGAACCAGGAGTCACACCACCAATTATTGCCTATTGCCTTTTTAAAAGATTAGCACATTTTAAAAAACTAATAATATTCAAAAATAAGAAGTTTTACATAAGAACACATAGTAAAAACAGAACATATTATTTCGATGGAAACCAAACCAAAACTGTGTCAAATAACATGAGATTACCTCCAAAATTTTTAAAGGTGGGAAAAAAAAAAAAGATATACTTAGAAAGAAATGAAACATTCGGCGAAAGAAATTTAGAATAGAACTGTATATACTGTGGTATGAGATAAGAAAAATGAATGAAGTGAGATGACAGTCTGTGGACAGTACGAGATGAAACATGAAAAATGATAAGAAAGATGAAGATTAAAAAATATTTATGAAATGACAGAAAAAAGATTGCCGTGAAAGAAGGCAGGTGATTGACTGTGGCCAGGGCCGTCCCGTGACTTTGCGAGGCTGGGTGCAAGATAAAATTAGCCAGGCCTTAAGGGCTCTCCGAATTAGTTTTTCCAGAGGGAGATGAAATTCCTAATTCAGCCAACTTTTTTTAATTATAAAATTACATTCAAGAAAAAACAAGTCATCTAAGTTTGCTAAATTCATCACAATTTTTCCTACTAACATCGAGCCAGGAGGGTGAGACACCTCCACACTCCCTGCTTGAAAAGCTCAAATGAGGCCTGTAGACTGTGGTTAAGTCTTGGTTATTATTATTATTATTATTATTATTATTATTATTATTGAGGAGGGATAAAGGGATTCACCAAAAAATGTGTCTTTTTGTAATCATTCTAATGCTTACAAGTTCTATAATTCTAAAAAAAATCACTCCATCCACTCTCCCTAATATAGAAGTTACTCAAATTTGTCCAATTTTTGAGGGAAAAATGTATGAATAACAAAATAGAAAGTTTATTACAAAATAAAAAATGTATTATATAAAATAAAAGTAGCCTATTTAAACAAAATTTATTTTCCTTGCCTTTTGTGAAGCAAAACGATCTATCAAATTTTTTAATTCAAGGTTGCGAGTTACCTCACTTGCAATTCACACAACTGCTAAACCATTAAGTAGATCTTGTTTCATGGTATTTTAAAAATTGAAGGGCGTCCAGTACTGTTTTCACATCTGGAGAAACCGGGTGTTTAAATAATCTCAGCTCTGAAAATAATTCAACTCCATCTACATCTAGTTCACCATCTTGAAGCATTGTAGCAAAATTTGTGCAACACTTCTGCAGTTCTTCCATTTTACAAAGCAATAGTATGTCAAAAAGAAATCCAAAGCAATCAGAATACTCTTGAAGCTCACAAAATTTAGTTATCATACAAATAAGAGCTTCATCAGTGATTGGTAAGAAATAATTAATTCAAAAATCTTTTACTGCTTTAGCTTGAATGTTTCACTATCAACTAGCGATTCATCCTGATTTTCATCATTGTTATTTTTTTCATCAAAAAAATGTTTACGTTTTTTTTAACGGCGAGTAGAAAATTTTGGGTCCTTACCCAATTCTATCATCATTTATTTTGCTGCAATAATGGAAGATGTGAGACCAGTCTCTCAATAGCTCTGAAAGAAATTTTTTAGACCTTTAATTTCTTTGATTGCAACAACCAATTGCATATCCCTAGATTGCAGCACTTTACTAACTGCATTGATGGCATGCAACAAGTTATACCAAAAAACCAAACTCAACACAAATTCATAAGAATTATCTCCTTGGTTTAACAATGACAAAGACTCAAAATGGGCAAAAGGGTCTGTGGTTCTTTCAGCAACTTTTTCCACTTCTTAGCTGGTAGCGTACAGTAAAATATACAGACCAGACGCTGCCGTAGTTTCATGCACTTTATCAATTTTACTTTCGGCTGTTTTTATTTTTCCAAGAAATTGTTCTTTTTTTTTTTTTTTGTATATTTGCGAAGAAACAAACAATCATACGTCTTGATTCCCTTTCATTTATTTTTGTATGTACAATGTATGATTTAGTGAAAATTTGTCAGTTTTTTTTCTCCTTTTGAGCGAGGCCTGGTGCAACTGCACCTATATCACCCCCCACGCAACGGCCCTGACTGTGGCTATAAGTACGAGAGAGAAGAAGAATGTGAAAAGAAACAAAGAAAGAGAGAAAGCCATGGGTGGTGAAAAGAATGAAACCGGTTTCAATTGAGGGTGGCATATTGACCAGTCCCCATTTGGTAAATTCTTAGTTATATCACTGCCTGTTAATCACCCTAGCTGGTCTCTACTCCGATAAAACTTGCCTTGACCCCATGGAAAAGTTTCTAGCTACGCCTTTGTTGCTATGAGAGTAGGATGGCGGCAGTGCGGATGATTTGGCAATTGACCATGACATAGTAGTCATTATAATTTTTGGGACCACCAATTCTCTTCCCCTCACACTCCTGCAAACTTTCCTTTTTCTTTCTAAAAACACTTATACTCATGGCTACACTAATACTCATTCTGCTGCTCATTTGTTCTTCTCTGTACATATTTGTTTCACTCAGAAAACTCATGCTCTGTACTTTACATACTTTCTTAGCTGCAATTACACACTTCTCAGATGTAACTTTGTAAACATCTTCATTCTTTTATTAATTACATCGAACATCCGATCAACAACCTCCATACTAATGGTGTGAAAAATACTGATATATATCGATATTTTGGGTATCAATTCTGAAAAATATAAAAAAAAAAATCAATATTCGACAAAACTAATTCACAATCTACTTCACATATAACGATATTTCATCTCAAATATTATAGAGGTTGAGGACCGGAGTTGTAACAAGAAAGAAAGATTTGAGTGAAGTTACGTCCAAGAAGCGAGTGTTTATTTCATAAGTTTCATAATTTAAGCAAAGTACATTTTCAGAGTAATGAACGAACGGTAACGGAAATGAACGAGTGAGCGGCGGAAGTGGTATATCAGTGTAGCCGCGAATAGATATAAATAAATGTATTCGATATGTGATCGTGTGTTCGTAGGAGTGAGAGGGGAGAAGGATTGGTGGTCTCAACACCCCCCTACAATCTTTTGAACCGATCACGACTGCGGGTGTTACAAAAGTGTTTAAAAAATAATATGTGTTTGTTACATTTAATTAAATAAAAAATTACAAAAATATAAATTTTAAAAATTGAAAGCGTGTATATATAAAATGGTAACTGATTTGGACGCTTATGGTAAGTATGTTGATTAATAAATATGAATAAAATATAGTAAATATGGTAACATGCAAAATAAGATAAATATAAATAAATTATGTTTTGTGATGTTTCAGACAAAATTTTGGTAATGGAGTTGACTTTTTATGGATCACAATTTGGGGATTCTAGGATTTTATGGGTAAGTGAAATATGCTGCTTACTGGATAAGGCTTTTGTGAGTAAGTCAGCTAATTGATCTTCAGTAGCTATTTGTTTGAATATGAAAATTTTGTCATTATAGGCTTGAGCAAGTCCATAACATTTGATCATGAGAGCTCGAAGACGTTTTTGACCTCCTCCAGAGATGACATGAATAACAGAGATATTGTCTTCGTAGACAATTACTGGAGTGTCAATTGAGAAGAATTCACGATTGAGAAGCCAAGCGAGTTCTATGTCCTCGAAAGAATCGTGAAGAGCAATTAATTCAGCTGCTGTTGATGAAGAAGCATGAATATTTTGGCGATGAACGCCCTAATTTATTAGGTCACCATACATGGTAATAAGATAACCAGTTATTGATTTTCCTTTTTCTAATTCAGACATGTTTATAGGTTGATCGTCAATGTCGGGGGCATAAGATGCATCGACATAGGCTGATATGCCTTCGGAGTTAGATCTATAGACAATTGCAAGATCGATCGTGGATTTCAAGTACCGGATGATGCGCCGTACATAGTTCTTTTTTGTATCATCGGAACAATTTTGGAATCTTGACAGGTAATTGACTGAAAAAGATATGTCTGGCCTTGTGCCTCTAGATACATATAATAGTGCACCAATCATAGACCTGTATTCTTTGTTGTCTGTGCCTTCAGATTTGCTTAATTTGAGGCCTGTCTCCATAGGCGTTTTGGAAGGATTTGAATCACACATTTTGAATTTCTGGAGAATCTTTTGGATTTGCTGTTTTTGGGTGAGTTTAATTATTTGTGATTCACGATTTCTTTCAATTTCGAAACCTACAAAATGGGTTGGGTTGTTTACAACTTTCATAGTGAAACGAGTTTCAAAATGAGTGGTTATTTCATTAACCCATTCGGGACGATTAGTTGCAAGGAGGATGTCGTCTACGTAGATTATCATGAAGGCTATACCATCTGATTCATCTTTACGTGTATATACGCATCTGTCGATTTTTGACTTTGTAAAATTGGATGTTTGAAGGTGAGAATCCAGTAACTCAATCCAATTTTTACTAGATGTTTTAAGGCCGTAGATGGATTTTTCAAGTTTAAGTAATTTTGATTTTTCAACATTGCAACCTTGGGGGATATTAAGAAAGATGTCATTTTTAATTTTTGAGTTCAAGTAGGCTGTTTTGACATCGTATTGAACAAGTTGTAGATTCAATAGATTAGTTACGGATAAGATCCACCTAATTAGCCAGAGTTGCACAACAGGTGCATAGGTCTCTGTCATGGTATACTCGGATCTGTCCATAAAGCCTTTGGCAACGAGTCTAGCTTTTGGGCACATTATTCCTCTTTCATTGGCTTTGGCCGTGAATATCCATCGTGTGTCTATAGGTTTAACATTATGTGGACGGTCTACAATTTTCCACACATTAAGGTCTGACATGGATTGCAGTTCATCATTGATTGCCTTAAGCCACTCTTTCTTAAAAGGATTCTGGAAAATATCACTGAAACTTACTGGCATGCAATCTTCTATAAATAGCAAGTCTTCGGATGAGGCTTGTTTTAGTACATTGACCCTATAGATTGCCTCAATTTCCTCTTTTAAGGGTTTTACTTGTAGTTCCTCTGGTTTACTTGTGAAGTCGGCTAATGTTTTTGTCTCATCGAATTTAACATCGCAGGATTTGTAGGATTTCATTTTGATTGGATCTAGTATCTGATAACCTACATTCGAAAAGCCGATCAGAATGGTTTTAAGGGCTCGGGGCAAGAATTTTGGGTCGAGATGCTCCTCTTTGTTCTTCTTGGCTTTGACTGCTGATTGCTGTCTCTGTTCTATAGGAACGTGTTTATATGCAATAGCACCAAAGACTCGAAGATGGGAAATATCGGGTTTAGTTCCGTATAATTTTTCATAAGGGGTCATGTTTCCTAAATTGACGCGGGTCGGACTTCTATTAATTATATGGGCGGCGGCTAATACTATTGTTGACCATAATTTAAAATCAATTTTTGCGTCATATAATATGGCTCTAACTCTTTCGAGCAGGGTTCTGTTTTGCCTTTCGGCTATTGCATTTAATTCGGGGGTGTATGCCACGCCATCATCTAAAGTGATTCCTTTTTCGGAGCAAAATTGTGTCATTTTGGAGTCGGAGTATTCTTTAGCTTGATCAGTTCTTAATACTGAGATAGGATCATTAGGGAATTTTGTGTTGAAAGATAAATAATACTCTTTAAATTTATCGAAAGCCTGGGATTTTCTTAATATTGGGAAGGCAAGAGTATATTTCGAATAATGATCAATAAAAGTTATAATAAATTTTTCTCCGTTATATGCCTCTTGAAAGGGTCCCATGATGTCTGATGAGACTACTTCCATTCTTCTCGTTGGTCGAGTCCTCACGCCGTGATGACCAAGTCGGGTGGATTTTGCTTTTATACAGATTTCACAAGTGGCAAAGTCATCATCCTTAAATACCAAATTTTGGGGCATACCTACAACTACTTTTGATAATGCTTTTAGGCTTTTGCCACTTAGATGACCTAATCTTCTATGCCAAAGAGTTTTAGTTTTGTTTATGTTTTTCTTATGCTTTCTATTTATTCCGACACTCTCTCCGTTTAAGTCGTCCTCAGATTCGGAATAAATCTCCTGAGTGACCGTATCCACTTCGGTATCTTGAAAATTTTGGGGGTGGTCAATGTTTTCCTGCTCTCTTTGTGGATTGCTTGTTTCAGCCTCATTCAGTTCTTCGAAATTTTGTTGAGGATCATCTACATGATCTTCCTGTTCTGCAGACGTACTAGGTACAGGCATACACCCAAGCTCCTGATAGACCTTATTTTCCTCATCTTCATCAACTATCTCGTAATCAATATAGTACATAGAACCTCTCTTTGGAGCGGTTATAGTAATTTCACCAGTATTTTTATTTATGATGTCTGCGTGATCCGTGTCCGTTATGATTTTAAAGATGCCAGACTCCATGATTTTAGCACCTGACCAAATATCAAGGCTTAAATCAGGATCATAATATACCTCTTTTAGGTGAATAGTGGAAAACTCTGCGTTGGAATTGCAGACGTTAACATACATTGATCCAACATGGGTGGGGTTTACGAATACACCTTTTTTGGCACAAAGTGCTCTACGAGAATTGTCAACTTTGCGTATGTTTCTTAGTTTTGAAATATCATTGACCATATGGTCATCTGCTCCATTATCTAGTAACATCGTGTGGAGTTGGTTTTTTGGGGGGGCGGACTTTGATACTGTAGGGGGTTTAGGCCATTGAAATTCATCTTCGATGTCATCAAAACTTAAATGATTAAGATTTGAATGTAACATCATAGAATATTTGACACGAAAATTGGATTTATCTTCTGACTTTTTTTGGGAGTTCGTGTTATTTGAAATTTGGGGGTTCGAGCTACTGTTCTGATTCTGGGTTTGTGGAGTATTACTTGCAGTAGATGTCTCATTAGGGCATGTCCTTGACATGTGTCCTTTTTTATTACATCTAAAGCACGTAATATTCATTTGGGACACATTGTCTTTGGAAGGATAACTATTTTGTTTGTTTTGGTTATTTCTGTGATCGTTTAGATAACTCGTTGTATTGTAATTTGGTTTAGAGGGATTTGAGTTATTATTATTACGAAAATTTCTAAAATTTCTTTTATTATTATTATTCATCGGTTGATAGGATGATTTGGGCTGATCAAACCCGGGAAAAGTTTTGTTAGAATATTCAATTCGATCACATTTTTCTAGTATCATTTTTGTAAGTCTGACAGTAGTTTGTTTTTCAATTTCTAATTGGCGGAATTCTGAGAAAACAGTATCAAATTTTTCGGGCAACGACATCATTAATTGATCAATTTCATCAGCTTCCGATAGGGGGTAATTAGCATCACGTAGTTCTTCCACAATGGATGAAAAATATTCCAAGAATCTACGGATGGTACCTCTCCTTGGATCGAAGCGAAGGGACTGAAATTTTGCCTTTAATACCATGATGTTAGTAGCAGTTTGGTTTCTGTATCGAGCATCTAAGATTTCAAAAATTTGAGAAACTACATCGCACGTTTTGACATGATGAAGCATTCTTTTGTCAAGTCTTTCGAATATATGAGCTTTCGCTCGTTCCTGAGTTTGGAAGAATTTAAGCCATTTGGATGTTAGGCGTTCTTCAGATGATGTATAAATGTAACTTGTTTCACGAGCAGTAGGAAAAATTGTGGAATGGCAACCTTTACCTATAAGGGTGCTGATGACAGTTGCACGCCATCCCTCATAGCCATTTCCACGGAAGACGTTTGAGATCCTATCATTATTTTCAGTGTTCATAATTAATGAATTGACTGAACTTAAAAAAATATTAAAAAAAAAATAAAAAAAATATAAAAAACGGATGTCAATCCCCAGCAAATGCCGCAAGACTAGGATTGCCGTACCTGTGTTAACCAAACAATTTGAAAATATAACAATAGTATTTAAGTTGTCCTTGTGTGTGTCTCGAGTAGGTCCACTGCGGGCAAGAGATCACACACGTTAAAGTTGAGACTGGACGCTTCCCAATAAAAAAAAATAAAAAATAAAATAACAAGACTTTTTAACCCAAAAATAATTCGTATAAGAATTCAATATTCGATGAGATGATTAATTAAAATCAGTAAAAAAAAATGAAATTGTGAGGGTGAAAATGAAATTAGCTACCTTCTGATCGAGGGAATTGGAAAGGAATAAAATTATTGAAAACAGGGGAAATTTTGTTTGAAATAGTATACCCACAAAAATAATTCGAAATAAAATTGTAGAAAAGAGAGAAAAAAAATTGCAGATGATTTGAGAAAAAAAAAATTTAAATTTTACCAAGTATTACGCAAAATTAATTCTACTGGTAACACGAAAGAATAATAAAAATTCACAGTAGAAAAAAAAAAGGTGAATGAAAAAAAAAATTTGAAATATGTAAAATATATTCGAATAAATAATTAAAGTTGCACGAGAGAAAAAGAGCAAAGTGAGAAAAAAAAATTAATTTAATTTAATTTAAGTGTTCGTATAAGAAAGAAAAAAAATTCAAAAAAAAATCGTTAAGTATTTTCGACAAAATTGTGCAACGGCAAAAATTTTCAAGTTACAACAAAATGGTGGTTTGAAACTGAAAAACCGCGCCAACGTATTTATTGAATGGGCGAAGATAAGCGTTCGTAGGTTCGTTGCACTTAACAAAAGGTTAATGTACAAGTTCGAACGAATGAACGAAACGAGCCGTGCATACGTCACGAGTTGTACACTCCAAGACAAAAGTGGCTGCAAAAATTTGCACACAACTTGCCAAAATTTGTACTTAGAAAAATTTTGAAAAGGCCAAAATTATTTGAAATTAACGATATTTTCAAATATACAGGTTAAATTTTGAATCGAAAGAGTTAAGTTACACGAAAAACACGAAATTGAACACGAAAAAATATACGAAAAATACGAAAAATTACGAAAAATATGTTTTTTATTACCTTTTTTCAGCAGAAAATTTTCAAGTTATACCTTTTTAATCGTTGATTTTTTATTTTCAGGTTCGTTTTCTGGAATTAATGAAGGTGGTGCTCTGGAACTGCCGTTTGAACTGCGCTTCGGTTGTTTTGAACGTACTTCGATGAGATTTTGAGTTAAGTTTTTTTAGTTTTAAAGATGATACCAAAAGTGAAGTTGAATTAAGACGATGAATACCAATTTTGATGTTGTTAAATTGAAGCTTTTACGTTGGTTTCAGATCAATTTGTGACTGCTCAAGGCGATTTATTTCCAATTGATGACTTCGACGAATTAGTTCATACACAAGCAGGGCAGATACTAATGAATTTACTAGTTTTCGGGCAACACAAGCAGGGTTCCCAAACAACTTAGCAATCGACGAGTCCTGGAATTTTTCGATACACTTGGCTGGATTATACACAAACGGGGCAAATCCTTTTCAGCAAACGACGAAACTCATTGAACGTTTACAGCATTCAAGGTGGAATTAAATTTTTCGAGAACAAAAATTTTATGACTCGGAAAAAAAATGGTAGGTTGGAACTAAGTTACCCAACACAAAAAAAATTACGAAAATATTAAAAACACAATTATTCACGAAAAATTTTTTTTTAAAAGTTTGACTTAAACACAAAAAGAAAATTCACAATATATAAAAATTTTAATTATTATTTTTTAAAATCTGTTACAGGTACAAGGATTGTTACCGAGCGATGCTACCATATAGAGGTTGAGGACCGGAGTTGTAACAAGAAAGAAAGATTTGAGTGAAGTTACGTCCAAGAAGCGAGTGTTTATTTCATAAGTTTCATAATTTAAGCAAAGTACATTTTCAGAGTAATGAACGAACGGTAACGGAAATGAACGAGTGAGCGGCGGAAGTGGTATATCAGTGTAGCCGCGAATAGATATAAATAAATGTATTCGATATGTGATCGTGTGTTCGTAGGAGTGAGAGGGGAGAAGGATTGGTGGTCTCAACAAATATCAATATTTAATCCATCGATATTTTTACTGAAATATCGACACATATCGATACGGAAAAATATAGATATTTCGCACCATTAGTGGTCACTTATTGTGTGAGAGGTAATCTGAGGAACTAGCATTCTGGTTTCAATATTTTTTCCACCATCTTCATAACCCTGCAACCTCTCCCATTCCCCAACCAAAATTAACTACATATAAAATTAATTTACGAGGCTCATTAAGCAGTGGGATAACTCTGTTTTTGGTTGTCTTTTTTTTCTTCATAAGTTCATTATTCATGCTGCATTGATTCATAATTTCACGCCTATTGCCACTCTCATCCCACATTAGAATGACTGCATGCGTGGAGCTCGTTATTATATTTTGCAAAATCGACTTTTCGCCATTTGTTGCTCTGTAGACCAATTTTGTTCGTCGCTGTCGCCACTGAATCGTAGATATACTGTGATTAGGTTATAGTCTTAGAAATGTTATGCCAATTACCTTTGCTTAGCTTCGGAGGTTTTGATTCGGTGGATGAAGACGTGCCTACTTCTGAAACAAGAAGGAAAAATCTTCGTCAACGTTGAACAATTTTTCCAAACAGTTTCCGTACCTATCATAATTGTGCATCCAATTGCATCACAAATATTATAAGGATATGTAAACCACAGTGACAAAAAAAAATTCGCTCTCATTTTACCATGTTTTCTACATGCAGACGTGTACATATGGTACATGCACAAATTAAAAATTAGGTAAAATGAGAAAATGGAGTCTATCATTTTATTTTTTCATGAAACAAATAATTTTCATCATCCTCGTCCCCAATCACTACACGAGGTCAATTTTAATACCGTGTTTACAAATAAACTTTCAAAAGAAAAAAACAGTGGCGGCTACAAAAAGTCATTTGAGAAGGAAATGACAAAATTTTTGGGGAACTCAATTCTGTGGTCGTATTTTATTTTTTTCCATTTTTATTTTTTTCTCCACTTTTTTTTGGAATTAGGGGAAATTTACCCATTTCCCCCTGAATCCGCCATTGAAAAGAAATGAAAACAATGAGTTGTATAGTAAAAATCATGTTATTTGTAGGTATGTCAAGGTACTACGAAATAAAATATTATACTTCTTCCTTAGAATTAGGAATCTTCTTATTTTATGAAGTTTTAACTTTTGAAATCTTCATTCCAGAATTTTTTTCAATAAACAAGATATGGTAACGTAAATTTAGAGTTAGTGCAACATCCTCTCCAGCTGGTGGAGTTTAAAGTTCAGATATAAATTACCTAACGTAATAATAATAATAATAATAATAATAAAATATGGGCCCATAAATTTTCATTAAACCTATGTGTATGTCCAAACTCATAGTTCAACCTTATCTCAAAATTTTCTCAAGCATGGTACTATGAATTGTAAGAATAAATTTTTATTGATACCCAGTTTTGAAGCAGCCCTTTGGGGTGGGAGCGGATACGTTTTTCGTTTCATGACTTACAAAAAATGTTGGCAGAAATAACTCAAATTCATATACATATACAAGAATATAATAAACACACAAGCTGTTAATTATTTCACAAAATTATTTCCCGATATTATTTTGCCTATTATTTCCCTGATATTATTTCACCAATTATTCCCTTGATGTGCATGCGCCACTTCCCTCATAGCCACAGATACGAAAAAAAAAGATTGTTGTATCCTCCAAAACAACAAATTCTATAGTGTCACCAGAAATTCAGGATTGGCAAAAGCCACGCTTCAGGGCTTGTATATTTATATACGTATATTCCATCTTCTTATTACTACAATACAGATTGTAAAATTTGGAAAAAGTGTCAGTATGAAGTCAAGGACCTGATTTATTAATTTTGGTGTGGATTGGCCAGATGGTACTTCTTTTAGACCTATTTTTATTTTTATTTTGGCGATAAAATGGGTGCTTAATTTTGGACCTACAGTTACAAAATTTAAAAAAAAGGTTCATTATAATAATCTATTATACGTTGCTATCAATTTTGGTGAGAATTGGCCCGACGTTACGTTTATACAACGTCAATTTTTGCTTCAATTTTGAAAGAGGTCATAGCTTTAAACTGTGTAATTTCCAATCAACTGTCGCTCAATTTTTTGCTAGGTATTTCATTACCTACTAGGGTAGAAGCACCAGTTTGCAACATTTTGAAGTTTAAGGTTTAGAAATAAGAAGAATAAGTAGATTTATCAGTTGGAAGTACTTTTATCACAAATATTAAAGCATATTTGTGAAGGCAACTTCACCTATGACTGACAATTAGACTAAGTTCTAATCAACATTTAATGATTTCAATAACAAATTCTAATGTAACAAAGTACAGATTATACTAACAGTTATGGACTCGCCTATTGACCCCCTTAATAGTTATTGGTTACAAAAGACTCTGAAATTAAAATAGTTACCAGAGATGGTTATTAAAGAAGATGAACATTTAAAGATTCTTAATGAAGTAATTTCACATTTCATTTACAATAATTAAATCAATGACAAATTTGAGAACAAATGAATACAAAGTAGTGGTAAGAGATAGATGATGTCATGATTGACCAATGAGATGACTGATTATCCTCCCACTAATTATGTAGGTTGGTCTGAATAGTTCTAGAAGATTCGAGATGATTCTAGAAGAGGCTAGGTACATTTTTAAGATGATAATTACTTCCTCTTTTTTAATCGTAATGTTTCAACAAATTTGGTGGACAATTTAAGGTCACAGGTATATATATGTCAACTATAGACATAAATATGTGAATGAGAGAGCTATATCAGCTGATGCAATAACATTCCAGAGTGGAGTCTGCATTCTATTTACTACATTTATCATCATGTAGTCTACAGGGTGGATGAATTTATTGGTGTGGGGATATATGAATATAAGTGTTAATGAGTAGAAATATATCATTACAATACTCTTTGATTCCCACCTATTTTCAATACTTCATCTGTGGCATAGATGAAACCATAAATCAAAAAAAAATTACAACTGCTGTGAAAAATGCAAAAAGTAATTTTTCTTAAAAGAGATCTGCACAATAGGTGATGAGTAATGCTCAATTAAATAGGAATAATTGCTATAGTATGAATATTTTAGTGTTCCAAGATAGTAAGTATACACTTTCACATAGATGAAATCAGTGTTTTAGATTAATTTATCTAAAATTATTAGTATTATTCTCCCATTGCAAAATGGTTCATTGAATGTCAACAATTTCAATTTGCAAAAGATGTTGCAAACTGGCGCAGTGGAGGAAAAATAATGATATCAGTTTGCAACGCACTTTTTGCTTCAGTTTGAATGAGAAAATTTAAATTATTTTAATCATTTGGGTGTGATAACATGAATTACCATCTCTGAATTCATATTCCTTTTTCAAATTTTAAATTTCTCAAAGAATTTTTGTTTTATGACCCTTACACAAAAATACCGTTTGCCCCAATTTGCAACACTTGTGCCCCAGTTGGGAAACACTCATGTTTCAGTACCAATTTGAGGACGTTTATCAGCTTTATTTTCACACAATAAAAGCTTATATTCAGAGCAATATAATAAAAATTTAAAAAGGAAATATTAATCTGGAGACTATAATTCATGGAATGAAGCATTCACATAACAAATAACTTCATTCTACACTGAATTATGCCACATCAAACTCAACATTTCCCTTAAACTGTTGCAAACTGGTACATCTATCCTAACTAATTTTCTACTCTTTTTAACAAGCTGCTGCTGCGTTAAGAGTTTTTATTATTAAAAATTAAAACTTTCGAAACAAAAAGTTTGTCTAGTCTACAAATAATAATCGGTTTTCGAATAACTCCCCTTTGAACCTTTCAACCATAGTGAAAATATGTCCCTTAAGTTCCCTCCTCCCTCACTGCAAAAGGGTGGTTTCGTTCAAGGCCTAGTAAAGTTTAATATCGCTGTTGCAACAGATACATTTGTATAAATTTTCAGCTTCAGGATGATACAAAAATAATACCATTATTTTTGTTTTAATAGAAGTACCCTTCTTGACCATCTTACATTTTAGCAGCTATGATGAATAGAAAAAAGTTTGTTTATTGCAAATTTTTATTTAAATTAATTTCTACTCGAAGACTTTCGATGTAGGTGCTCATGTTTTCACGCTACTATTCAAAAACTAATTCTGAGAAAGTAAAATGTGATGCTAAAAATTGAGCCCAGTCCTTGGGTGGGGTGGGGGGTTCAAGATATCTATTATATCATTAGTATATTCCCCGTTATTTTGCGCAAATTCCCACTTTGTTTTTTAAAATTCGTGTTCTACCTAATTTCGTTATAATTCGCTCTTATCTTAAAAGTAATGATTTGTCTTTTTCTCAATTCCCATCGAGTACATTTTTCAAAATCAATTTCGTGCAATTGTCACTATCCTTATTTTTTAAGTCAGCACAGACCGTGTCGAAGACTATTTTTATTCCATTCACATTGTTTTTTTCCCGTACCAAAACTTTGTAGACCAATCTTTCATGCGTAAGTTGTATTGAATTTTAAACATCACATAGTGTTGGTTGTAACTTACGATGCTCGCAGGTAATTTCCATTTCATTTTATTACAGTTCAGCAGTTGGACGTTTGAATTGAACCATAAAATGAAACAAATCGAAGGTGTGCTGCAAGACGGTGTGTGACTTACCAGATGGAAGACCGGATTCGCGTTCTCTGGGTGAGGATGTTGGCACGGTCTGAGTCAACGCTTTTTGTACAAGACCGGTTAGATTGGCTAGTTGCCTCTCCATATGTTCGACTCGTAATCTAAGGAGAGAATAAAAATTGAAATAGCTGTCCAATACAGGTTAATTCGGATACAGAGGTAGTTTAAGGATGGTACGAGAAAACCAGCAGATCGACAGAAATATAAAAAAAAACTGTTTTTCCCTCCAGGGTTTCCCGAAAAATCGACTCACAAATTTAATATTTACTCAGCTTCCTATGGCACAGCCATACCCATACTGTTCTATTCCGTGAAGTATTTTAAATATTATAGGTGGGTCAACTTCCCAGACGCAGTAAGGTTTGTATAACGTCAACGGTTCAAGTAGGAATGGAGGATTTTACTTCTGACGTCTAGAGTACGGGTGGCGTCTCGGAAAAAGAGTTCAACTATGCGGACAAATAAACAATCAACCAATAAAAAGCTCCAAAAACAGTGAAATTGAGACAATTTTTTCTTTTTTTCTTAATATTTCGGCTTCTACTGATCCTAACCCGAGGGGAGAATCCCTCGTTGGAATTGGATAATCATAATGCAATGTCGGGCACATTAAGAATTTTCCCATCTTTGTAGATATGAAAAATTTTTCTAAATATAATATCTAGTTATTTATAATATAATTTGAATAATGATCTCCCTCTAACACATTTAATTCTGTAGGAAAAAACCCGATCAATTCCGCAATAAAAGGTTATGAGCTTAGGTGGTGGCAGAATTAGTTACTTTTTCAACTTGAACTTCTGTTCGAGCCTAATGAAGCTTTAAAAAAGTTTTTTTTATAAGGGCTCGATCGCGTAGGAAATTACAAAAGTGAGGAGAAAAACTGTTTTATTCAAGGTTAGGTCGCACAACGAATTTCGAAAGTGAAGAGCAGAACAAGTATTTGGTGGTAAGGCGTCAAATGTATATTGTTCTTATCATAGGCTGACCAAATAAGGAGGAATAATTTATTTAAATGGTCAAAAGTGCGGGGTAATGGTATGACACGATCTCAGGCAACACATCACAAAATTAGAGCTGTATGATCGGTGCTATTATTATATCATGATACGCATCAATGATATGGCACAGTAGAATGATATAAACATGTACCCATCTTCAGCATTATGTCAACGTGCTAGGAAAACTTTGAATGATTTAGAGTACTGATCTGATTTATAGATTTTCTTCAGGTTAGGTAGAACTGTTCAGTTAGGTGGGCAGATCTAGTCTGCCAAATTTGAAGAAAATCAATGAAATGGAAAAGTAACTAAAATTACTCTAAGTTTTTACAGCATGGTAACCTAATACAACAAATTTCAAGAACATCTACCCAGATGACCCTACAGCATAGACCTAGGGTTCTCTCTTGTGAAAAAAACGGAAAGCTTCGTCTATTTTAATATAAATTAAATGGTATGCAGAGATATACAACTAAAGAGATGTCTATTGCCCTATATAGGCTGTGATACAAAAATATGTCAAAAATGAAAACAGAGGTGTCAGAGATTAACATTCTGTGCATTTAAAGCTTCGCAAGTTTTATGAAATTCATTACTGAATTTTTTTGGGGTATTTATTTTCACGTCATTAGAGCTACACGACATATGCGCAATGACAAATATCCTGATTGGAAACCTTTCATCTTTGACGCGTTTTTGATGAGCTCATTGGGAATCTATTTAGCTGTAGACTAGAAATTGGGAAGGAGAGTCAAAATAGTATATCACACACCAAGGTTCGAAAATGAGCATTTACATGTGAGGGAACAAGCGTAGCAAATGAGGAATTTTATGTAAACTCACTTTTGAATCTTGCTGAGGAAGATATTTTATATAATTATACATATAATGATCAAAAAGCAACGAAACGTTAAAATTCTAACATAATGATGAGTTTTTCACAAAAATTATAAAAAATGGACAAAAGATCTTCGTGGTGGCAGATTTAACATTTCATTTACCTCTATCCCAACATAAACTGATCGTGCTTCCATGTAAAAAGATGCTTAACATTTTTACTGGAGGTGCGTTCACTTTACATTGAAATTACATTCATCAATGATATGAGCTAATTTTCACTCTCCATATGTATACCAATGTAAATATTGTCTTTCTGATCAGGCATAATATAAAATAATTTTCACCGTCGCCCCTAGTCTTAGAGTGATGCTGGTCAGATTTGAATGTGTAAGGAATCGATGCAACCACAGTTTCGTATGAAAGCATGAAGAATATGTTGGCGCTTACCTAGTCACATCAAAGGGTGGTCCTGGGACTGGAGTAGTGGAAGCGAGGCCGAAGGTGGCTGCAGTCCGATTTGTGGAGGTAGCTGCGGCTGCATTCCCTACTGCGGGCACCTTCACACCGCTGTAAAGCCCATATCCATCTTCTAATAATTCTGTATCGCTATAAACAGAAAAAATTAGCGAACAATCATTACATTTGGCGAATAATGTGAGTATACAATATACATATATGGCTACTCAGGATGGCAGTGTTGGACCTATTTACCTGGTTTCTTCGTCAATGATTGGAGTAATCAAGGATGGACGGCTCGAATATTGCGAATAGTAGGAGGTGGCGTCGTCATAAATATTGCGAGAGTATGGACTGTAGCCACGGGCTGGCACTGCTGCTCGTTCGGGAGAAGACATGAATCCTGTTGCGTTGTGGGGGAAAAGGACAACATAAGTAGATGATCATGGACAATGGTGGCAGTGGGTGGCTAAAACAAAAGAAGACAAACTTACCAGCATGAGCCGATTTTGAAACCACAGCACCAACGGGTACAGCTGGTGAAAACGGTCGCAGTAGTGAACCACTCCGAGGTAGGGTTGCTGATGATCCAGGTGGAAATGAGTGCGTCATATAATATGGCTGGTGAGCCAAACTCGATTTGGTTGCCTGCTCCCAGAAAAATGACAACCCAGTAGTTAACAAAGTACTCTTTGAAGGCTAGATATTAGAACTGACGACAAACTTGAAATGAAAATAAGCTGTATACACGTGATGCAGCAACTGCTGTCTTGTTATTTGACAGAAAGGTATGTTGGGGCAATAAAAAAGTATAAAGTTCGCGTAAATGAAATTTGATCAGTTCTGGGACTTTGATAATCTATTTATGCAAATGTAAATGATCTTCTCAATTTGTAGTACTGCTGCGCTGATGTACATTTTGCTCCTTACTTCGGCTGAAGACCCGACAAATATTTTGCTAAAATTGCAATGAGATGTCAATGTACCTATCATTATTTTGTGAAGTCTTGAGGCTGAATTTCTTTTTTATAAGCTTTTATTCTACTCACTACTGAGATTTATAAAATATACCAATACTCCTGCCAACCTTCCACAACGAAATAATGTTTATCTTGCATGATGCTAAACCCCCAAAAAAATAAAAATAAAAGCTAACCTTAAAAATTCGTTTTTAACCTAAACTTGTTTCAATCTGTTTTCATAACTGAATAATGTGAAATTGAATCAACAAAATTTTTATCGAAAGAAACAAATTTTGGGTCTCAAAAAAAGTGAGATAGTTTACCGATATTTCCAAAACCATATAGCAATGAACAGTTATTGTTTTTCCTTGAAAACTTTGTTTTTGTAAGCTAGCGTCGACTTTAAATAGGGTAAAATTGAGAAAATTTTTTAGAAATGTTACGAAAAAGCGTCACGAAATATACAACACGCACTATTTAACTTTTTTTTTTTAATCTATTTATCTATTTATAAATAAATAAGTAGGTAGATACACAGCCTAAAGCTAAATAAATAGATTTATTGCATATTGATATGTATATGTTGAAATGGCGTTATTTCGGAGACAGATAAAGGGACTGATGACGTCATAATTTTGGACTTAGAAATTTTAGGGGCATTGTTAGCGGTTTAGGGGGTGTCGCAGGGTTTATTAATCGTTCTAGCTTTTACATAAGGGTACGTCTATACATATACAACAAACAGTCAGAGGAAAAAGGATAATATTGATGGTTTTTTCTGCAAATAACCTTGTGACAATTTACACTGAAACAAGTGTAGTGAGAAAAACGAGAAGTCGCCCGAATATAAAACGAAAAAGTAGGGACAAATATTAGGTACCAACATGAAGGGAAATGTACACCCATGCAGCTGTGCTATAAATTCATCAGATTTTCATATGTACAAATATAATAGGCATGTAAGTATTATAGAAATTTTTGAAATGATTAAAATTTCATTTGCGCTGAAAACTGCTCCCTTTTCCATCAGAACTTAGATGAATTTATGCAAACGTTAATGTCTCAACTTAAAAAATACAATGCTCACTATTCTTATCATTTGGTCATCTATAGATGTCTTCAACCATATACTAGATAGACACGCCATGTGAATGGAAAATTGAAACACACATAAATGACGTCACAATAGGGCAAATGCATGTTAAATCCCATGAGGATTTTTTGAAGAAAAAAAATTAAAAGTTTATTTTTTCTTCGAAAATGAATTTTTTAATGAAAAAAAAAATAAATGATTATTTACAATTTTTCAACAAAAAAAAAACTCTAACCTGGCTAAAATCAACTTCAAAAACCTGAAAATAACAGCAGTATAATCTGGGTAAAACAACTTATTGCTCCAATGTGACGTCATATTCTATATTTATTAGTGTTTCAATTCGAAGCATTGTACAAGATTGTACAGGGCATGTCTATCTAGTATATGGTCAAAGATAGGTGTAACGTATGGTGGCACTAGAGTTCTAATAGCTACGCACAGGCATGCTCATCCACCATTTTTTTTCTAATTATATTTTATCTATAATATCAATTTACTATATAGTTATAAGATTTTGAATAATTTTGGATAGTTTTGTCTCAGTTCATTTTCATAATACTGGTATGAGTTTGAATAATCATCATGAATGATGAAATTTGAAATTTCACCCAAGAGATTTCTTCCGAAAGAATGCAAATTCATAAAAAATACCAAAATTATAAAATTTAAACAATATGATGTAAAAACCTTTAAAAATTTTTCCTATTTACTTTTTATCTGTAATAATTCAGTCTTCGATTATAATTATATTTGAATATTTAAGTGTATATTGCATTAATTGTTTACTTTCGGACTGGGAAGAAAGCGAGGAGAGCGAAGTGAAAATATAATTGGTATGTGATTAAAAGGGTGTGAAAGATGCGCGAGAGTATATTATTTTGTAGTGTTCGGGTTAGGGAGTTATATCTGCAATATCTTCACCGATCTCAAAATTATGAGATCAGTGAGCTCACTTTTTAGAGAATATTTTGGCATATTCAGGATATAAAATCATAAGTATCTCGATGTATTTTGCCAGTTTTAGAGAATATATCAGAATATTGAGCTTGCAGCTTAACTATTTTTAGCTGTTTTTGAGGAACATTTCACAATTTTCGAATTTCAACTTCAGTTGGACTTTTGGTAGCACTAAGTATGACTGTTTGAAATGATTTTTTTTTCATTTTATACGATTCGTAAATTTTGAATAAATTTATATAATTTTATTTGCATTTTTTTCGTTTTTCCTGTTTATAAAGCGTTCTACTGACCACAGTGAGGTAAAAAGCGTGAATTTGAGTAGCGTTTGAATAAGTCTTACCAACAATACCCGTATTGTTAGCGAATATTTTGGAATATTTTTGATTTGTAGAGAATATTTCTGGAATATTATGATAAAATAAAAGAATATTACGAGTAACTATAACCTATAAGCGTACATTTTTTAGAGAATATTTTTCACAACCCTAGTGATTAGAAATGAAGAGGAAATCAAAATGATACGAGAAATCCGCATTTTTCATTTACCAGCATTGTGAGGTTGGAAAGTAGAAAGTAATTTATCGACTGAGAGGCATAAAAAACGCGATGCTTTTATACTCGCAGCTGAGATGTAAAATACATCTTCAAAAATGAAAGCTCATTTGTGGTTTGGTGGGTGAGAACAGAAAAGGTGGATAGCCAGGCCGTAGCTATAGGCGTCGTAAGGGATAGCTGGCCCTATCAATAATTGAAATTGGTCGAAAAGTTAGAAAACTTGAAGCCAGTTGAAAAATGCATGATTTTGTAATGTTTTTGACAAAAGAAAAAAAAGATGAATAAAATGGAAATACGCTATAGCCGAACCAAAGTGTTGTACAACATATGATCTTTTTTTTTTTTTACGATTTTGTTGGAAATATTTTGTAGCTCTCCAAAAAAAATTTTTTCTAACTTGCCACAGCCGTGGTGGTTGGCTGGTGTAAGAAATGCTGGTGTATACATTTGTTCTTTCCATTTTTGCTCAGTTTTCCCTACTTGCCATCGTGATTGTTATTGGTGGTACCTTGGTTTTGTGAATATGTTGATGCTGAAATTCCGAGTCAAACTCGGGTTCACTGAAGTACGACTGGTCCGGATCATTCCACATTTGGACGGGAACGGATAGACCAGCCGGCAGGGTACCGTCTCGAGTATCAGCTGACTCGAACAGCCGCAGCACCGAACGGTCGCGAATCTCATTCAAATGCGACCTAAGCAAAAAGTCAACCAACCATTACACACGTCGAATGAGAAAGCGAGAAGACAGTACCCTTTTATAGGCGACATTGCAATATTATGTTTACTCACCGAAGATCTTCCAGCTCGTAGAACATGTCTTTGTTCGAATCATGAATGTAAATTTTCACTCTCGAAGAATCCAGGTACTCCATGGTCAGCTGTTTAGGAAAGGATCGCACAAAAAGCGCCTTCACTGTATCCAACGAAGTGATTTCGTTAGGCAGCAGCGATCTTTTGGTCTCGTTGCGATACTGCAGAAATACCAAACCTAGAAAAGTCAACGCCACTCCGTGTCATTTGCCTCTTTACAATAATTAAGTATTTGTCCATCAAAATTCACGCAAAAATTAACTCGATATCCATCCTATGACCGTTTTCAATGAGTACGACTAACCGTCAACATATTTTGAATTACCTCTACTAGAGGCACAATTACGTCGTTTTCAGTGAGGTCGCCATCCTCACACCATCAAACCCACACCTTCCGTTTGAAATGTGTAGGAAATAATTATGGTGTTTTACATGAATTTTTGATTATAATTCTTTTATTTAAAGAAATAGCCATTTTTTTTGTAATAAATAAAATTATTTAAGAAGCTTTAAGGAATAAAATTAATTTATGAAAACAAGAAGTTTGGGCCATTAGAAGCCAAGAAAATTCAAGAAGATTATACAATTGTGCATCAAACTAGTTTAATTTAATGTTAATTCAATGTTATCTCCAAACTTCACACTAAAGACAATTAAGGCTAAAAAAGAACAAATTTGTGAAAATAAGTAGTTATAGGTAATTTAGTTGTATCAAAAAGGGTAGAATTAACCAATAACGTAAAGTTAAATCAATTTGATGCATAATTTCATTGTCTTCTTCAATTTTTTCGGCTTCTAATAACTAAAACTTCTTGTTCTTAAATTCATTTTATTTACTAAAGTCTCCTCTACAATTTCATTTATGACAGAAAAGGAGCTATCTCGTTAAATAAGGGAATTACGGCTAAAAATTAGGGTGAAAACGCATATTTCCTATGCTTTATTAATGGTATAAATGGGTATAATGGAGTGGGGTTAGTGAGCCTCACTGAACATCGTGTAAGACTTAGCGTATTGTGGCCCATATTAACAAACGTCAATTTAACCTACCTTCACTAAAATTTCACTTTAAAAAAGTTTTTTGCACAATTTTGTACTTAAAAATGTAGGAACATTGTATTTCTCATGGGAGTTCCAATGTATAAATAAAATGTTACCACACTCTTGAATACAAATTTGTGCCTAAAGTCATTTTTATGTGAAGTTTAAGTGAAGAGAGGTTAAAGTGACATTCGTGAATAAGGGCCTGTGTCTCTAGTATTAATTCATATGCTCGTTGAATATGATCACAATAAACTAACTATTTTGTTTCGTTCATTTTCCATATCAACATTGGTCGTTTTGTATTTCTCCGTATGGTTCTTCTTTTTTTTTTCAACAAGTTCTCTGTTCTACGATAAATTTTACTCTTAAATTTTATTGTTCAATTTTTAATTTGTAAGCAGATTTTCTTAAAATTATATTTTTAAAATTATTCTTAAAAAAAGACGGGGAGTGAGGCCAAGTAACATTTTTGGATTCATGACAAAATATTATTTTTGGCATCACTACCGAACTTAAATTAATATGTAGGTATTATTATAATAAAAGTACAACCCAGTTTTTCAAAACAAAATTCAACGAAAATTATTAAGACAAAATTCAATGTTCATGCACTTCATTGTTTCCATCCTATCAACAAGTTGATCAATGTTGCCAGGCCAGCACGAGCCAAATTTGTGGCGCTTCATAGTTTACATACACAACACACACACAGTATAATATTTATGTGCGCTGTGTACCAATTCCGAAATCATACCATCCAAAGCTATTTTCATACAATCCTTGAATAGTATAAGTTTTCTTGTACCTTTCTAGGATAGCAGAGATCTTTTGTATAAAATTTATGTTTTTAGATAACTTTGTACAAGATTAGTGTTGTACCAAGTCCGAATTTATCATTTTTCGTAACATTTCCTGCAGAAGATAGCCTTTATTCCTTTAGCCCTTTCTAATCGAGCTAATCAAGGGTGTAATTAGATAATGAAAATAATTTTCTTGTTGCATTTGATTCTACATTTTTTTTCTTCTATTTTTAAATTGATTTTTCGATTCGGTAAAGTGGGGTACTTGAACTTTGAAGTTTTGAGTTTTCGCTTATCAGAATTGACGTTAAAACAATGAAGCAGAACTGAAAATAAACTTTTAAACAGAGCAGGTCTCGAAATTTTGATGAAAATATTAGAATCTAATTAAAGCTTTTAGTTGCTGGAGTTTCTACTTCTCTAACCTGATACTGACATAAAAATCATTCAATAGAACTGAGAAATAACTTTGAAAATAACAGATTCAGAACTCAAACTTTCATACTCAAGTAAGTGCAGCTCTCAAAATAGAACATTCAAAAAAAAATTTCGCAGAAATCACCTAAGGATAGGCATTTACGTAAGGTAAAAATTTTTTAAAATCCGTCAAGCGGGAGGGGCATGTTGCAGCGACAAAAACAAAACTACTGCAATTTATTATATGGAAATGCGTCCAGATGAAAAAAATCAATGTATTGTGATGAATTCGGACACGTGGTACAACTAATCGTGTATCAAACAAAGTTGATCAAAAATACAACTTTGTTCAAAACATTGGCGAGTTCAAAACGTCATTTTTTTGGGGGAATGACAAATTTTTTGTGAAGTTGAGCTTTTTTTTTTTCCCTGAATCCGCCGCTGGTACAAAACGTCTGTGCTATCCTACGATAGCAGAAGTTTCCCATTTCAATAGGAAATGCCTCCTTAAGGTGCCTCCTTAAGGAGAGAAAGAAATCAAAAAATAGTAAAAAAAAAAAGTTACTTAGTTTTCATTTGTGAATTCTCTGAAGTCGTGTCCTCTTCCCAACGATACCAATATAATTCATTATACTTTGCATTTAATTTTGGTTCCAAAAACTTCATTGCTTCAATGAATAATGTAGTCAAAATTTCAAAATATATCGACAAAAATAAAAAAATATAATTTTTGAAAAATATAGCTACCAACAAAATTCCAACTCCAGATCCCCGGGCCAACAAGCGCAGTATGTTTTTCATCTTTTTTATGTACCATTTTTTCAGGATTGAATGGAAAGACTTTCATGATTATTATTTTTATTTTATTGTTGGAAGAGGGCTCCAAAACAGACAAAATGATTTTTTTAAATAATTTTTCCAAGATGAGATAGATGACGTTGTCTGTTGAAAAACATGCAAAACAAAGGTACATTTAATAAAAATATTAAAAGTCTGGCCCAAATTTCAGCACTGCAATATCTTTGCCCTTTTTTGAGAAAAAGATACTCAAAAATAGTCAATTTTACATTGGCAATAGCCTATTTTTCTTACTCTCCTTAAAAATCGTAACAACAATTTCTTCGAGTAAAAAGCGGGAGTTCACAATGAACTCGTTTACTAGCGTATGAACCAGAAAGAAATAGAGCAGTTAAACTATAGCTAGATAGTATACATGCTACTGCTGTTGAACGCTGTTCAATTTTACCAGCCTACTATCTCGACAGTAGATCATTATAACACTATATGCTATTTTACTTAATCGTTGACTATCGTCGATGTTGAATTAACATAATGTGATGGAACATGCGATCGCCCCTTATACGTATAGTGAATGAAGAGAAAAGACGACAAAGGTGAGCGAGGGGAGGCGTCTAGCGGACGTTATTCAGGAAAAAAATCGGATGTCTAGAAAGAAGATTGGTCCTTTCCTTGGAGTATATATGTAATGGGGGCTGATTCCTATAAAATTTCTATAGGTCGTTACTATCAGACACAGATAAGTTTTTAGTGGAATGAAATTACTCTGTTTTGCACTTTACTATATCTATATATATAGGAATGTATAGATATACATCTTAATTTCGTTCTCAGAAACACAATATGGTGGAGGAAAGAAACTACTAAAATCAGACCTCCATTACAAATACACTCAAAGGGCCTTTCGTGCAGAAAAGAAGAACCGCCAAGCTGGCCGAGGTGCTCTCACATTAGCTGACAACGATAAAGATAAAATGCTCCAATCAGAAATCATTTACCGGTGCGTTCGTAAATTGCGTCATGTCATTGCCGTGAGAACGTTCTCCCCTTTCCACCCGCGCCTCATGCCTCTCAACGTATTGCGGGTGGTGGATGGCGTTTCTTATTTTGAAATTTGAACAGACTATATACATATGTATATGTATACTATATACTCTGTTCACGCTATAAGAAGTGTGTGACGTCATAAGCCATATCCACATTTGTCTGCTCGAAACACGATGTTTGTTTACTACACAAAATGAGACTTATCATTATAATTATAACAACGTGCATAGATACCTTTTCCTCTCCTCCCACACAACCACCACGTGGTATAGGTGATTCTGACGTCACACACTTCTTAGCGTGAACAGAGTATAGACGTATAGTACAATTTAGGCACGATGCTAATTACAGACAATGTGACGCAACGTTTGCTTACCCAGAGGTCTTTCGAGAGTTTTGGATGGCGTGCGCACCACTGGCAATGAGCTACGTTGCTTATTTCCGCGACGGAATCCTGTTGAACTTGTTTCAACTTCAGACATGATGCCCGGATCGTCGTCGAACAGCATCGAATTCGAAATTGGAGGATAGCCGCGCGAAGATGGTGACTGTAAATTGGACAGCGACTAATTAATGGTGGTGCTTCACACAATATAGGCTACAAATGGTATTTCGCATTTCGCGCTTGTTACGCGACGTAAAGCAATTTAGGTACCTTAAAACAAAAACGAAAACAGAAAACAGGTTTTTGTTTTGGTTTTTTCTTCAAACGCGAAACTATGACTAGCAAATTGAGATTTTTTCATCCGTCAGTGGTGCGCTGAATAGAGTAAGCGGTTGAGTACTACTATTTCTTTTGGTACGAAACTGTTAATAATACATGGGTTCCTACATACAGATATATTTTCCCTTTCATGGGTGGCTTTTAATTTTTTATATAATACATGAATATGATCAAAAAGGCAATGTTAACTCTGGTATTTTGAGAGTGAAAAAGAGCTCTTATCAGTGATGAATGTAACCTCGATGTAAAGTGAATGCGCCTCCATGTAAAAAAGTGAAGCATCTTTTTACACGAAGGCACGTTCAATTTACATCGAAGTAGAGGTTACCTACATTTTCTAAATGAAACGTTAAATGTGCCTCTATGAGGAGGTTTATTTTTGTTCCATTTTTTATAATTTTTGTGTAATACTCTTCATTTCATAGAATTTTAACATTTTATCGCTTTCTGGTCATAAATTGTATAAAATATCTTTCTCAACAAGGTTTAAAAGTGAATGTTTACATGGGTTGGGAATTGCTCACTCCCTGTACTCATTTTGTACACTCCTTCACATGTAAATGCTCACTTTTTAACCTTGATGTGTCATATACCATTGCTCATGTGGTGCTCAAATTTTTTTAAGATAAAGTTAAAATTTTTTGAAAGCAAATTTTTTCAAATTTGTGATTGAAAATGGAAAATTTTTTTGTAAATTATTGATTTAAATTAATTTTTACCTATTTTCGCGAAATATTTCTTTGAAATAAATTGTTTTAAATATTTTCGTGTGGTGACCGATCACCACATAAAATTCCACCCATGCCCTTTTTTTCCTCACAATATGTTCAGTGGTAGGGTCAGGTAGGATTCAAATCCTTTTGGAATCAAATCCGGATTTGAATCATGTAATCTAGGATTTGGATTTGTAAATTGATTCAATTCCAAAATTTTTGTACAATTTGTGATTCGAATCCTTTTTTGATTTTCAAGGAAAAAATAATTTTTGGCTCAAGTCCACAAAAATGAGCCCCACAAATCACAAATTAATTTTTTAATTGTTGTCTATGTTATCATCAAATTATCATATCATTTTTATCACTTGATTGAGTTTGACTGTTTGACTTTATGAAAATTTTCTAAAATTTTAACAAAAACTTGGAAAAGTGAAAAAAAATTTTATAATAGATATATAAGTACATAAAACTTTCAATAATATAATATTAAATTGGCAATCTGGCTTCAAAGTCCTATGTAAAACATTTGTGATATTTGGTAAGTGGATTCGAATAAGGATTTGAAAAATTTTGAATACCAATCCTTTTTAAACCTTAGGATTTGGATTCATGATTTGAAACATGTTTTACTTGGAAGATTCAGATTTGGGAGTCGAATCTTTTTTCTTGGATTTTTTTTTGATGCTGTTCAATGGAACCTGATATAACAAACATGGATATAACTTAATGAGGTAAACAGGTCTTATGGTTGGTTACATATTTGGATATAACAAACTATTGAAATAACAATAGTATTTAATAGTATTTTATTCAACTAGTTAGCAAAATGAGTGATTATCACGAGTGGCAAACTAGTTGAACATGACATATTTTCAACAAATCCACCATAAAGAAGTTATTATTTATTCGATTAAACATGTAAACTTCATTCATAAATAGAATTATAGATATAATTGAATATTATGGAGAAGCAAACTTGGTTATTTGTGTAAGCATCACCATAAGAAATTACCCTTTTTAATTGTGACATTTTGCAACTTGTGTATGTGTAAACTGTGCTGTGAAGAAATAAACATCAAATAGTTTAGAAAAAGCCCATTTCTACACTGTTTCTACCACTGGTAAAGAAATGAAAACCATTTTTGATGTTCCAAACTGCTTTGGAAATCTTATATTTTGCTAATAAAAATCGATTTAATAAAAACCTCTTTCTGGTGTATGAGTTGAAAAAAACTAATTTTCTCAACCCTCGCACCAAAAAGAGGTTGTTGTTATTGAATCAATTTGGGTTAGCAAATTTAAAGAATTACAAATCAATTTGAAACAGTTAAAAAAAAATTTTGTTTCTTCACCAGTGTAGAAAATAGAAATGAGTTTTTTCTTAACTGCTTTTTGTTTATTTCTTCACATGAAAAAAAAATCATTTTTTATTAGTGTATAAATTGAGACAAGAGTCTCTTTCTTAAAACATTAAATTTATTATAATGAAAGGATTGAGAAACTCCCTGTTTCCTCTTAAAAATCTGTGAAATCTGACCTTAAATGAGATACATAAGTACAGCTAAAGACATGTCTAGTTCCTTGTGTACATTGTGGTACAAAAAATGTAAAAAATGAAAATAGAGATACCAGAGTTTTACATTCTGTGCATCTAAAGCTGGGCATATTTCATGAAATTTATCATTGATTTTTTTGGGAATATCTATTAATTTTTACGTCAATAGAGAAATAAGACGCTAGTGCAATAACAAATATCCTGATTAGAAACTTTTCATCTTTGATTGTTTTTCATCAGCTTGTTTGGTATTCCTTTAGATGTATGTCCCCACCTAAAATCTACTGGATATAAGTTGTAGATTAAAAAAAACTCAATCAGACTACTTGGTCAAATACACCTTTATCTTACTGAACAGTGCTGAGTGTGTACTTACCTTTTTTCTTTGATTTTTCATTCCCATCTGCAAAAGTGAGCGAGCATGGGACAGCGTGTGAAACAAAATTGGAAAAAGAAAAGCCAAAAAATTATTTGTGCACATAATGAAAATGGAGAAAATAGGGGCTAATAGTTGATTGTTAACAAGAGGCAATGTGAAGTAGCCAGCAATGGGTGAGATCTGTTGCAAGCTGTGTTTTAAACATAATTCAACAATTGTGATTCACTCATTACAGAAATGAGACTCTACTTTTTTCACATCCAGTGATGTGGCCAAAATTTGTGATATTGGGACAAATTCAAAAACATTGATAAAAAAGCTTTGTTTAATGTTTGTTTAATTTTTTAATAAAATTGTTAATTTTTGCACAGTTGTAATCTGTTGTGATGTATGAATCATAATAGCTAAGTAATGTTTAAAATGTAGCATTGCTGAGGTGTGTGCCAGGCCTGATATGGTATCATTTGTTAGGAGGACAAACTGGACTGACATTTCCACTCAGTGGCTGAACAAATATGTAGATAGGAGGATCTTTGATCAAGGGTGTAGCCATTTGGAAGTAAGTAGGTAAGTGCCCTCATTACATTATTATATTTAGTACTGGATACCCAGTAACCCTATCTCACCAATATTAATCAAACATGGGATGATTACAAAACTGATCAGTGAGCATAATTTTTTACCCATGCACAGTAGGTGTTTTTGCCTGTTATAGTCTGTTGGTCTTGAGAATATCTAAGACCTTTATTTGAATCCACTAAAATCAAGACATCAAATCTTCGCTCATTTACCAGTTTCAGAACAATAATGTGTATCAAAGATTTTTGTGTTCACCTGAGTATTTAGAACTAAGTGATCCAAGGGGAGAACCCAATTAGGGCAAACTATTTGAAACAAAATGATGTCACAGATATGATATATATGAGCACCAAGCTGCAAGTATTTAGCATCACCTCATGAAAACTGCTCAATGTTTATGCTTGGTTTCAAAAATGTTTGATGCAGAGCATGAGCATTGCCATTTGTGTCATATCCACAGCCTGGTGGAAGAGTGACAGGTAAGATAAGATGGGAAAGGGGGAATTCCTCCTAAGCCTGGAATTTTTAGGAGCTTGGAATTCTTAAAAAAAGAGAAAAATAAGTTTAGGTTGAAAACGAGTTAGCTTCATGCGAAATAATAGGGAAGTGGATGGATAGCAAAATTTGTTTGGCACAATGACGTCATAAATCATTAGATTAAAACATAAATGAGAAGTGATTGTAGCTCTGTTTGATAGGACTACACTAACTTATACCAACCTACATAAGGAGGGTGATCCCACAAATGTAGAAATGTTATATAACTTTGTGCCAAGTTTTATTTGAATATTTGTAGAATATCCCTACTGGTGTAGGTTAGTGAAAGTTAGTGTAATCCAATCGAACAGAGCTTGCATGTCTGTGACAAACTAACTTCAGCATCTGCCATCTTGGCTCAATGGTTAAGTAAGGGATGGCATGCTAGAGTCGTAGGTTCAAATCTGCAGTCAGACAACTATTTTTTTTATTTTTTTTTGGTCAACTTCAATATTTTTGTGAATTGAAATGCTGAGTGGGTTTTTTTTTTTCGTTTTTTCGGGATTTTTGGTCATACTTATGATTAGAAAAAAAAAAAGCCAAAGCCAGTTGGTGACGTCATTGCGCCAAACGAATTTTGCTGTCCATCCCCTTTCCTGAAGTAATAATGTTGTGGAAGGTTGGCGGAATTTAGAGGTATTGAAATTTTTTTTTTTTTTTAAGCTTTAGCTTTATGCGAAATAAACATATTTCGTTGCGAAAGTTTGGTTGCAGTATTGGTAAAATTTTAAAATCACAGTAATAAGTAGAATAAATGCTTATAGAAAATCTACTAAAAAACATTAGAAAATTTTTTTCGTTCGGAAAGCTAGCGAAATGGACTTCCCCAGAATTATAGAACCCCTACCGAAGATTAATTCTACATACTGCACCTGAACATAGATGCAATTTTTAATTTTTTTAGACATCCATAAATTTTTTTTCTCCCAGGCCCAAATCTTCTCTCTATGTCCCTGAAGAGTGGAAACGCAAGTGAAGCTGAAAAAGGAGTTAGAGGAAACTGTGCTTGAAATTATCAAAGGCAAAAGACCAAAAAAGTGAAGAAAAGGAACAATAGTTGGGTTAGAGGTCTATGATTGAGCAATGGTAGTCGAAAGATAGTTGCGAGACTCCGAATTTCTTCTATTTGCGACTAATGCGCCGTATCTGTTGCGTCCGCGACATTAACCACGCTATTATATGTCTACGTTCTCAAGAAAAAAGGAGCTCATCGTTGGGCCAGTCAATCGCCAAAATTCCAAGTTTCACGTTTCAAAAAAAAAAAGGTGACGCGACGAAAACAAGGTGCGGGCAGAAGGAAGGTCGGAGGGATATAGGCGGTGAAAGGTGAAAAGCGAACGAAGGCGCAAAGGTGAGAGAAATGAATTTTGGCAAAGTACGTACCTTCTTTCATGTTGGACCATAGAAAAAGGCGAATTAATTTAGACAGGTTAAGGGATAGGTTGCGAATAGGGGGCAAGACAATAACGACTAAACGACGAATGAAAGAAAAAAAAAAAAAAGGAAGGAGATATTATATAATATTACCTCGAGATCGAGGCTACGATCGATGGTGTGGTGGTTTTGATGATTGAAAGCGGCGGCGGCGGCGGCTGCAGCTGTGGCCGCTAAATGATGATCCCCGCTCAGAGTGTGCCGACGCGGATCCTCTCGGCGATTCGATCGACTCTTTCTCACATCGTCGTCCGCTCGAGCGCCTCCTGCTCACATCAGAACAATTACGTAAAAATACTCTCTCAGTTTTCTCGCTCTGTGCGTGCGAATGGGACGAGAGAACGCGACGCCCAACTCACCCGCCTGATCATAGGAAAGTTTGCCTTTTGCGTCCGCGTTCCATTCTTCTTCCGCTTTAAACGCAAAAACAAATTAATAACGTTCTACACGTTGCCGGTAAAGGCGAAAGGCGTAGGTATAAGTAAAACTAAAGAATAGGGAATGAAAATTAAAAGAGAAAAAGCGAGTTCTCAAGGGGGGCAAGGATGGCGATGGCCGCCCGTAACCTCATTTTTTTTTCTTTTTTTTTGCATGGAATTTTAAAAATTTGGAAAAATTTTTAGTACCAAATACCTATACGACATCTGGTTCCGTAGACGCAAAATATCTCACATTTTCTAAATTTCAAAAGTAACAAGCAAAAAAATAGAAAGTCATTAAATCATTTTTTCGTCCCCGTCGAAGAAATCCTGGGCACGCTTCTACGAGTTCTCGAGTCGAAACTGAAACAGTTGTGAGGGGGAGCAAGGGAGATCTCACTTTTCTTAAACTGGGCACCATCAGGAATATTGCAGGTGCTGCAGAGGTTGGAAAACAGAGCAGAAATGGATCAGAAATAGTATTTTAGTCAACTAGTTAACAAAACAAGTCATTGTCGATGAGTTTCGTAGTTGCAGCACGAGCTACAGGCGAGTGCTGTAATCGCAATGAGTCGATTATCATGAGAGGCTAACTAGTTGAGTAGGACATTGTTTTCCACAAATCCACCAAACAGAGTTTATTATATTTATTCGATTAAATATGGCAACGCATTTAATTAACAGAATTTTATCAAATAATTAAATAATTAGAGAGAGGTAAAATATTTTGTTTATGGGAATCACTGTGAAAAACAGCCCCTTTTTATGCTGACATTACACTACTTGTGTTCGTTTAAACTGTGTGTAAAGAAATGAAAAAAATATTCCGTCAAGAAAAAACTAAATTTCAACACCAGTGAACAAACGAAATTTTTTTCAGTGAAGAAACAAACAAAAACAGTTAAGAAAAGACTCATTTCTACACTAGTGAAAAAATGAAATTTATATCAGTGAAAAAATAAACAAAAAATATTTTCTACATTGGTGAAGAAATTAAAATTTTTTTCAACAGTTCCGAATCAATTCGGAAATCTCGAACTTTGATAATCAATATTGATTCAATAATAACTTCTTTTTGGTATATGAGTTGAGAAAAAGGTTTTTTTTAAAAAAAAATGAAAACTAATGGAAACGGAAACAAATTTTTGAAAAACTGAAACAAAATTTTTTTTTTCAAGTTACAAAAAAATGAAATTTTTATTTTAGATACGTATTGTCCGATGAAATGTCGGCAATATTGTGCTGATAAGTTTTATATATATAAAGAGAGAAATGAAAAACACCCTTTTAAGAGAAAGACTAGGAAACATTTTTTACGTGAATGTATTGATGGTAATAATGAAAACAATGACAACCATTCCTTGGAATTAACCTTTGATATGAAATTTGTTATATACACATGTACAAAATGTTGCATAAGCACGTTTGAAGGAAATTTTTTAAAAAAAATACCCTTGTGAATCACTGAATTTGTGACATGATGATACAGAATGTAGAACAGTCAAAATTGTTTGAAAAAAATGAAACCTTTATCGCTACTTTAATTTGACAAGTAGAGAAAATGTGGAAATAATATTTTTACCAGTCTCATCAAATAATATCTACCAGAAAAATATAGCCGACATTCAACCAGACATACTATCGCTCAAAATTTGTGTTCACTACTTAGAAAAAACTTTGGAATGGATAGGGCTGATGGTGCAGTCAAATCAGTATCAAAATGAGGGGAAAAATAAGCTCAAAAAGTTTTAATATACAGTATAAGGGTGGATTTGGGTCTCCTAAAGTAATATACAAACAGTTGCACCCTCTAGCCATTATGTAATTTTGAGGATTGGATGTTTATCACCAAAAATTTGGTTCTTCACAGTTTTCATTGAAAAATTCAATTTTGGGATCAAAATAGCTCAGTAAAAAATTTTTCAGTCAGCAATTTCTTACAAAAAAGATTACAAAAATTTTTTTCAATCCAGAGAGTCTTGAAAATAACCATTCTTTAATGAATATGTTCAATGGAATTATATATGTGAAATATAACTTATAATTATCATACTATTTAGATCAGGGGTTCTCACTGAAATCCAAGGGCCAAATTTCACTATTCTGATGCACTGCAACAAAAATGTTTTAGATTTATTATTCATACAAACCCTTAAACTTGTAACAGAATTGAAAGGGAAAATAATATTACTTTGACCTGAATGGACAAAAACATGCGATAATTATTTGCCTCCCCAACGTTCATGAGATAAATAGAAACAGTTTGATATTTTCTATAAAAAAAAAAAAACAAACTCCTATACTTAGGTACTTTGTAAGGTTCAAAAAACTTCTGGGTAGCCTATATATGGACCGTTGAAGAACACTGATTTAGATAATTAGTAAAACCAATATATATTTGCTACCCATTCACTGTTCTTCTATAACCTCTCATCATCCCCTCCACCTTCATAGTCTAAATGTTCTCATAAAGCAAAACTTTGAAGGCAAAGGGGATGATAAAGGGTTATGAAGTGGGAGCAGATGGTTAGTAAATATTTATTGTGTTTACTAATTATCCAAATAGTATGACAATTACGAGTTACATAGATATGTTTATAAAACTCAATATATTTATTTGCCCATAGCTTCAGAACTGCTTGGTAGATCGAGATAAAAGTTTCATTATTCATTTGTTATTCTGAGGTCTCTAACCTGTGACATCCAAAAATGGTTCTCACACAATTATTTGGGAAAGTGGATCAAAAATATAAATAGACAAATACAAAGTTTAAATAGACAGCCAAAGATCGCAGATCACAAGAAATATCAATGTCTTAGATCAAAAGGAGGAAAAACAGCGTGAAACAAGCTTGCCTACATACCACTTAGAACAATGAGGTCTTGCCTCATGGTATTTCACACAACTCCCCATGATTTATGTGTAAAAAGCCCTACATTTCAGATAAAACAACTTTATTTACATTTAAATGGATAAATAAACTTATACATAATAGCTACCGATGTTGAGACATTGATTAAAGTTAGAAGAACTTGATGTTCTGGCATTGGAGCATTAATTGTGATAGTTATCACATATGGTGGTGATGTTGAAGTCGTAATACTTCAGATTCATCTTTCTTTTAATTCCTTATTTTGAACTGATACAATGGATCAAAAGATTCAAAGAAAAAGCGAACTCCAATAATTGTAGAACCTCTTAATATTTGCATTACTTTTCTTTTTTAATATAAAAACATGAATGAGAAAATGTATTGCTTCATTGGCCATTTAAAAATGGACTAACTGTGGTAGGTGTGAGTATTTCCCATCACACCACTAGATTATTATCTACAAGATCTGTTTCATCTTCCATGTCATTTTACTTGATACTGTTATGGTTGAGTTCTGTTTTTCTAATTATTATACCTTATAATCTGTATCACTAACTCATATAAATGATCAATTGTAGGAAAATATGGGAACAGATTAGGGAATTGAATTTAGTTTGTTTGATCGAAACTCAACTACTACATTTGCTTAATGTGACAAATTTTTTATTATTTATGATTGGAAATTAAGTATAGATTTCACAATCCCCTCTAGGGCCAAGTTGACCATTTTCACCAAAATTCATCATAAAAACAAATGAACAAATGAAAGAAAATGAAAGAGAATGAAAAAAATAGCAAATTTTGGGCGCAGCGTATGAGAGGCTGCAGGTATCACCTAGTTTCGCATTTGTATATCTAATGCTATTGAACACAGTCACTGAAGAATGGTTGTTTTTAAAACTCTGTGGAGGGAAAAGGGTCATTGGACAAAAAAACGCATAGATTCTTTTTTGTAGAAAATTTTATGCTGGACAATGTTTTTCTGAGCTATTTTTATTACAAAACAGAAATTTGGGGAGAAAAACGTAAAAAACCGAATTTTAAGGAATGAACAACCCCCTTCCCAAAATTGCAACAGGTCCAGAAGGTGCAACTCTGAAGGTGTTACTGTAAGAAACCCATCCAAAAACCCAATACCGTTGGAGTTGGCGTACTAATTTATTTTATTTTTTGTGAGATTTGATTGGACCATTAAATTTTTTAATAGAAGTAGTACTTAAATGAGAGAAAATCTGAAAGAAGTTTGGTACCTATAGATTCAGAAGTTTCCAATAAAAATTCAAACCAAATACAATTAATGGAAAAGTGGTTTTTCACGAATTTTGACGAAACCACTGTAGGAATAGGGTTGAAATTTTATTGAGGGGTGGTTTCCATAAGTACAGAAGTACACACGGTCAAAAGTTTGTAACTATTGCCTCAGTAGTTTTTACAAAAAACGTAAAAATGTTAAAAACTATATCAATAAAACATCTGTAGCGTGAAACCGATAAATCGATATGCTTGTTTCATGTGTCGGTAATTACCCATAGTTATTATATTATTTTAAAATTATATTTCCAATTCAGGTTTATGCGAGCGGTAAAAAATGTGGCACCGAAACTTTGAAGCTGCTTCTGCTTGTTTTATCTGGAAACCAAAATAGCAAATTCGTTTTTCCTTGTTTTTTTTTTTTTTAACTGTTCGTTACACGAAAACGAGTTGAAGCGAATTATGACAAATGAAGGAGTCAACGGGTGTGAAAGTACGGGAGAGAATGTGCCCCCCGGTTATCTTAGGGGAAGTAATGGTTGTCATCTGCCCCTTACACTGCGTATATGGTCTGCCATTTTTATTACCTTCTTTGCCCGATTTACGTTTCTTCTTAGCAGAACCTAGCGACGACGATTTAGACCCGGCTGCCGGGGCTGACGATGACGATGAAGACGAAGACGAGTTGGCGGATGAGTTGGCGAAAAGGCTACCGCTGCTGCCACTGTTGGACGAGGCAGCGGCAGCGGCCGCGTTAGACTTGTCCTTATCCTTATCCTTTTTCCAGCGATTGATTAGCATTTCGCATCCGTTTCGACAGCGCGCTCGTTTGGTTAGGGTGATGATGAGTATTTAGCGTAGACGCTCGATCGGCCACCCCTTTTTGCTTGAATCTAACAAAAACAAAGCAACATTTGCCGTTAGAGAGAGGTGATGACGGTATCGCGAATGTGAATAGGAGTACAACAGGAAAACGAACACGTGACGACCCCCCTCACATTAATTTTTCCAATTTAGGTATATAAATATGTACCTACCAATGTATCTGAATATTATATATTCCTACATGTAATATGTTTTTTGTGCAACCCTTTGACCATAATATAGTACTGGACCATTGAAGAAAGTTGATTCTTAGTTAAACATGTCAGCGCTAAATAGGCAACCAGAGCGTACCTTTTGACGTACTCTGCTTTTAATTTATACACGGTATCCTCGTGAATTTAAGAAATGTCTTTATCAGATGAATTTTAAATTGGTGAACTCAAGCAAAATGTCAAAAATATGCAGAAGATACGCTAGGGTTGCCTACTTCTTCGTTGACATGTTTTGACACTAAAAAGTATATTGGTCTTATGGAGCTTTATCGGTCCAGTATAATATAGTCTGTAGAATACTTAACATTGTGGAAGATATTCCAATAACGGAAAGTTTTCTGCACTTTTGCATATTCACCACATATCATAAACAAGGTATGAGCCAAGACCTCACCAAACACTGGCAATTTTGTAGACAGTTTCATGGCTTTATATAGTCAGCTTCATACAAACACACAGTCACACATACGTAATATATATATATATATATACAGTATTATGTCATCTTACTGCGTTGTTTCTTATTTGATGATGATAAGAAGTGACATAAGGTGTTTGCAACCACTTTGTGACTTTGGCCAGTTCATTCTCTGTTGATTAGCCACAGTCCGAAGTTTGTATCTTACTTGCATGTTAATGCTAGTAGGAACGAACAAACATACAATTTATTTAAAGTGCAGGGCACTGATAAAGATGACGTGTATACGAATTTGTATAGTCCCCAAATAGTGATGTAACCCTTTAATACCCAGACGGGCTAATATATGTTTCTAGTTGGAAATTTCCGAAGCCTAAAATAAAATTACAAAATTACCTATGTGGGGTAATATATGACGCCAGGTAAAAAATTCATAATTTACTTAGGTTGAATCATATATGACCTTATACATGGTTCAGATTGTTACTGTATTATCCAGATTTGGTTACATATGTATGGCCCTCAATTCCCAAAATTGATTCCATCTCTCAAGGCCAATGAATAGAAATCACTTTTTGAAATTGTAGATACAGTTTCAAAGTCCTGATTGTGTATATATAACTAAAATCTGCAGTTGTCTAAACAGTTCACTCCTTATAATTCTCTTAAAATTAGTAGTAACGACTCTGGGTGAAAAATTCTTAATTTACTTAGTTGGGGTTATGTACAACCGCATTAATGGTTCAGATTATTACTGTATTGCTTAGATTGGGTTATATACATACATCATATACAAGGTGCTCTCTGAGTGGTCCGCTATACTGCACCAGGGGACAGTACATTGAGAAAAGATAAAAATGTTACTAAACTAATAGTCTATATTCAAAATTTAAAAGGCTGCAGAGCATTAAAATTATTAAAACATTTTTTCAAATGGCCCAGAATCTTCCATCAATCAAAGGGATCTTATACAACTCGTCTAGAAGAGCAAAAAACTTCCTATCCACATATAGCCTATCTTTAAAATATTAAAAAAGTTATAATAACTTGAAAATTTAGAAAATCAAAAAAAAAAAAAAAAAACAAATCTCAAACTGGCTTTTAGTGCACTACCATCAATTAAAATTGTAACCCTCATCTTTACACAGTACAATAAATGAAAGGAGATAGTGATGGGCAAGTTTCTATAATTTTTCCTTGCAATTTGCAAATATGCAACCACCAATACATAGATGTATGAGTAGTTGCATGTCTGCAAGTTGCAAGGTAAAATTTGACATAACTTTTCTTATTCTCAGTGTACTCTCTAATGGGGCAGTATGGGGGTTAATGGTCCACTGCGAGAGAATCTTGTATACAATTCCCAAAATATATTCCATCTCTCCAGATACTCTTTCAGTGTCCTGACTGTGTATTCATAACTGAAATTTACAATTTGTGCTGATCACAGACCAAGCAACTTTCCATTATGTTTTGATTACAAATTACTAATATGTAGCCTTGAACCAAAGTAACAAAAATAATTACCTAGGTATTCGAATACAGAAACTGAAATAAAAACACTAATATTTATTAAAACTAGCATATTAATAAATAAATAAATTAATTAAAAAAATAAAAATAAAATTGAAAATGCCACAGTTGATCTTTCAGGGAGAATCCCCCATTGTGGATGAAGATTTCATTCTCTTTCTGAGAATGGGCAAAATCCGAATTACAAAATGAAGAAATTTGGTGACCAAATGTTTCGTAAGTTTGGATTAGCACATTATTATCCACTTTACCTCGATACCTTATCGCAAAATTCAACTTAGCTTTGTTCATTTAGCACGGCTTTTTTGAATTGGATTCAAATTTTGAGGAGTTATTCTGTAAACATAAGAATTGAAATAAGATTGAAACAGACAACTGCCTAAAAATTGGTATTTTATTTATTTTTTTTAAATGTATAATAATATTTATATTGACTCGAATGAGATTTGAACCTTCATATTCTATGCCTCAGGAAAATAACATAATAATTAAATTCACCTCAGATCCACTAGCATGATTTTTGAATTAGTACGTCCATTTCTTGAGAGATGACATTAAATTTTAAAATTAAAAATATATGCTCCGATGCACAAACATTTACACTCTTTGATTATATAGTACTGGATCCGTAAAGCTCCATAAGACCAATGTATTTTTCAATGTCAAGAAATGCCGGTTAAAAAGTAGGCAACCCTAGAGTACCTTCTGCGTATTTTTGACATTTTGCTTGAGTTCACCAATTTAGAATACATCTGATAAAGACATCTCTGAAATTCACAAAGATAATGTACATAAACGCAAAATACGTTTAAAGATACACCTGGGTTACATATTTAGCGCCAGCATTTCTAACCAGAAAAAATCTTTCTTTACTGGTCCAGTACTATACAGTCAAAGTTTACACATCATAAAGAAATGATTTACAGATTTAGCATTTAGGAATGTTATATGCAAAGTTTTAATGGGGTCTCATATGACTTCACCTGGGTAAAATTGACATGATTTTCTCACAATTTCCTATTCCATGTTTAGGTAGAATATGTTCACCAATAAATTTTCACATTTTGACTTCAGCTCTAACCATAATTTTACCAAGTCAGCATCACTGAATGCAGTGAGTGAAAGTATTGTCTAGTCTTTGAATATATATGTTACAGAGGAATGATTCTCCTTGTTATATTCTTCCATGATAGTGTTTCGAAGAATGAAATTGCTGCAGGATGTATATCTATATATTTTTATATATATATATATAGATATAGTAATGTGCAGAATAGAGTAATTTTATTCCCAGAAAATGCTTTCTGTGTCTGATAATAACTGTGTATAGAAATGTTACATGAATCAGCCCTCCACAACGTATATAGGTACTCGGAGTGTTTAGTAAGGTGAGCTACCGTGATTGAATGTATGTTATCAAAATTGTTTGATCATTTGCTTGCTACTCAAGCTGTTTTGTTCTAACTACAGATAGCTGACTGGAACCTTTGCCAGAATGTATGGATTCAATTTGTATTGAGATCAAAAAATTGCCCACCAGAAGGCTGTTTACCCATTCATTCCATTTTACTAGCAAAGTTTCAGAGTAGTATAACGGGATGATGGAATGATTTGTGTTCTTGGGAGAGGGATTTTGACCAAGAACAATTTCGACAATAATTAAAAATGAGCAATTTTCAATTATCTCAAAATGAAAAATTTTATTTGCAAAACTAATTTAGAACATTTACATACCACCATAAAATAAGAAGAGACCTTTTACTTAGTCATTTTAACAATTACTTATGAAAAATACTTTTGGTTCATGAAAAATCTTGATTTGTTAGAAGTTCAAAATTGAATGTTCTCACTTGTGCCTGTGCCATTGGTCCTAAAAGTGATTTTTCCATCAAAATGGATTTTCAAAGTTGACTCTAGGAGATTTTTTCAAGCAAAGTATGGTGGCTTCTCATAGAGGAGTGAGCAAAGCTGTCTGTGGCGACGGGTGGTCGATGACGAACGAGTGTGTATTACACACTCGTCGACCACCTAGCGGGCCAGCGGGGTAAAACCCGCAAACTACCTTTTTGCGCTCACGGCTATATAATTCGTCTATATAGCTTAATTGTTTACTGGGCTCGGCCCGCACACATACAAGCTCGTATATCACGCAACCAACCTGATTGGTATTTGTGTGGTGTCGTGTACTTACACACACACACCCACAAGTGGTGACCTCCGACGTAAGTATTATTTTTGTTGTTGACGTTTACCGTCGACGGGGGAAGGAACCGTCACCTCCTTCCCCACCGCTTCCGACTAGCTCGGAAACAACCAATCGGCTCTCAACAGCTGATTTTCCCTAACCAAGCCCCTTCTTCAAACGTTGGCATACCCGCCAACAATCGAAGAAGGAACTCAGTCGGCTCTCGTCAGCCGACGGAGAAGGTTCTCCTTCTCCCTCCCCTTTCCCTCGTTGCTCGTCGGTACTTAAGTACCAACCAACGTCCATAAAAATCAGTCGGCACCCAGCTGCCGACGGAGAAGGTTCTCCTTCTCCTTCCTTTTCCATCTCCCTAATTTTCCACTTTTCCCTCTCCTCTTCTCAGGCTCGACGTCAGTACGCAAGTACCGACCAGCCATCCCAAAGAGAAGCAAACAGTCGGCAATCAGCTGCCGACGAGGAAAGTGTAAACTTAGCCTCTGTTTTCAACTACCTCCATGGCCTCCAAACTAACCTCGTCGTCCCTCGACGACCTGGTTCTCCCGCTGACACCTGCGAAGGCTACAGTCAGCAATCCTCCCAGGAGGACGGAGAACCAGCCCAACCCCACGTCTGCCATCCACTCAACGCCGCATATCAGCATGCGTTCGTCGACTGTACCGACGAACTTGGCGATCCCGCAGTCCTCTACGCTTGTAAATTTAGGCCCGTTCCTTGACAACTACCTCCCGGGTGAGGAACTTTTGGTCAACCAGCACCAGCCAGTTGACAGTTCCACGCTGAGGCTGTCGCCCATCCTCAATCGGCAATCGCACCGGCAGGAAGTAAATTCCACCGCGACTACCGTCTCACCCTCCTTACAAGCCCACCCACCACGGTTATTAACAGGCCTTCCCCCGTTCAACGCGAGAATGTGCGTCTCTGGCTGAAGCAGATCGAGAATCTTGCTCGCGCCAGTGGCAATACCAGCGAGTCTCAGCTCTACCTGGCAAAATCCGGCCACTTGCCGACCCAGGTAGCCAATGCTGTGTCAGAACTACTTTACAGTTCCGACGACTCGCTGCACACTTGGTCGAACCTTCGAAATCAGATCCAACAGGAGTTTTCCCCTTCCTCCTACACCCAGATTAGAACTCTGTTGGAAAACACCCATCGTCAAACTTCCGAGAGGCCCTCGGGGTACCATCACCGCCTCGTTACCCTAAACGAAGGAAGAGTAAATGACAATGTCCTCCGTAACCTTCTTTTCCAATCCCTCCCGGTCAATATCCGCCAAACATTGGCCATGACAAAGCCCGCAACCTCTCGACAGGCAGCGCTCGAAGCTGACGAGGCAATAGCTCTCGAGCAAACCTTTCCGTCAACATCCCCTTCGACCAGCAACATCTCCGCTATCGCAACTCCCGCGGCACCCCCATCGACAGTACCAACGGCTAATTCCTCGGAACTAGCTACCATTACCCAGCTGCTTCAACAGCTCTTGGCTGGAAAACAGGTGAGTTCTGTCGACCCCCCAAAAAACCCCACCCCGTTCCCTGAACATAGGCGTTCACGTTCACGCCATGCCAGGTCCAGAGACAGATCGCGCTCTCGTGACTCTAGCTCCGGTCGTTCGAAACCACGGACGACGCTACGAGTCATCGATGTTAAGAGACCGGTAAATACCCGCTCTCCCTCCCATTCCTGCGATGGCTACTGTTGGCATCACCAACAGTTCGGGAGGAAATCGCGCAACTGCTCTGACCCCCCCATGTTCATGGTGGGACAAACCCCAAAATCGCGACCGCCGCGATTCCAAATCCCCTACCCGTTTGGGAAACGAGTAAACGAGTCAGTCAAGATGGCACTCCCACTCGTTTTCAATTCAGTCCGTCTATTCGTGGAAGATCTGCTTAGCGACCATCACTTCCTGGTTGACACAGGCGTGGAGATATCGGCTATACCTCCAACCGCTGAAGACCGGAAATGCAATGCTAAGCTCCAAATCTACGCTGCGAACCAAACTCCAATTAGTACTTACGGAGTTAAGCTGGTGCAGGTAGATTTCGGCCTTCGCCGCGAATTCAAGTGGGCCTTCATCATCGCCGATATAGCTGATCCCATCATCGGAGCAGACTTCCTTAGCCATTACCAACTGCTTCCCGATGTCAGCGAAGGGCACCTCCTTGATAAGACCACAGGACTTGCCGTTGTAGGTAAACCCCGCCCCATCGACTATCCCCCGGAGATTTGCCTAACCATCGCCCACTCAAATAGTCGATTCCAAAAAATCCTCGACAAATTTCCCGGTGTAACCGGTAAAGAAGGCTTACGCCCGAGGATTTCCCCTACCGAAGTCACCCACGATATCGAAACTGTAGGTCGACCGGTGTTTTGCCGTGCCCGTCGTCTACATCCCGAGAAGCTAAAGGCAGCCCGCCTTTCCTTCCAAACCATGCTCGAACGTGGTGACTGCCAACCCTCCAAAAGTGCCTGGTCATCCCCCTTGCATATGCACATGAAGCCCAACAAAACATGGCGCATGCTTGGTGACTACAGAGCACTCAACGCACAAACTATCCCCGACAAGTACCCTGTCCCGAATATTATGGATTTCCACGCCAGACTAGCTGGTGCCAAATTATTCACCAAATTAGATCTCGTGCGGGCGTTTAACCAAGTTCCGATGACCGAAGAACATATCCCTAAGACAGCCGTCATAACCCCCTTTGGTCTCTACGAATTTCCCTATATGCCCTTTGGACTTCGAAACGCCGCCCAAACCTTCCAATGGTACATTGATGGATTGTTGCGAGACATCGACTACGCTTACGCGTACATCGATGACATCCTCATTACCGCCTCCAACCCTGATGAGCTCGAAGAACGTGTTACCGAGGTCATACGGCGTATCTACAACGCTGGCCTCACTGTCAACGGTAACAAGTCCGAACATGAACGTGAAGAGCTCACCTTCCTTGGCCATCGAGTCAACAGCTCAGGTATCAAACCTACCCCCGAACGTGTCCAAGCTGTACTCGATTTCCCACTTCCAAAAACCGTTCATGACCTTAGGCGCTTTCTTGGAATGGTGAATTTCTACCGGCGTACAATTAAACATTGCGCTCACATTCAGAGTAAACTTTTCGCGCTTATCCACTCCAACAAAAAACGTGACAAAACCCCGATAATTTGGACTGACACTGCTGAAACCGCCTTCCGCGACCTAAAGCAGGCGTTAGCAAATGCTGCTCTTTTGGCGCATCCCGATGAGTCCAAACAACTCGTCTTGGCAACTGACGCGTCTAACCACGCGATAGGGGCTACCCTCTATCAACACGGTGCCGGTTCGCTAGAGCCTTTGGCATTTTTTTCCCGCAAATTATCTGACACCAAACGCCGATATCCGACATACGACCGCGAATTACTCACTGTTTTTGCAGCGGTGAAGCACTTCCGTAACCTGGTCGAAGGGCGTGTTTTCTCCGTCTATACGGACCACAAGCCCCTCACAACTGCCCTGTTTCAGGCGTGCGAGAAAGCTTCACCACGCCAGCAAAATCAACTTGAGTATATCTCGCAGTTCACCACGGATATTCGCTACATCAAAGGAGAGGACAACATAGCCGCAGATTGTTTGTCACGTATATCAATCTCCGCCATTACCTCTCCCTGTGTTGTGCCATACAATGAAATGGCCCTTTGCCAACAACACAACCCCCAACTCGCCCAATACCTCGCAGACCCCAACTCTGCCCTCATCCTCGAATCATTCAGAGTACCCGGACACACTTTACTTTTAACATGCGACACGTCCACGGGGAAAAAACGACCCTTCGTACCCGCCAAATATCGGAGAACCATCTTCGATTCGATTCATGGGCTCTCGCACCCGAGCGGCTGGACAACTGCCCGTCTGATCGCTAATCGATTCATTTGGCCTGGCCTACGATCTGACTGCCTACGTTGGTCGAAAGAGTGCACCGCATGCCAACAAGCCAAAATTGGTAGACACACCAAAGCCCCTCTCCAAGCTTTCCGCCCTACCGATCGCTTAAAGCATGTGCACATCGATATCGTGGGTCCGTTGCCGACGGTTAGCGGTCCTCGTCATTGTCTGACAATGATTGACCACGCCACACGATGGCCTCACGCCATCATGACAACGGATATTTCCGCGGATCGAGTGGCAACACTCTTCGTCCAACACTGGGTGTCCTCCTTCGGCGTCCCCGAAACCATAACGACGGACCAGGGACGCCAGTTCAAAAGCGCTTTATTCAACTCGGTTGCGCGCCAGTTGGGAATACACAAAATCTCAACTACGGCGTACCACCCCCAATCGAACGGCAAAATAGAGCGCTGGCATCGAACTCTCAAAGCCACCATCATGGCCCGCAAGAACTCCAAAGACTCGCGTGGAGAATGGGCAGCCGATTTGCCTCTCATTCTTCTCAGCCTACGCTCGACGGTCATCTCCGACCTCGGCGTATCCCCAGCCCAACTCCTTTATGGTGAAGAGCTCCGTCTCCCGGCTGATTTCTTCGAAGACAGCCCACCAAATGTCGTCACCCACATCGACGGCACTAACCTTCCACAACGCATTCGTGAAAGTGCGAATGCGTTCACCCAAATCACCCGCAACCACGGCAATTCCCCCTCATACGTCCCCGCTGATCTAAAATCAGCCCAAAACGTATGGCTACGCGTCGATACACCTCGTAAGGCACTCGACCCACCGTACTCCGGACCGTACAAAGTCCTCAACCGTACAGATAAATGGTTCGAGATTGACATACAAGGACGACACACACGCGTATCAATCGATCGCCTAAAGTCGGCCTATGTCTACACAGACATAGAAGCCGACCCAGATGACTCAACTTCCGTCGATGATCCTTCGGGACCGACAGTTAACTTGTCATCTGAGGTCGTCTTACCTAAAAACGACGACTCACCCCCGAATGCCTCACCCCAACCTTCGACGTCGTCTTCACACATAGACGACACGCTCGATTCTTCCCCGATCGTAATTATACACGATCAAAATAAAGAATCGCCTCCCGAAGCGTTATCGAAGGAAAATACCCAATCGCACCCCATCGGTCAGTCTTCTAGTCGAACAGCTGACGATATGCTCGACGACGAACCGATTGCGATTCCCCTTCCTCTCCCGCACTCGTCCGAGTCGGCTCACGCAACTGACGACAAGTCAAGCGTTGTAGACGACGACGTATTACAAAAATTGTTTCGTGGCGCCACCCAGTCGCATAAATACGACGCGTCTTCCTCCTCGGAAGACGAACAGGCCCCGCCTACAAAACGAACTCGTAATAATGTGCAACAACAGTTGCCGCAACCGCACCTTCGTTCGTGTTTACGAGACGAAAATAAACGGCGGTTACGGTCAAGAAAACGAGTGAAATTCGTGTTTTAGACACTCACTCTTCTCTTGACGTGCTTGGCTGTTATATACTCTTCATCAAATGCTACACAACAGGCGCTTTTAATAATATTTCACGGAGCGTAATAGACTGGTGAAATGTCCCAAGAGCGCCTTTCTCCCAGCATGTCGGTTCTATCCGAAGATGAAGAAACAGCCCTTTTAAGGGCTACCCCCCCCCCATTAACAGAGGGCGGTAACGGCGATGAACCGTCGTCTCCTCGTGCAGACGACCATTGCTCCCCCTCTCCCACCTTTTCTTCCCCGACGTCACCAGCTGATGTCGCCCCGTCTCCTTCCACCACGGCTACTGCCACCTTTCCACCGGTGAAGCAGAAATCGCCTGTAACCTCTACGTCCGATCAAGTATCGTCGTCACCCGTGACGCTTACCTCTGTTGGACCTGCACAAGAGGGTACACGCCATACTCCTTCTCGAGTACCGCAACGGCGATCGACGCTGAGGCAGAGGGTGGAGTCTGCTGCCAGGGGTCGAGGTGTGCCACTTCAACAGTACCAGCCTGCTCCTGGAGCAGCGGCGCGGGGCTCTGAGCTCGTACAGCGCGGCCTTGTCCGTAGCTCTCGTTCTCGAGTCTTCGTTCCGCTCCCCAGGAAGACCGCGTACTTGTTGGAGACGCCACCTCACGCTCGGACCACTGTACAATTAAGCAATGTGCGGATTGACACCCGCACATTCGCTGAAGTTGTACAGCGCGTTCAATCTAAGAGACCTTCGCCCGGTCCTCAACTGTCTTCCTCGGCGGGACTCCCCTCTGGGGAATTCCCACCGCTCAAGATGGTTCAACAGATTGAACCGCTTCCCCTTCGGAAGCGCCGAGCGCAAGCGACTGCTACGTTGCGTACCAGCGGTTTCAAACATCCGTCTGCAGCAACAAAGCGGTCCCCCCAACTGTCGACTTCCAAAGTCGCGGAGGCACCAGTAGCCTCATCGTCAGTCCCAAAAGGCAAGTTGCCGTTACTTCGCCCTTCGGTCGCACCGCCGGCATTGGAAGAGACAACGATGGACGTTGACCCGATTCCAACCCCAACCGTCCATCTTCCCCCAACCCCCTCGTCGGTCCCTCAACGCGTACTCTCACCAGTACGTGAAGAGGTTGAACCGACAGAAAGTGCTGCCGTCGATAACAACTCCGTTATCGACTTAATGGCAACACCTTAGCCGGAGAAAGTCCCCGAGTCACAGCCATCCACCTCTCTTGGTAAGAGTCCCCTGGCTGTTGACAAACCGGCGAAACATCCCCGTTTGAATCGTAAGGCAGGGGGCCGCGCCCGGCGTGAAGCTCGAGCTCGCGGCCTCTCTTACATGGAGCTCAAATGGGACGAAAGACGCGGCAAAACCCGGACCCAAACTCCCGCTCCATTACCGGCTTCCATACAGGAGCCCGCCCCATCTGTGGTACAGCCCCCTGTACTGCAACCGGTGGTTCCTCCTGTATCGCAGAATCAAACACTGCAGCCGTGGGAGCAATTTACCGCCGCTGTGCTCGCAGCACACAATGCCCTGTCGCTCGCCCTAGCGACAACCCCGATTCCACTCCCCCAAATTGTAATGCCACCGCCCGGAATTCCCATTCCCCGCATCTACAACTTGCGGCACCGGTTTATCCTCCGGCCATGGTAATGTCGCCTTTAATGGCGGCACCAGTTACCTACCCGCCACCCCTCATGAGCATTCCCACGTCTCGTCCCCAGACTCCGCTCATGAGAACCCAAACTCGAGTGCACCCTACTCCCCAGCCTCGAGCGCCCCGAACACGTCCTTCCTGTCCCACCCTCCCAGCCAACTTTGGCAAGCCCAAACCGAAGAGACCTGGCGGTCCTGCTACGTGAACGGCATCCGTGAGCGTAGTAGTGAACGCCGCGCCACACTTGACTGGCGTCACAGGTCATCGTAAGTTTCCTCAGAAACTTACTAGGAGGAGAGTGGTGTGGCGACGGGTGGTCGATGACGAACGAGTGTGTATTACACACTCGTCGACCACCTAGCGGGCCAGCGGGGTAAAACCCGCAAACTACCTTTTTGCGCTCACGGCTATATAATTCGTCTATATAGCTTAATTGTTTACTGGGCTCGGCCCGCACACATACAAGCTCGTATATCACGCAACCGACCTGATTGGTATTTGTGTGGTGTCGTGTACTTACACACACACACCCACACTGTCAAAACCCTGATTTACTGGAATTAATTCCATGAATTTTGGTACATTGGGGGTGAGTATCCAGTAGTAGATTCCTGCTGGGCACTTGTAGATATGTGTACTTCTGGTTGGAGTATAAACAGATGAAAAGGAAGGTACTTGATATTCGAACCTAAATTGATTTTTATGCAATATTTTTCGGTGTTTATTTTCATTATTTAAAGGAGATAGGAAAAACATGAAAAAACCTGGAGTTGAAAGTGTCATTTTGAGGGGTTGTAAAGTGTCCATTTTATTGCTTTCGATAGGCCTAATATAGGGAGAATTAAACGTGGGACAAAAAATGGCAGGTGCTACGAAGGTATGAGCGAGAGCAGCGAGATCATACTGAGATACATGTAGGAAGGGTAAAGTGTGGCACATAACAATAGATATTGAATTTTCACCACCGTTTAAAATTTAAATGCAATTAAATCCAGCGATAATATTCTCGAATTCTTGTAAACTTTGCCCATTTTAATTTAGGGAATGAATGGGACAGATGTCAGAAAAGCAAAACTGTCAGGTTTTGGTCAAAATTTATGCAAGTAAGGTCAGATTGTGAATCATACAAACGCTATTGCTGTAGAGTATTACCTGCACTAGTAATCAACTACCACTGTATTAAAAATTATAATCTTGTGGGCCCTCCCCAAAACAATGACAAATTTTTGCAGGCGTGAGGTGAATGTTCTGATATGCGATTCTATGACATTAGATGGCCAATAAATGTAACTGAAAACTCATCAAATTGGTAAAAGTTTGAATTCTTGTAGGTACAGTTCCGTTGAAAAACATATTACTTGATAATATTTTACTCATTCTTTTTTTGGGGTTAATGACAAATGAAAATATTAGAAGAAAAGTCTAACCCATTTTTTCGCTTTCATTTTTACAATATAAACAAGTTCATACAAAAATTAAGCCCATAAATTTCCCTACAAAAAAGGTTCCTCACAATTTCTTCATACGTCAACACTCAACAGTAACGTGGTGGTCGCAAGTACAGTTTGCACTTAGGGGGAATGTTTTTTTTTGCCTGTCTGTTTGCAACCTTTGTTTTCCAATTTCTGCACTCACCTACGACGTGTGTTGCAAATTTAGGCTCGGCCAAAAAAATAGTATCCTACTCAGCTAGTTTGCGAATTGAATAAAGCCTTCTTCACACTTTGTTACTTTTCATGCTACTAGCCATCTAGCATCTACTTGGTGTACGACTCTGTTGATAGTTCAAGTCATTACACCATTTCACTGTTTCAAGTCAACCTCAACTTGGGGAATAGCCATGTGAGATTCCAAAGAGATTCTTATAGGACTATCCACAAAGTCGAAAATCACTTCACCGTCTAAAATGAGGTAGTGACTTTTAACTGTTAACAGAATGGTAACTCAGATAGCTGGCTAGAAGCTGGAAAAATAAAAAAGTGTGAACAAGGCGTAATTGTAGATGAGTTATGCTTAGTTGTTGCATTAGCCGCAGGCGAGTGCTGCCATTGGAACGAGACGTTTATTACTCGATTAGCTAACGAGGTGAGTAGAATACTATTTTTTTTTTCTTCAACGAATCCACCAAAAAGAGGACATTATTTATTCAGTTAAACAGGCAAACTTCATTTGTGAACGGAATTTTAGATAATAATTAAATACCTAATTACGCAGAGCTGAACTTTTTTGTTTGTAGTCATGCCATGTAAACCGGCCCTTTTTCCTAGTGACATTTTGCTACTGGCTTATGTGTAAACGCACTGTGCACAAGTGAACAAAAACACAGTTAGGTACCTAAGTAAGAACTTCATCGCTACGTTAAACAAATAATTAAAATCGCTAACTACTGTTCGCAATCGAGTTGAAAATATTTTACTTTGCCAACCAAACTCTATTTAATAATCTCTTTTTGGTGTATGAATTGAGAAAACAACTTTTTCCCTCCTTGGTACACAATGTACCATTGTTCACATTTTCGAGGCTGTTCGAAAATTATTTAGTTTAGAGCCGTTGAATCCCCAAAAATGCAACGTAATCGAACCTATCAGACGCACTATGCGGCTAATCCGGACCAAAATCAATAGGCCTTGTCTTTTTGTCATCGTCTAGAAACGGACGTAGCAGATATCGTATTTGGTGACTGTCGCACCGAAAATTGCTACCTCTACCGGCGTTAACAAAACGTGTAGAATATACATGAGTTCACGCGACCAATAACTTGAACACGTATTTAAGCTTCCAATGCCGTAAGTTTTCTAAGGTCGTGAAACGAGAAGCGTACAACTCTCTACCACCAGATCGCTTCACGAAACCCCTCTTCAAGCGCATAGTTTTTTTTTTCTCGAAAACCTACGTAAAACTGAAAAATTCCGAAGCGAATGTTGTCGCCCTCGGCGTTGTATCAGCCGGCGCGGCGACGGCCAGTTTCGACGGTCGCTCACCAAGCAAATCGACCGCTGCGAAGCCGCGCCGACGCAAAACGCGCGACTAAATGGGGCGCGCGGTCAGAGCGAGATGGACCACGGCCCGGTCGGCGTCGGCGATTACGACCGACCACCAAGCTGCAAGCGGCTTACATCGATCGCGTGAAACGCCTCCGTAGCCATCGCTTACCTGCGGCACGAGTAGCGGCTGACGATCGGCGACCGGATGTCGAGTCGCGTTTCGCGTATTCGAAAAACACGGGCGACACGGAGCGGCGGTGCGACGCGCGGCAAGCGAATCGCTTCGGCGTCGAACGAGCCATGGGAGCGCGCGTCAGAACGCGCCGGAAACGCAGGCGGCGAGCAGCGAAATGGTCGCGGCGTCCGTCCAACGAACGAAAACGGTCGGGCAGCGCGGGTGCGGACGCGAGTGACGCGCGATGCGACCAGCGAATTACGAATGAAGACGACGCGCGACTCGAGCGAACTCGGCGAAAGTAACTTTTTTTGGACCGCGCGCACCGAAAGCGAAATATTATGGGGTAGCGAAAATATAATAATTCAAATAAACAAAAAGCGACCAGACTGGCGGCGAGAGGAGAGAAAACAGAAAGAAGATAATGTGGAAACGAATGTAGGCCGCGTTATTTCGGCTATCGCCTATCCCACGTACAATGGGGTACTACTTATAGTCGCGGCGCACATCCGACCAAGACGGACCAAAAGGGCCGTTGCTGTATACGCGTCGCCTTCGCCTTCGCCTTCGCGATCAACGATGAACGCAGTTTTTGTAGGGGTGATCGTCGAGGGGTTGCGGTACGGTGTCGGCCATTGAGGGTGTAGTAGCAGGGGGTGTGGTAGGTAAATGCGGCGAGCCGGGAAGAGAAGAAGGGTGTGCAACGGTGGATGGTATTTCGAATTAATCGATAAGCTGCGCCGTCGTCGCAACGGTCACAATCGCGTTTAACGTTTTCGTCTCTGCCGCCGCCGATGGTGTCAACTCTGCCTCACCTCCGTCGTCTTCGCCTTTGTTTTCGTCTTCAGCGTTTCGGCAGAAGTGAACGGAGAGTGAACGTCGGCGACTCGACGAATACAAACAGTTTTAGTAGCGCCTAAAAATAAGCCGCCCATCCTACAGGTCGACTGTGCTGCTCGGCCTTAAACTGTGCCTTAATCGCTTGGTCGCCTGCGGACGACAGACGACGCGAGGCAACGATGAGAATGTAACAAATTTTCTAACGTACTAAACGTACGGACTCAAATTATTATTCCAGTAGGTAAAGCAGTGTACTCGTCGTTGGAAGTTGGAATCACGTATCGCATTCTACAAAAACCAGTGGGGTGTACAAATATTTAACTACGTGAAGGATCAAACTGGTAATATCGATACCTACATTGTATCGCATATAAATATCGATGATCTAAAATATCGTTTTTAAATATCGATGATATTAAAGTACCTTTTTTTAATTTTATTGTAAACGGGCTATTAAAATTGACCTCACGGATGGTTTAAAGGTGAGGATGATGGAAATTTTCCGTTTCACGACAAAAAAAATTGTTATCGTAATTTTTCTATTTTGACCAAATTCTTTTGTAAGTACTTGAGCTATTAGCGATACGTATAATTAATTTATGTGCAGGTAGAGACGTAGCGAAAAACATTTTTAGGGGTTGAGGGAGAAAGACGAAAATTACTAACTTAAATTTTTTTAATTTTCTTCTGCTAAAAAAAAAAAAAAAAGAAAAGAAATAAAAGATCATTTGTAGGCACAATTTTATAACTAATATATACGTCCACTGCCAATTTTTCCAATTCCAAAATTTTCAACCACTGAAAAATTTTGGAATTTCCTAACAAAAAAAAAAAGCAGTCATCATATTCCACGATTTTACAACTTTATATGCAATTAATTGATTTTTCAACTCTAAAACTATTTTGTGGGCTTCCATACCCATACCACCCTTTGATACGTCCCTGTCTACATATCGCCCTTATTTTGTAACCACGATTCTGAGGAAACTACTCAACAGATCAACCTGAAATTATTACGAGTGGTAGTTTTCGTATTGGACCAGGTCTGAAAGAAGATTGTTGCCTGTCGGTTCTGTAATTTTGGAGAAAAATGAAAAGAAAAAATTTTCTGAAAATTGGTTTTTCCGGCGTTGTGAGAAAACTATTATAAGAATAGAGCTGAAATTTTGACGAGAAATAGATTCAATGTGGGAACGGGTGACTGTTTTCGTGTGTACTTCCGACATTTTGCTTGAGTTCACCAATTTAGAATACATTTGATAAAGACGTCGTTTAAATTCACAAGGATAGCGTTCATAAACTAGTAAGTACAAAATGCGAAGTACGTCAAAAGGTACCCAGTGTTTGCCTATTTAGCGTCGGCCTATCTAACCAGAAATCATCGTTCTTTACTGACACAGTACTATACCTACAATATATCAAAGTTAATAGTCTATAGTTTATAATACAGCTTTTGTCTGTAAATGTAACGTTGAAAGGTGTTTGTGAAAATTGTGTTAGAATTTTTTTTTCTTACTTTTTGGACGCCGGATTTGAGGAACATCTTTATATTCGTGTAGCTGAATACACCGTACATTCGACAAATCCCTCTCGTATGTTTGGTATTGTATTATGCAATATTTTAAAAAGGAATTGATTTCATAAAAACGGATACTAAAAGAATGTGGCCTCTAAAACTTTTTTATTGTAGGGTAAAATTTTCGTTTCTGTCATCATAACAGTGCATGGGGGCATAAAAACCTATAAAACATAATTATAATAGGAAATTTTCTACAAGCCATAAACTTTGAACATTAATTCGATTTTGTTTCGCTAGTCATTGTAATGGACGAGTTTTTAAGGCTAGAACAAATTGAAGGAAAATTTCATACGTTTTTTATAGGTATTTTAAAATTTTTTTTGTTTTCGAACGATTGTTTCGTTTTGTCTCCACTCTTTTGTGATTACAACTGGATATGATATTGAATATTTTTTATCAAAAATTGAACTGGACTGCGAAAATTATTTTATTTGTTTAAATAATAATATATCCAATAACACTTTGGAGTGCAATACGAATTGAATGACTATTGAACATGAAAATCTGATTCTTTACTTAGGTACCTAGTTGTCTACTAATATCGTAAACAAAACAAGTGAACATCATAATCCTCCTTTTTTGTAGTTGTGTAAAAAGTTTATAAGCATGTTAGTGTAAAAAAAAATAAAAATTGACATTCTAGTTTGAATCCAATAACTTCAATAATCTACTCTTCTTCAATTTCTTCCGTACACATTTCCTTATCTCCTTCTAAAACTTCTATTTCGTCCATTAATTGCATTAGAATATTGATAATTTCACCTAAAATTTAAACTATAATATTTTATTAACATATGACATAAATCAATATTCTAAGATCAACGGCTTTTTTTGTTTTTTCAAGGGTGTTGGGAGGATTTATGTTTGAAATACTGATATTTATTGTTGTTGAAGTTGATAAAAAAGTTTTTTAACATCGATCTTTAATAATTTTGGGATACCTGGTTGAGTAAGCCCATAAGCTACTACTGTATACAGTTTAATCATATAATGACATTTTTCTACTGTTAACATGTTCCAATTTCTCCTCAATAATAACTGACAATTCATGAAAATAGGAGGAGTTAAATTTAAAAAAAATCAATTTCTGTTATTGTAGGTATTCTTTAGAGTGTATTATTCTCTAAATTAAAAAAATTTTCAATAAATATGTCAAAAAAACTGAATCAAACCTTTTACCTAGATATTTTATTATCAAATGGGTGTAACTGTATCTTACACTGCACTTACATACTATACACATAGTGCTTGCATCAGGGCAGAAATTATGAAATCGTAATTTCTCCTACATTCAATATATCTACGACTGTTTCTATCTGTTAGTTATGTTGCCTCCATTCCTAACCATTTGGCATTGGTACATGTAATCCATGTTGCATAGAACGATAGTTTTTACCATTATCATGTTCAAATATCAGCAACCCTACTACAAGATGCAGAATTAGTAATTTTTTATGTGCAAACATCTTAGTGCTCGGTCTATGATAGGTTCCTAAAACAAGAATTACAATTGTGAGATTTGCATATCTCATATATCTTACAATATTGCAACTCTCATTTATGTGTGTTAGTTGGCTATAGATGTGTGTGGTTGTGTACATACACAATGTGCATGCTCATAACCAACTACTATGTTTACACATCAATTCTTCATGAGTCCTCAATGGAACTAATGCCTTTTTTTGAACAAAGATTAGTATAAAATGTTTTTTGTAGGTACTTACCTACTCAAAAACAAGTAGATGTTTTTACTGGAGGTCCTCTTAAAACTGGTCATTTGGGTTACTACATGATTGAAAATACCTTCCATGTGGTTGTTAGTCCTCTGCTCAACCCTGTATACCCAGGATATAACTAGAAAAAGTAATAAAAGAAACTTTTGAAATAGGTATAATTGTTTTTTCCGCTCACTCTTCATCCACTCTTTGTTCATTTAAGAAAATAATCCATAATACTTCCAAAGTCAAATTTGGTGAAAAAAAAAAAGAAGAAAAAAAGGTACCTAAAAATTCTAACATTGTCACTGCTTTGTTCATGAATTCATTTTCATTATATTCTTTTGCTTATCCTCCTGTCAGAAAGTATCAATTTGAGAGAATAAGAACTGTTGAATTATTCAACTCTATAGATTGTCGTGAAATGATGATAAGTGTTCCGCAGTACTATATGCATTAAGTGTTCAATGCTATTGATCCACTTCGAATAAGTCATTCCTATCACGCTATGAAGAAAACGCTGAATACAACAATAAATGACAACTACGAGAACCTTGCCGTTTCTATCTACCCGGCTGCACTCGTTTGAATATCCCTTTTTCTATTTCCAATGAAAATAATTATTACTTATTTATTGTCTTTCTCATTGCTTAAAGATTTTCATTCTTATATAATTTCTCCCATGTAGGAAATGATAATCAAAGGTTGAGTGTGATGCATCTGAAGGGACGATCTATTCCTGGTTGGAAATGGAACTCAACAATCAAATGACAGAGATTCTCCTCTGGTTTTTCTGGGTAGAACTTGAAAATAATTTTATTTCTTGAAAAAAACAAAATTTTTCGGACCTCATACTTGGTTTATAAGTTCCACTGAAAAGTTTTTCGTTACAGATGTGATCGTATATTTGTATCACAGTTCCCCGTCGATCTCATTATTTTCTTCTTATCAAAAACATTTTATTTGAAGACGTTATTTTTTCGAGTACTTATTTGACACTTTGCAGAACTCACACAAAATTAAACATGAATATTGAACCAATTTACTACAGAACTGTCGAGATTTTGGAAGATATAATAGTGCAGTACCTAGTAGCGTCAGCTATTTCTCGAAATAAGAGCATGTAATAACTACAAAACACAAAAGTTTGAAAAAAAAAGTTGATTTTTTTCATTTTATTCGTATTTCTTGTAGGAACTGAGGTTATTTATCAAATTTCGTATCCAGCTCTAAAACGAAAGAATTCATGACTTTGTTTGTAAATTCATTTCATTTATACGTTGCGCTTGCGTATCTTTTTAAGATAAATTTTTCACAAATCCTTCGGTTTTTATGAAGGACTTCATTAAACTCGTCAAAGCTTCGAAGAATTTTAAAAACTGTAATGAGTCACCATCGTATAAGCTCACTCCAGAGAGTCATGCAGCCCTTTAAAAAAACGTGTGTCGTGCATGAATACAAAAGCTGATTTATACTCTTCGTACTTCCTCAAATTTTGAAAATTTTTAACCTCTACTTTTTGCAATGACAGAAGAATGATTATGTTCGATAAAATTTATACAATTACAATTTTGAAGAATTTAAATATTAGTTAGTTGTCGGAATGAGCCTTTTGAGGGGAAGAATTAAGAAATATATTTTTATCATATCGTGTGATACGTACAACAATGTCGGCAATCGTAGGTAATAATCTAAACAGTGAACACGATGAAAAAAATACCAACGAGAAATAAACAACAAATATCTTATAATCATTATTTTTCTATTTTAAAATTTTGATCGATATACGTTTACCTTAACATTCTCGTACGATTAATAGTGAATGTCGAATAGAATTAAATGTTGTTTTTGGAATTTCAGAATGATAAAACGAAAGAGAAAAAAAATTAACAAAAAAACATCATAAGAATTCACACAATGTAATACTTACAAAAAATGTTGGCGCTGAACATTGCACAAGAAATGAGGAAAACGTTCGAAATTCGTTGGTAAAATCGAATTAATTTTCAATAATGCACTTAAATATATGTAAAAATTTAACAACACGGTAAGAGATCATACAATATACAATTTTACAAAGGAAAATCTCTTATGCATTACGTTGAGAGACGACAGGAAGAAAAAAAGAATTGCTAATACCTTGACGTTGAAAAAATTATTTCATACAAACAAATCACGTTGGCAAAATTCTTAAAATATAAATCTCAATAAAAACAAAAAATTAGTACAGAAAGGAAATATTATGAGTGAAGAACAAGTCGACGTTTGAGGATTGGATTATTTAATTCGTGAACATTTCTTTTCATCAAGGGTGTTTCTCGTTGCATTCGAACAAACGTTGAAAATAGTGATGGGTAGTTCGTTCACGAGTTAGTTCTTTTGAACTAATCCTAGAAGTGAACTAATCGATCATTTAGTTCACTTACAAATGAACTAGTTCATTAGTTCTTTTTTTTTGATAGTTCTTAGTTCTTATCAGTCTACTATACTCGATCCGTTGATGGAACTGAAATTGAAGTAAGTAGCAGTCGATGAGTGAGTCAAACAATTAACCAATAGTTCTAGCATGAATTTATGAATACGAATCGATCATAATATCATATAATAAATTAGTTGATTTAAATGATATGAGCCAATCATGAATCAGCTAATTGAAGTCTGAAGTGATCGAGTTGAAAAATTTACTGAACTACTGAACTAATTGAACTAGTTCAGTGAACTAGTTCACTTTGGTAAAGCAGACTCAATGAACTAAATCCGAAAACTGAACTAAAATTCCCATCTTTAGTTGAAAATGAATTATAAATATTAGAGAGGATTAAAATGATATTCGGATGTCTCTGAATTTCTTCTAGTCTGTATTAAGGGGCGTTTACACAAAACGAATATTCACTGTTCCTTTGAACTTTTCCTATAGTTATTCCTTCAAATATGAAAGACGTGATGTCACAGAGACGATCACATTTCATAGCTACCATTTCATAGCTACGTCAAGCTAAAAATATTGGTGTACACAAAACGATTTTGGATGCAGCCTTCATTGGATAGGGTGAATCTCTTCGAATATGTATTATTTCATACGGAGAACTGATTCGTATACATTTTATATACGTAGTTACTTTCAGACATAGATAGCGCTTACAGGGAATGAAATGACTTCTTTTACATACTAGTATATCTATATATAATTCGTATATATAGATATACTCGCGTATAAAAAAAGGCATTTCATTTCCCACAAACTCTTACTATTGTTGAAAAACGGAACTTGTTGAATCGGCTCTTCATATGAAATAATATATACTCGAAGATCTATACCTATCCCTTTCCCCCTAATTCATCAACTCATATGACGTCATGTCTTTTTTATTTGGAATAGACTGTAGGTTACAGAATGTATTTATTTATTTTTAGAAAAATATATTTTGAGTTAAAATGGCTTTTATGAATAAATATGATAAGAATTTTTTCAGTTTCTCCGGTAAATAGCTGTCGTTAATTAAATTTACAAATAGCAAAATTTCAAATAATATAGTTATCTTATTTGATATATAAAGTACCCAGTATGTATTTTAAGGTCAGTAAGGTCGAACAAAAATTAGAAAAATCTTTTTTTCAAAATACTAGCTTTTGAAAATAATTATTTTCTCTGGGGAACTTGTTTTTTCCATCTCAGCAGTGAATTTGAAATGGTTTTTAAGACTGATTTTAGAAGCGATGGTAAAACTTTACAGGTGCGATTTTTAAAGCTCGAGATACCTACTTTCATACGGTGTGTAAAGTTTTTCTAAAGAAACTAAATTTAATGGTTGGTAAAGGAAAAAACTAAAAAAAAAAAAAAATGAGCGATAATATAAAAACTGAAAATTAAGATAGATAGGTAATCATAAATATGTATTTTATATTTAAGGAAAAAAATTGTTTCTGTTGCCTTTTTCACCTAAAAACTTATAATCTTATATTCAAGAAACTAATTCCAAAGTTTGAAATTTTTTTCCACTAATTTAATTAATGGCAGCTGTTTTATGGATTAACTGAACAAATTCTCGTCATATTTATTCATAAATCTATTTCAAATACTTGAAACATGTTTTTCAAAAAATAAATAAAGTACCAAGTCAATTTTGAGTACATTGTTCGGAAATTATTTTGTCATTTGATCGAGGAGTTCAAAAGATATGACCATTCATAGGTTGCGCACTCGCGCTTGTACTAGTCCAATGTAGCACTGCCTTTGCCTTTTTAGAGGGCAATTATGAAACATCTTTTGAGATATTATAGAGATTACAATTTTTATATTGCAAAAAATGACCCGTTGTTTTTTCAACATCTACTCTAAAAATAGACATTTTTGTGCGTATTAACTCATACCTAAAGAAGGAGATTTTACCCCAATATTGAAAAGTAAAATTTCGCGCATGCAAAGCTTGGGACTTGTTAAGATTATTAAATCACTATTGCTGCACATGCACACTATGCTTTATCCAATATTATGAAAATTCTGTACTTTCAGATTTTGTGAAAAACTGATTGTCAAGTTACCATTTCAATTGAACACAACATTTCTGCTTTGAAACAAACACCTCTTATTCAACTTAATAATTCTTCAGCCACAGTTCAAACTACAGAACTGGAATTGGTACTACTGGAAAAAAGAGAAAATTTAATTAAATCTGTATTCCATCAAAGTTTTTATTCATCCTAATAGTTATTTGAAAATAAACGATTGAAAAAACACAAACTAAGGGAAAATTTACCATTTTGATATTATTTCAATACATTTTCAGAAAAAAGTTTTTTCTTAGTAAAATTTTTTCTTTGGGAAAAGTGTTGGAAAAAATAATATGTGACCCTCGTGAGAAGTAGATGATTGCTACTTGCGTGATTTTCATCACTCGCCTTCGGCTCGTGCTGCAAAAATTACACTCGTATCAAAATTACCTATTTTACACACCTGTATCACAAATCACTAGTTTTAATCGACTTTAGAATGGGTTATCAGTTTGATTTGTACGTATGTTCCTTTTTTTTATTTATCTTCGTTTCAGCATAACTTTGTTTCATTTGGAATTATCCATTTTTGAAAAAATGTATGAATTTAAAAATTCTAAGAAAACCTTAATTCTGCTCATGAATAAATTGTTATCAAGTATTTTTGAGATAGACTCCATTATTACCTTTTCCTGCAGATACAACAAGTGATTTTTTCCAAATAGTCATTCCTAAGTAACGCATGTTTTTGATCTACAATCACTGGAGTAGATACACAGAAGGTGAGTAATTACCTAAGTTGGTATTTAGTCTAAGTGAAGTTAGCTAAAGTCTTTCATGGGATAAAATGTGAGTCTCAGATAAATGGGATGCCATTCTTGAAAAATGAACTAAAAAATTTTTTTTTAAATTTCTTCTGCAATAATCAGAAAAGGAAAAACAATTATTTTAAAAGATTTATAAATTGGAAATGCAAATTTTAGTCCAAAACTGTAGAAAAGAATCTACTGGTTAAGCTGAGTAATTCTTTTGATAACAAAAACTACTTTTATGGACTGACTCGACTGCAATTACCAATAATCTAATGACTTCTAATCAAAAATGTTTTAAAAAAGTCATTTTTCAGTTCATCGTCATAATTTGTATTGTTTCGAGTTTTGGACTGTCGTTGAAATTATCCGTATCATGCTAACATAAAAATATCATAGTAAAAGACATCTTCGAAATTTTTTCAATTTTTCAAAAATTGAAAAAACTTTACAAGTACACTCTTTGAATATTATTCTATAGGTAGTGCTAGATGTCTAGCGTTATTTATAAATGGAAACTTTGTATCAATTTAAAGCAATCGTATTGGCTGGTTGTCATTTCCTTTGACATTTGTCAGGGATCATCTTACATGGGATGAATTGTATAGCACCTTCTTCCCAAATTATATTTTTACCATTGAAAATGGTTCTAAAGTCAGTTTGTGAAAAACTGTCCGCCACCCAATTTTTAGTGAGAGAAGGGGTGGATAATAACGGTGAAAAAAAGTGGAGGGATTATGTGGTAATAAAAAATAAAGGATGTGGTAATGTTGCTTTGTTTTTCTTCGATGTTTGCTGAATAAATACGAAGCTGAAGGAAAAGAAAATAAACACTTGATTTTGTTTAGCATTGAAAATACTTCTAGAGTCAGAATTTGAAAAAGTGTCTGCCATCAAATTTTTACCAATGTTTTAAGTGTGAAGAGTAAGAGAAGGGGTGGTAAAAAAAGTGGAAGGAGAAAATGGTAATGAAAAATAAGGTGGAAGTGGTAACATTGTTTTCTTGTTTGTGGAGTGAATAGGAAAATGAAAGAAAATGAAAGAAAATGAAAGAAAATGAAAAATGAACAATGCTATTTATTTTTATTTTTGTTCAATTTCAACACCCAATTTTGTTCTTACAAAGTGTGAAACCTGTGAATTTTTAAATGTGCACGAAAATAATCCAATTCCTAAAAGATGAAACAATTATAGAAATTTATGGGAATAGTGTGGGAAGAGGAATGACCGTAATTTATCTGAAAAATCTTGACTGAAAAACTGTGTCAAAGTTAAAGTCAACTACGATAAGTTAAAAATTGATCGTGGATATGTGAAGTTATAAAAAGTTCCCCGACAATCAAAACAAAATTGAAATATGTTGAACAATTTTCTGTCAAATTTATTTGGATGAGAACTTCTTATTTCATTCGCATAATTAATGTTTTTTCTCAACTCATATACCAAAAAGAGGTTACCTATCATTAAATCGATTTTGGTTAGCAAAGTGAAAGATTTCCAAGTTAATTCCAATGGTTAATAATGATTTTCATTACTTTAATAGTGTAGTAATGGAGTTTTTACTTACAATTAGTTAACTATTCTCTTGTTTATTTCTTCACAGCACCATTTACACATATGCAAGTGGCAAAATGTCACTAGGAAAAAAGGCTGTTTTACACGATGATGCTTACAAACAAGTTCACCTCTCCATAATTATTTAATTATTGTCTAAAATTCTGTTCATAAATTAAGTTTACATATTTAATCAAATAAATAATAACCTCGTTTTGGTTAATTAGTTGAAAAAAAATATTATACTGAACTAGTTAGCAAAACGAGTGATTGTCGATGATTTGCGTAGTTCCAGCACAAGCCACAAGTGAGTAGGTACTGTAATTGCAATAAGTCAATTATTGCAAGCGGCTGACTAGTTAACGATTACTATTTCTGCATTTGTTTTTATCTCCTACGTGTATTTTGTTCTCAATGAAGATAATCGAGCAGTTTTAACTGCATGTCGAAAGAATGTCATAAAAAATATTTTTTTCAACTCATACACCAAATAGAAGTTATTATCGAACCAATTTTGGTTAGCAAAGTTGGAGGTTTCCAAATTGATTTGAAACACTCAAATAAAAATTTCATTTCTTCAATAATGTAGAAATGGAGTTTTTTTAACGGCAATTGTTTTTTTCATTTATTTATAGCATCTTTTATACGTACACAAGTGGTGTAATGTCAGAATGAAAAGGGGCTGTTTTACTCGGTGATGTGATGCTCATAAACAAAATATTTCACCTCTCCTTAATTATTTGATAAAAGTCTATTAATTAAAGTAGTTGACATATTTATCGAATAAATAATAACCTCTGTTTGGTGGATTTGTTGAAAAACGTACTCAGCTAGGTAGTTAGCCACTCGTGATAATCGACTCGTTGCGAATTGCGATTAGAGCACTCATCTGACACTCGTGATGCAGCTACACAACTTACCGATAATCACATCACTCCAGTCACACGTTTTGTTTACTAGTGGAATAAAATACAATTTATGTTAAGATTGTAAATTGATTTTTTTTTTCAGAGACAACTGATAAAACGGAATAGAGAATTCCTTATTGGTGATGAACAATTATCGACAGTGAATCACTAAAAATTCGATAGGATTACAATAATTACAGAAATTCATGCACGACTATATTTATCACAACTCTGATGTAAATATTTACAGCATTTTAATAGTACAACCTACGCGAGTTTCTTAGGTTAAAAGTGAAAAAGACAAAAGACTAGAACGTGGAATAAAAGAGAGGTTACAAATAAAATTGTGTATGAAAATGATCGATACGAGTTCTTCGATAATCTTTCGGAAGTTTTTTTTAATTTTTTTTTTTTAGAAGGAAAAATTATGCAACCAGCTGATTTAAATGTGTCCAAAAAATCACAAGAATTTTATTAATGGAATTTTTCAAGAATTCTTATTCCCGATTCGACTTCATGTTTTTTTTTTTTTTTTTTTTTTTTTGAAAAATGAGAACAATAAATATTTTATATTTTTATTGGAAACCTAGTGAGTAGATGAGGCCACTAGGTTCAGAGAAAGGGAAATATGTATTATTTGTATATCAGCCCAAAAACCCTTTTCCAACTGAACTCACAAGCAGGGTTTCAAGGAAAAAAGTTCCAACATCTGTCATCCTTCCTCTTCAATTATTATGGGACGTAATATTTTGCACAAATTTTGAGATTATACGTTTCTGAATGTATGAAATTGTTAGTTCTGTGAATTTCTTCGCCATTGTCAACAAATACATACGCAAGTACATAGAGAAACCTTTCAATAACAGACACCGATATGATCCGCTATTCGGAAGCGTCCGTCATTGGAAGAAAATATTGAAAGAAAAAATAAAATTGCATGTAAGCATGCAATTTCATTACAGAGTACAATAGTAAAGTATACATAGGTATAGAAGTTACATTTTACATAAAAATTGGATGATTGAAAGTTACTTTTAAAAAAAATAGTTTTTTGCCATATATTTACAAAATGGTGTAATTTCTGAGGCATGTGGCGTGATGAATGTGGCCAATACCAGAACTCTTCTCATCCTTGATATATTTTTCTCACTCCTGTATTCTTTCTCTCATATCTCAGTTTTTTTCTCACGCTCAATTAATTCTTTAGTTTCCCCCAATTTTTAATGACCTCCTCTCTGTTACTTAAATTAATTCATTTTTTTTTCTTGAAAATTCTCCTTCTCGATTGGGGATTTGGATCCACTACCCACAGATCTCTGAACAGTAATTCTACCAACTGGGCAATAAGAGTGAGATATATTACGAAGGTGAGAATTTTCCTTTATTTGTTTGAATTTATTTAATTTTTTCTTTCAGTTTCATTGGCAATCTGCCTATCCAACCTACTTACATACAGTTTCTAATGAAAATTTTCTTTGAATGACGGCTGGGTTGGGGCGGTTTTCAATTTTATTTCTAGTTTTAAGGGATTTCCTTTGTTATTTCCCTTTTTTCATCATTGTTCAACTTTCTTATTCATTAGTTCTGAAATTTTTTTCACTCATTTTCCGCGCTTTATTCTCCCAAGCTCAAATACAGTATTCTACAGACTTGTTGCAAAAAATATTTGACGTATGGTCCGTTAATTTATAACTCATATGATTGCCCTGTGGCTTGTGCTAGCAAACATCTTACTCGTTGCGAATTGCTCACGTTCCTGCCTACTTGCACAATAGGGGAGAACCTTCTTCGTGTCACGCAGTATCCTTTCACGCCCCCAAAACAGGGCTTGTCCTTGTAAAAAGTTCTAATCAAGTTCATTGAACAATTTCATTCATTTGATCTTGAAATGGGTGGTTTGAATACATATTCGAACAATGAATTTGATGATTTTTGGATGATTGTAATGAATTATAGTACAGTCCTTCAACAGCTGTCCTTTATCTCATCTTACATTCGTAAGTTATCTGTACATAAATGACGTGAGCATACGTATTTTCTATTTCCAACACAAAACCTTAAACTGTGAAAAAAAATGAAGAACACGATTTGACGAAAATAGTTACTTGTATCAATTCTAATGCAAAGAACGAAATACTGAAATGCATCAACAATGAAAGATTTCTTCTACACAATAATTATTCTACACTCTCCTATCCGACCAATAAATTGTTTGAGTGTTTGTTTTATTATAACTAATTTTGGGAAGAATTACTTTGAAATTTAAAGACAAATGGCCAATGAAATTTCAGACCAAATGAAAATATTTTCATGAAAACCGGATCATCGGTCAAGTAGCACTATAACCGATATTGGAAAAATGGATGCAAACTGGCAAAATTGCAACGTACATTAATCACATAAAACATTGAAGAGGAAGGAGCAGACAAATTTGACGTAAAATTTTCAGAAACAAAAACAATTTACTTTTATTTTGGAGAAATTGAAAAATAATTTGATAATCCTGAGTAAAAGAGGGCAACAAATACGATAAATAGTGAAGAAAGAAAATAAAATTATGAAAAATGTAAACTGCAACGTTACTCTTGTAAAATATACAACTGAAAAAACCGGAAAGTAGACCCTAGAAGCGATCACTAACTGAAATTAAACATGTAATTGAATAAAAATAAATAAATAAATGAGTAATCAAAATGACTAGAAAAAACTGAGAAATTAGCGTAATATTTGCAAGAAAATGAAAAATAAAAATGACAGAGTAATGGAAAATAAGTGAAGAAAAAATAACAATAAACAAAACAAAAACAAAGGAAAAAGAAACTTGCCTTGCTGATGAAATCGAAAGTGGTTTTCTTAAACACGAAGAGAGGGTAACTTAAAACGAGATCACTTAACTCTAGAAGCTTCTTACTGTGCATTTAAAAGCTCTGGCATCTTGGATCATTTTATTACGTTTGGGTTGAGGTGACTAGATGCTGATTTTCTTCGGAACTTTTCACATGCAAACGACGTACTTCTGACAGGGAGCGAAATGAGGGAGGTGGCATTAACGAGAAAGTACTGCTACTCCTTCTCTCTGTGGAAAAATTTTTTTTATCAATATGTTTGTCAAAGGCGGATTTATTGCTTGCCTAAATGAAATTAGATTACCTTTGCCTTCAGCACTGGAAGAGCGTTGGGGACGTTTAGTAATGCTTAGATTAGGGGACATGACACCGGATGAAGCGGATTCTAGCATCGATTCTCCTGCAGTTGAGAAAAATAGTATGTTGAAGGGTTACATTAATTAAAGAACTGTAATAAATTACCAAAGTTACCCTCACGAGAGTAGTGATGTGATTTGGCCAAGCATCTAGCTCCCAAACTTTCCTAGAAAAGACATAAAATTTTGTCACATTCGGTGTTACACGATCATAAAATTAAAGTTGGAATATAATGAAAACTTTACCTGACTAGAATCTTCAAAGCGAAAAACTGGTGAGCGTGGCCAATTAACTGGTGGTGGGCTACGAACCATGTGCTTGTGAAATTCAGGAATGGTGAGAGGATCAACATCCGACAATAGAACCTATGTAGATGAAAAACAAATTAATCAGCTGGGTAAAAAACTATATCTTAGCCTACTTCAAGTTTTATCTTATTATCTGGTGATAAGAGTGTGTTTCTTTACAATTGCACGTTTGCCAATTGTGAGAGAGTTGATTTTCATTTTTCTTAATTGCACGGATAATTTCTATGGGAGCAAATTTTATTTTATTTATTTTTGGATAATCCCAAAGTTCAGAAAACGTCGTGTGGTACAGGTTCAAATCCTGTGACCAGTGGAATGTTAGATTTAGATTTTTTTTTTTCTAATAGAAAAATTTATTTATTTAATGGGAATTTATTTTATCAGTCATCACGTATTATTCAAGCGATCTGATGGTGAAAAAATTTCTTCAGTTACCACTTACGATTTGAGTAACTGGATTAGGCAAACAGTTGTTTTTGGACTAAAAATTAAGGGAGTTACCACTTAGGACTTGAGCCACTTCAAATGACCTGATTTTATTTTGACACGTTTTGATTTCTAAAATTTGGGGAGGCATTCCTCCAGACCTATGATTATCTTTTATTATTTGGAATTTTTTCTGTTTTAAAATGTCCAATAATGAGGGACAACCAAACCTCTATTTCATTAGGTAAAAATTTCGGTGTGTCTACTCTACGTTTTTTATTTTGATTTGAATTGTAAGTTTGTATAAATTGCATAAACTGTTGGAATAGTTCAAGATTTTGTGGTTTCACATTTTGATTTTGATTATTTTGGTTTTGGGCTGTAGCAGTAGCTGCTCATCTGGTGTTTTCAGCAGGAGTTGGATTTGCCATTTTTTAACGGTTACAAAATATTTCAGATTTCTGTATATTTTGGATTCTGATATTTTCTTGAGATTTAACTATTCTTATAGAACCTATGTTAGATGGTTTTAAATTTAAGGAAATTTTTTTATCACTTATCCCAAAATTATAGAATTTAAATCCCCATTAAAAACTTGAGTTCCCAACCTTTGGCACTCAGTTGTTCAAGTTTTTTTATTACTTTCAGTTTCAACCTCGATTTGTATAAAGTCAAAAACAGTTGCTGCTTTGTTGGAATTCTCTGCAGAACATAGTGACGTTGGAAAGAGATGATGAGACTCTTTCTGCGAATCCAGAGTCCAGATTTTTAATTTGCCCTTCCAAAAAATGGTAGCTAAATATATTTCAAGCAAGGGTGTGAATTGTCCCACACTTAGATAGTCTGCTCTAAATTTGTACTTATCAGTACAACTCCAACTAAGTTGGAGCAAAATGAGATCTCCGGCAGGGCAATAGGTGCTCTAGTTTTTCCCATATCTGAAAACGAAAAAATTATTTAAAGTTGAAAAAAATCACCCAAAAAATGCGTTTGTAACTAAAGCCTGAAAAAACTAACAAGCTGACTGCAAAAAATTATGTCAGGGACAAGACTGTTGGTATGGGCAGATACCCGCCAGAAGGTAGCCAAGACAAAATATTTGATGCATCGGCTAAATTTTGTATTCACTGAACGTACCAAAAGTAAGAAAGTGCCAACCCTTTTAGTAAGAAAATCAAATACTGGAAATTTATAACATTGTAGGTGTGGTTATATATGCGTACCCACATGCCATGAGTGGTGAGAAATTAACATCTTGCTACCTCATGGCATTAGCCGAATGCTGGATTGTGAACCTCAGATTTGTAATATGCGTCGGCTAAATGGAGAACAAATCTACGTTTGGTATTATATGTAGTTCATCCATTAGCCGATGCTTATGGCCCTAGGCTGACTAAATGGAGTACAATATACGTAGCTCCATTTAGTTAAGCCTACGTATTTAAAAAGCCCGTAGACTATTAGTGGTCACTGGTAATGGACGGGGCAAACGTCTATCGATGGAGGCTGAGCCTCAAATCTCTACGGCGGTCAATTCCCACTAACAGGTTTTCAAGTTCAACCGTCATCATTAATAGAAATTATTTTCGTATAAAACACAACAAGTAAAAAGAGAGTCTGTATAGTACATTAAATAAATAAACAAAGTGGTAAAATCAAAAAATATTATTATAGGATTATAAACTCCTGGCTGTTTAAAAGTAAGACAGTTGTTTGACTTTTAGATTTTGTTTCGAACAAAGGTCTTAGTTGGAATATCATGTATTTAAACATGTAAAATGATAAAGAAACTCATTTAATAATGCTACCCTTACTTTTTCCTTCATGGATGGAAAAAGACTAAAAAGTCGAAACAATGCGCACCTTTCAAGATCCAGATATAAAATTACGTTACATTATGTTTCAAATAAGATAATTTTAATAAAAATTTTTGACATCCTTCACGAATAAGTAAAATTTATGATTTAAAAAAAGAACTTAATTTTCGTCATTATTTATCGATAAGCGAGAAAAGTATTTTACAAAATATTGTTTGAAGGAAATCAAAATTTCAAGATTTGCTTTCTACTGACAAAGTCAGCAAACAGTGTAAATATACGGATCTAAAAATCAGAGAGCAAAAGAAAAATCTCACACTGATTTTTTCCCGAAAATTTAACTAAATGTTCGCTGCTCAAGGAAACTAAAAATACTTGAACCAAAATTTTAGCTGTTCTAACCTGAGATACGCTAGCTCCTCCATCTTGTTCCGAATCAGCGACAAAGCTATCTGCTAGACTCTCTCTGCTTGCTAACACCTGGAAATAATGAGATACCTAATGAAAATTTCTCCGTCTATGCAAAAGAACACGACTAATAAAACATGAAATCAGCATTACTCACTCTTAGAAATGGATCATCTTGTCTGGATAAACGTAAAGCTTCCATATCATTATCAATATTTTTATTGTGAGAGGGAATAGACAGGGCTGGAGAAGGTGGATATGGTGAGAGAAGAACATCACGAACTGAAATAGAAGATGGAATACAAGCTACGCTACAACTGAGACGTTTACCTGATTCTAAAGAACGAAAATTGGAAGGTTATAAACACTAATGAGCAACAACTTCTTGTTATTTCAAACAACAGTATGCTAACCATTTCTTGAAATTTTTTCATTGTACACTGATGAACAGCTTCGACCATTACCCTTCAAGCATAATTTTTTCCACTTGAAAAATTTCGTGAGAAACGATATCGGCGACTTTTGAATGTCGTGTTTATTCAGGATCTTCTCTTCGGAGTTTTGCAACATAGCACTAGAATTTCCGATTCGCATACCAACTAGTTTACTGTACAAACAAAAACATTTAACGAACTGAAGTTAACCTCGTAAAAAATGAAAATATTAGAATAAAAATTATTCGTCCAATGTGAACAGTGGTGTAAATCAGAGGTCTTTAACACGTGGCCTGCGGGCCATTTGTGGCCCAAGAAGGAATCGACAAAGATGAGGATAATTATATAATACGTACTTCAATTTTTTAATAGTGATAAAATTAATTTTACTATTATTGTTTTGAAATTTAAATTTTGAATTGAAAGTTGGTGATTAGGTTTAAATTTTTTATGATTCTGCTCAGGATTATATTCACGGTGGAGAGGTTTTGGGTGCCAAATAACTCCTCCCGCGCAAGGCTAAAAAAAGACATATACTCGAACTAAAAAAAAAGAAAAAAAAACTTAAAAATATTATTTGGTTCTTCGCGCACAATTGTTTTCACTATAATTATGTAACCTCTACACTGAGAAGTGAATCGTGTAAAAGGCGTTGATGTAGATAATTTTTCTAAACTTCTATTATGTCATATTATCTGTTAACTTCAAAAAAAAAAAGTTTTAAATGTTTTTTCATAGAAGTTTGGAAAAGTATTATAGAGAGTTTGTGTGTTGCGTAGTAAACATCATGAAACATAAACTTTTCCACCCTTTAAATTGATGCTACCCCTTTTTTGCAGCCCCCTAAAAACAAAACTAGTACAATAAAATGTTTCACAGCTTTCAACTCCAAAACTATGGAATCTATGAAAAATGTGTATTTCATTTAATTTGTAGAAAATTTGGTGAGAAAATATTTTTACACTTATATTTATTTTCAGCATTGTTCGGCTAAATAAAATATTTTTTCCAGCCCTTCGCCAACCTATGAAACGAAATTCAATTTAATTTCCAAGCTCGTACCTTTTAAGGAAATGATTCCGCAAATGCCAAAGAATTGGCGCCATAGTGATAGAAATTCGATTTTATATAGTTAGCCCACTAATAGATAAATCTCAAAGGGGTAAAATTTATCTTCATTCTTTCCTGAAAAATTGGGAAAATCGTTTAGTAAAACTCCATCATTATAACTAGTTAAACCATGAAAATCATTATCGACTGTTCAGAATCGATTTGAAAATTTCTCACTTTGCTAAATTCTAATCAAAATCGATTTAATAATAACCTCATTTTGACGTATGAGTTGAGAAAATAACTTTCTTCAGTTGGTACACAATATATTATTGTTCTGAATTTCATTGAATATTGTTCGAAAATTATCTACTTTAGAGCCCTAAAACCTCCAAAGGTGCAAAATAATCGGACCTGTCGGACGCTACCGTCCGATCAGTCCAGATCAAAATCCATGGACGGACGTACTAAAAATGAAATTTGGTAGCAGTCGAATGTAAATTGCTAAATTGCTAAATTTCTACCTGTACCAGAGGCGTTAACAAAATGTGTAGAATATATGAACAAATGTGGCCAATAACTTAAACATGAATTTGAGCTTTCGATGCCAAATATTTTTTATAGTCGTAAAACGAAAAACGTACCCACCTCCCCCTTATTTCACGAGACCACTCTTAATACGCGTACAGTTTTTCTTTCACAAACGTTCATAAAAACCGAAAAATTCGGAAGCGAAATATATGTTGTCGCTCGGCAACGGTCACTTTGGACTGTCGCTCTACAAGTAAATAGATCGCTCCGAAGACGCGCTGAATCGAAACGCGCGTTCAGAGCGACTGATGCGGGGTAAAACACGGCGCAGACGGTGGCGACGACGGTGACCGACCGCCACGTAGCCAGCGGCTCACATCGATCGCGTGAAACGACGCGGTAGCGGTGCCGTAGCCATCGCTTACCTGCGGCACGAGTAGCGGCTGACGATCGGCGACCGGATGTCGAGTCGCGTTTCGCGTATTCGAAAAACACGGGCGACACGGAGCGGCGGTGCGACGCGCGGCAAGCGAATCGCTTCGGCGTCGAACGAGCCATGGGAGCGCGCGTCAGAACGCGCCGGAAACGCAGGCGGCGAGCAGCGAAATGGTCGCGGCGTCTGTCCAACGAACGAAAACGGTCGGGCAGCGCGGGTGCGGACGCGAGTGACGCGCGATGCGACCAGCGAATTACGAATGAAGAAGACGCGCGACTCGAGCGAACTCGGCGAAAGTAACTTTTTTTGGACCGCACGCACCGAAAGCGAAATATTATGGGGTAGCGAAAATATAATAATTCAAATAAACAAAAAGCGACCAGACTGGCGGCGAGAGGAGAGGAAACAGAAAGAAGATAATGTGGAAACGAATGTAGGCCGCGTTGTTTCGGCTATCGCCTATCCCACGTACAATGGGGTACTACTTATAGTCGCGGCGCACATCCGACCAAGACGGACCAAAAGGGCCGTTGCTGTATACGCGTCGCCTTCGCCTTCGCCTTCGCCTTCGCGATCAACGATGAACGCAGTTTTTGTAGGGGTGATCGTCGAGGGGTTGCGGTACGGTGTCGGCCATTGGGGGTGTAGTAGCAGGGGGTTGGGTGGGTAAATGCGGTGAGTCAGTAAGAGAAGAAGGGTGTGCGACGGTCGATGGTAATTCGAATTAATCGATATGCTGCGCCGTCGTCGTAACGGTCACAATCGCGTTCGCATCGCCCCCGTCGCCTTCGCCTTCGCCTTTGTTTTCGTCTTCAGCCTCACCGAAGAAGTAGACGCAGGGAGAAATTCGCAGATTCGGCGTTTGCACACATTTTTATTAGCCTAGTGCCTAAAAATGAGCTCCCTATATGACAGGACGACTGTGCTGCTTGGCTTTTGGTCGCCTTCAAAGTCGCGAGGTCGTTTACATTCAATGTACGACGCGACCCGACGATGAGAATGCGACTATTCTGCTACTGTGGATATGTACTGAAGTTATTCCAGTAATTATGACGGCGTATTTGCAGTTAGAAGTTAGAATCACGTATCGTATTCTACAAAAAGCAGAGAGATGTACAATATTTAAGTACGAGAAGGATCAAACTATTTATATCGATACCTATATTGTATCGTATGAATATCGATACTCTAAAATATCATTTTTTTGGACTTATGATATCAAAATTCAATTTGGACTAGTAAAGGTCCACGAGACCAATGTGCTTTATAATGTCAAGATATGTCAGCCTAAAAGTAGGCAACCTGAGTGTACTCTGTGCGTACTTCCGATGTTTTGTTTCAGTTCACCAATCTAGATTACATCCCTTAAATTTTCAAGTATATCTAGCATAAAAAAACGGTGCAAAGTACCATGGGCTATGCTCACAATCTCATGTGTGACTGGCAGGCGAATAGGATGCTTTTCTACTGAGCAAATGTATGTAGACAAGAGACTGGCCTGAGGTGGTTGCCAGCCATCATTGTCGTACCTAGTAAGTGAAGTAGGTGTGTGACGACATATAAGTATTTCATAGTCCACTGGACGTTAAACACACATTATATTATAAGTGCCTTACAGTAGTGTCCCTGCCAGTATATGGTAGTATGAGCATTGGTGTTCCTCGACAAACTGGATCCTTTTATAGAATTTGCTTCAATTAAAGAGCTCTGATATTGAAAATCATTCGAATTTTAATTTCTTCTTAATGTTAAAAAAAAATTGACTCTCGATTGAATCTGTTCTCACTTGTGTTGAATACGCTTCCACTTGTAAACAAAATCAATTACTATAATATAAATTAATTCTATGGCACTTAGAATTTGAGACTATATTTAGCTTCGAATACATAGTACAAAATTATATTTCAAATTTATAATTTAATCTCAAAAAAAAAAAAAACTTTTCTTACAAGCAGAATTTTTAGGCCAAAAGTTAAATATGTAGCTCTCTTTTATTAATGGTTAAGTGATCTTAAAATGAATAATTAGGATCCCATCGGACTATTTAATGACACGAAACTAAACTAGCCAAAAACTCAGTAGTTAATAAGATAAATTCAGCAGTGTAAAATCATTATTTCATTCTGTCTCCGTTTAGGCATTCAATTTTCAAGGTAAAATTTACCTTCTAAACTAGGTATTAATGGAGACATCTCTAAACCAGTTGATTCAAGGAAAAGTCAAAAGGCTAAGTATAATAGGGGAAGTCCCAATGTTGATTCCAAGTGAAGTTTCACTTGATGTAAACACTTCAGAACAAAGTGGCTAAAAATTCCCGTTACAAAAATTTTTAGCCACCCCCCAATATGAAGAGAATTGAATTCTTCTAAAGCTGGGTTTATACCAAGCAAACATTCGCTGTTTGTTCGATATTTTTCTATATTCATCAGGTTACAGGATATTCGTTGCTGTTGGCTCCAGTAGCAAATTTTGTTTGTTCTTATTGGTTTGTTTGATGGTCATTTACATCACACAAGCAAAAAAAAAAAAATTCATTGTTTGCTGGTTCATTTGGTGTAAACTCAGCTTAAAAAAATTTGATACACCTATACGTGCGTTTGAGTTGAGACACATACATATCTAAAAAAGTTGACTTGCCCAAAAAATGGCTTAGCACTGATACCTAATCTCCAATGAAAAGCAGTGAAAAAAAGACACCTATACATCGGATGTGAAAACAAAGATGTTGATCCATATAGAAGAGAGAGATGTCAAAGAAAAAAAGGATGTAAAAAAATCAACCTATCTCACTCGCACCTGCATAAAAGAAGATGAAAAATTAAAAGATGACAGAAAATAGAGAAATCTTCTGTCAAAACAACTATACCAATAGGCTGGGACAAGAAACAAAATATGGGACTATGAGACCAACACCTATAAGATCCTAATCAAACTAGTCAGGATCTTATGCAATCTCAAAACCAATCAAACTTACAGCAAGTATTAGACCTGTTTGCTAAACCAAAGACAGATCATTCAAGGAAAACACCATATGAAAGCTTTACACATGGACCACTGAACATACCATTCAGCATAGATAATTAGTAAAAAATACTCCACTACCAAGAACACCAATTCTTGTGGCACTATTGGAGTTCTGCTATCTTTGAAGACATCTAATGCTTACTTTGCCATCCAGCTACCTACAGAGGAAAGAGAGTAAAAGTGATAGAGGATTACAATTCACACAAACCAAAACTGTGATAACGTTTTAAACTATCACTATTTTAACTAAAAAATTGCTAATTCAAATGTATTTCTTCCTTTCAGAATTGATCCTGTACAGAGCTGACTCATGATCACCCATCCAATAAACATGTTTGGCAATTTATTGGACCACAAATTAGAAGTTAGGACCCACTATGTGACACCCTACTAGAAGAAAAAAAATTATTATTTCCTATTTTTTCCGAGAATTGTTGCACACATACATGAATGGTGGATTATAAGTACAACTTTTGTATTCAATTTGTATGTAGTGTATATAGTAAATGACATAAATATACTTGTGTGTGTATGTAACTTAATCTATTTTTTACAGATCTACAGAGACAGCAAGTCTTAGAAGACTGGCTACAGACACCACCCTCCCAAGATCTTCTATATGCTTGGTAGGCAAACAAGACACTTGTCTATTGAAGAAATGTAGATAGACAAGCAACTGGGTTGAAATGGTCACTGGCAGTTGTCATTGTACCTAGTGAGTGAGATGGGTGTGTGATGACGCATATTTTATAGTCCAAGTGCCTTACAGTAGTGTCTCTGCCACTACACAAAGTACTTAAAGTGGTACATAATGGTTGATTGCTTATTTAGTGTCGGCATGTCTAACTAGAAACCATGGTTCTTTACTGGTCCACTACTGTAATGTGGTAGTGATGGAAATGACAATTAGCTTCTTTTTTCATGCTGAAGCATTTTAAGCATGTAGAATTATCAATTATTGAAATTGAAGATACAATATGAAACATTTTCAGAAGCGTTTACATTCAGTCAAAGAGGATATTTTTACAATGGTGTATGTAGTTATTGTTGTAACCTGACTGCGATAAGACATTGCGAATTAGTTGTTGATAAGAATACATTGATATGTATTCGATGTACTCTTCATATTTGTGTACAAGTCAGTATGTAATAAATAGTCGAACGTAACATTGCCTTTTTTATCGAATAATGAGTTGCTAGTGCAAGATATAACAAGTGGCGACGAGGATGGCAAATAATATGCAAAATTCGTTATTTAGTGAATTTAATCCTGATGTTGAAGAAATTGATTCGTATTTAGATCATTTCAAATGTTTTGTTGCTTGTAATGGTGTTGCCGATGCGAAAATTGTACAGTTTTTTATTGCTAGTGTTGGTGCAAGAGTGTACAAAAAGTTGAAATTGCTTGCTGTTCCAAAGAAACCCACCGAATTGACTTTTGTAGAGATTGATAAGCTTCTCCATACTGAATTCACACAGAAACCATTGGTCTATGTTGCGAGACATACTTTTTGTCAGCAAATGCAAAAAGAGGTTGAAACTTTTAAAGAATTCTATAATGCGCTTAAAGATTTATCGAGAGATTGCGTTTTTCCTACTACTGATCGCCTAAAAGAAGAACTTAAAACGCAAATAATTTCTGGAATTTGTGACCGTAAAACGCAGAGCTATTATTTCATGGCCAAAGACCTGTCCCTAGATGATGTCGTCAGTAAAGCTGAAATAGACGAACAAGTGGTATATGGTATACAACATTTTCATAAATCTCAAGTCAGTGATACTGCTAGTCTCAACACTTCTAACGTGAATAAAATTACGGATTTAGTGGTTCGTAAAAATCTTTATCCAAAGAAGTCGAAGAAATTTTCATTAAATAGTGCACTGAATTGTAATAATACCAGCTCAAGCTCGAATGCTGGTGAAATTGTCTGTTACCGCTGTGCTAAAAAGGGACACAAAGCTGATGTATGCCGTTTTTGTAATGCAACTTGCAATAAATGCAATAAAACGGGGAATATTGCTGCTGCATGTGGGAAGTCTCGCAATAGTTTTCATACTCAAAATGCAACCAAAGTGAACCAGTTAGAGCCATATGAGATTGCACCAATTTTGCTGATTAGCTGTTGGGACCCTAAAGACAAAGTATCCGTGGAGCTGTTGGTTAATGGGAAAACTGTGCAATTTGAAGCAGACAGTGGATCCAGATACGCTGTTAAGTCTAAACATAATTTTACGTCTTTGAATTTGTGTATTGAATTGTTACCTTGTCGATTAGTGTTACGTGATTACAGCCATCATTTTATTACTGTACTCGGTTATGTAATTGTTGATATAACTTATAAGGAAAAAATTTTTCAAAAATTAGAATTGTACATTATTGATGGGAATTATGACACTGTTTTTGGCCAAGAATGGTGGTACACTTTATGTTTTAATATTTATGACGTATTACCAATTAACAAAATTTTTGAAAATGGTTTTAACTTGCAATATGCTTTAAATAATCTTGCATTAGAATTTGGTAAATTGTTTCTCGAGCACCCGGGCTCATTAAAAAACCTTGTTGTTGATATAAAATTGAAAGATAATGTGAAACCTATTTTTTGCCGACATCGTAATACTGTCTATTTGTTACATGATGATGTAAACCGCGAAATTGATCGTTTAGTTTCTTTGAATATTTATAAACCTGTTGAATCATCAGACTGGGCTACTCCGATAGTAGTCCTACAAAAAAGTAATGGCACTGTCAGATTGGTGGGTATTATAGTGTAACTGTAAATTTGGCTATTGTTCCAGAGGATTATCCAATACCAAACATTTTGTACAATTTTGGCTGCTGCAAGTACTACTCAAAGTTTGATGTGCATGAGGCATTCATCCACATGCCTGTGTCTGTAGAAACTGCTAAACTGCTGACTGTCAACACACCTCGTGGTCTTTTTGCAGTAAACCGACTAAACTACGGTGTGCAATCTGCTCCAGCAAGATGGCAGAGGTATGTTGAAACTATTTTTAAGCCAGTAAAGGGTTGTCGGTGTTTTTATGATGACATTAAAATTTTGTCACAAAATGCACATGAACACTTTATGAATGTAAAAACATTTTTTGAAATTTGTTCAGAAAATGGTATACAACTGCGGAAAGAAAAATGTAATTTGCTTACTGACAAGCTTAAATACCTTGGCTTTGTTGTTAATGAAAGAGGCATTCATAAAACCTCTGGTAAGATTGACGCAATTGTAAAGGCACCGACACCTAAGAACATATCTGAAGTGAAGTCAATTACTGGGTTAGTTGGGTTTTACAGTCGATTTATACCCAACATGAGTAAAATACTGTATCCAATAAATCATCTGTTGTGGAAAGATACTGCATTCGTGTGGGATAAAAATTGCCAAACTGCTTTTGATTTGATTAAACAAGAAATTGCATCTCCACGAATTTTATTCCATTTTGATCCAAAAAAAAAGTTGATTCTAGCCACTGATGCGTCACCTTATGCGATTGGTGCAGTGTTAAGTCATGAAATAGACGATTCTGAACACCCTATTGCATTTGCCTCCCGTTCACTCTCAAAAACAGAGCAGAATTACAGCCAAATAGATAAGGAGAGTTTGGCAATTTTTTGGGGCGTCAAAAGGTTTTTCAATTACCTCTTTGGACGTCCTTTTACCCTGTTTGTTGACTGCAAACCATTGCAGGCAATTTTTGTGAAGAATTCTGCCAAACCTGCTCTCAGTGCTGTGCGAATGCTGCACTAGGCGATATTTTTGCAGGGTTTTGATTATGAAATAAAGTATCGACGATCAGAAGACCATAGCAATGCTGATTTCCTGTCACGTTTCCCTGTTAATACTGCAGAGGGTTGGGAACTTGATGAGCCTGGTGTAATTACCCTCCATCAAATTTGTACTTTACCAGTATCATTAGAAGAATTGGCCCAGGAAACTGCTCAAGACCCTGAATCATCTCCTATATTGCAGAAACTGCTCCATGCTGACCCTAACCTTTATTACGAAGAAGTTGAAAAGTTTTCTATAGAAAGAGGGTGTATATTAAAGGGTACTCGAATTTTTGTGCCTAAAAAATTTCGCACAGCAGTATTACAAGAGCTGCATCTGGGTCATCTTGGTGTCAGCAAGATGAAGGGACTTGCTTGTGGATACGTATTTTGGCCTGGACTTGATGCAGAAATTGAAAATTTGGTTCGTTGCTGTAATCCATGCCAAAAGAATGCAAAAGCTGTTTCAGTTCCAGTCCACCCATGGACCAAACCTTCTGGACCGTGGGAGAGAGTGCACATAGACCATGCTGGCCCCTTCATGCAGCATATGTTTTTGATTGTAGTTGATGCTTTTTCAAAGTGGCCTGAGGTATTCATGATACCAAGCTCTAACGTACATGGGACAAATTCAAGAGCAACAATTGAGAAACTTACCGAATGTTTTGCCAGATTTGGGTGCCCTGTGACGTTGGTGAGTGATAATGGTCCACAATTTACTAGTAGAGAATTTTCTGACTTCTGCAAGCAGAATTGAATTAAACAACTACATTCAGCGCCATACTTTCCACAGTCCAATGGCCAAGCAGAACGTTTTGTGCAAACAATTAAGAGGGCATTGAAGATTGCAGTGATGGAAAATCCATCAGAATCGTTAAGTAAAAAATTGCAGTCCTTCTAAATGTCACACCGTAAAGCGCCAATTTTACCAGTGGGGGAGAGTCCGAGTGAGCTGATGTTAGGCAGAAACGTTCGAACCAGAATTGACCTCCTCAAGGGGCAGGATACAACACCTGGTTCAAAGATATCAGATGACGATAAAATTGATGGAGCAACTGTCTGGTTTAAAATATTTCAAGGTTCCACAAATTGGGATCGTGGAATTTTGGTGCGGAAACTGGGAAATATAATGGCGGAAGTTTGAGATAGAAATGGACAAATCCAAAAGCACATATAGGTGAGATTCCACACGTCAAGAATACAACCAGTGATGAAGAACTTGAATGGGCTGTTGAACCACCTCCCAATGTTACGACTCTAGCTGAAATGCCAAGGTCACCCACCAATCCGATAATATTACCCGAAAACATGCCACCTATACCTGAATCATCGAGAGAATCTCTACGTCAGTCCTCTCGAGAAAAACGTCAGCCTTGTCGTTTTTCTCCATAGGGGGAAGGCTGTTGTAACCTGACTGCGATAAGACATCGCGAATTAGTTGTCGATAAGAATACATTGATATGTATTCGATGTACTCTTCATATTTGTGTGCGAGTCAGTATGTAATAAATAGTCGAACGTAACATTGCCTTTTTTATCGAATAATGAGTTGCTAGTGCAAGATATAACAGTTATGTTCAAATCAACGATTTTGCAAGCTTCTCCGTGGCTCTTTGCTAATGACCTGGACTGTCATTCTTGCAATTAGTTCGAATCTTTATGGTACTGAAAAATTTTTTTGTAGTTTTGTTTTTTCATTATTATTTTTTTGGGGTATTTCTCTAAACAAAAATTCTCTATTTTTTTCTAACAAGTTTGATCTAATTTTTTCAATTATTTTTACTTTTGTAATATTAGGTTCAGTTCGTTTTAACGTTTTTTATAAGAATATCATATATTCTATTGGAAGTCTATAAAATGTCTGAGAGAAATCTTCACAAAATTTAGACAGCACTTTGATTTCTAAAAATAATTCAGATAGGTTAGTAAGTAGCAATAAATAACAATACTATCAAAGTATATGTCTGTATAGGTGTATATCTTGGATACTACCAAAACATTGACGCAGGAATTCTTAAAATCATGGAGCATTTAAATATCCCAAAGAATAAAAATAACATAGCTATGTTCGACAATAATTAATTAAATTTTCATTATCAAACTAAATCACTAAAATTTGCGACAACTCTAGCATTCTCATGTTTATCATCGTATTTTGTAGAATAATTTTAACTTTTTCTTAGAACCTAGCTACCAAGCAGGTTCAAGTAAATCTGCTCTTCTTGCAAAAAAAAGTTAATTTTTGGTTGTTGAACTTTCAAAACCAAGTTTTAATGCCTCACTTGTTCATGTCAAACAGAAAATTTTTGGAGTAAAGTTAAATTACTGCACTTTTTGCTTTGTCAAACATAGCTAATGTAAAAATGTAGAAAATGTTCATAAATTTGTAATTACGAGAATATTTTGAAATGAGCATTTGCTTCTGTTCAGCAGGAACAGAACATTATTTTCGCCCAGCAGTCTTAAGCGGAACTAAGAAGGCTAAGAACTCTCAGCCTGTTAATCACCCCCAGAAATTTTCCAAAAAAAAAAAAAAAAAAAAGTAGGTACGAGGTGGAAAATTTTAGCACGTTTCTAGGAGGCCGTGCAGAAACTTATTTGGGTTCCCCTATGACCTCAATATCATTTATTCAATTAAGAAACGATAATTTGCATAAATTAAAAATATAATTAATTGATCATTTTAAATAAAATTTTTAAGGTCTTTTCGTTTTTTAAATATATTAAATAATTTTCAATTTAAATTAAATTTAAATTAAAAAATTAAATAAAATTATTTTCTAATGAAAATTAAAATACTTTATTAATGAAAATCAAATAACTTTTTTTCTCATTTTCCATGTATGAATTTTGTCACCATGAAATGTGACAATAACCAAAAAAACTGCAGTTGCCTTAATAATAAATCAAATTCATGACATACAATTCGTATTTATTTCAATTTGTAAAGACACAAAAATGTTAAGACTAGATAAGACTCACAAGTAGGTGAAAAGAAAGAATATTAACTTATGGCATTAAGGAACATTTGATATAGCTAAATCACAAACATCACAACCAGCCCAGATACCTACGATTTAGCAGTACAGTGGCGAAATAATACAGAACATAATATTCAATAACTATAAATTAGTGTAAACATTTACGATTTTTGAAACGTGAGCATTAATTGATATTTGCTATTAATAGCACAGTAAGTTTATTAGGGAGTATTTTCAAAAGCATAAAAACAGAAAACAGGGAATCTGAAGTGGATTTGCAAAAATATTCAGAAATTAAATAAAAACATCAATGTGCAGACTAAATTACAGGCAAAAATAAGAATTTACGAAATTAAAACAAACACCACTTGGAAGTTAAATTCATGTAACCCTCATGAAGCATATACGAAACAAAAACTTTGACGCAGCAAACTGCACTAAAAAAAGTAGGTCCTTTCCAAAATCCAACCCGAAAAAATTAAAAATTGAAAAAATATCTGTTCCGCACATCAATCGCGGTAAGTGTGTATTTTCCAAAGGGGTCAAATTTCCTAATGGGTTACATTCGAAAACCAGTCGAGCGATTTCGCTTAAATTCAATAATGAACCAGTTCCTAATAGTCTCCAACTGTCATAAAAATTTCAAGCCAAAATCTATTTACGGGAATTATCGTAATGAAAACTTGGTGGGTTTGAAACACTTTGAAAACCCCTCCCTTCGAAACTAGCGGATGAATTTCAAAAATTTTAACGCGAATGTGTAGCCCATAAAAGCTCCTAACTCTACCCTAAGTTTCATTTCCATAGGTCAAACAGCGGAGACTCCACAAACTACCAAAAAGAGCCAAAATGAGCAAAAAGTGGAAATATATAATGTATAGAAGAATTTGAGTGACCTATATATTCGTGATCTACGACTTGGGATCAGCGCTTTTCCACAGGTCCCGCCCCCAAGTCCCGTCATTGCACTGAATGCCATAGTTGTATTTTCATAAATTTACCCAAAAATTAACTTTCAACTGTCAAGGAGATTCATAATAAAATTGTATTGTAAATTTATAAATTACCAGAAGACTTAAATGGTAGGTTAATAATGTGACTGCTCGGCAAATAAAATATCAGCAAGTTCCCTTTCCACCCAGCTTTTCCAGTTCATCTGGAGCAAATCTTTTCTTAGCAATAGTTTAAAATTTACTCGAATCATCCCAATGCATGAACCCTTCAGTTGATGAAAACCAAATTTGGAAGAATTTTAGAATAAAACGTAATCAATGTCTGTGAAAAATTTTGTCACTATTGGTCGAAAATTTTACAGTTTAGAGCCGTTAAAGTACCAAAAATATAACATAAATGGATGTAACATACAGCCAATCTGCACCAAAAACAATATAGGCCACATCCTTGTTCAGATCCAAATTTGTATACTGGTCATAAATTGTAACCTGTACCATGGTATGTAGAACAATATTTAGATAATATATATTACGAGATCTATTTTAATAAGATTTGCTTCCAAAACTTCCTTGATAAAGTCAAAACGGAAATAATTAGTTAGAATTACAAACATTAATTGTTGGTTCTCCGGTGCAAAAATTTCAAAATACATACAGATTGAATATATGGGCATAATTTATACCCACAAAACCCCACATTTATCGATTATGAGAAGGGGAAAAATACGAACAATTATGTAAACCAACAGCAAATTGAGCAATTTCTTCATTCAAAACGAGGAGTATTTAAAATTAATAGAAATGGGCACGCTAATGCAGAGGTCTTTCAAACAATGAAAATCAAGATTTTAAACCAATCAATGTTCCATCTAAAATCAACATAGATGTATCTTAAGCAACTAAAATTGAAAAGTTAATTATTTCCATTACCGGTGTCAATAAATCGACGAACCATGAGAATTCTTTGGGGGAAAAATGAACTCATTAGTAAAATTTCAGACTTACGCACACATACACGCAAAACTATTTACAATAATTTTAATGATAATCGAACAAAGATAATAATTAATCATTTATAATCACAAACAAAAAAGACAATTATTAATACTCACAACTAGAAAGAAAAAGAGTCATGATAGAAGGTCTGCATGCATGGTTCAATTTTAAAGTAAGTACCACCCACGAATTAGACTATAATTATCTATCCATGCAGTTCAATTGAGAAAACATTAAAAAATTTATAATCAAAATTAAATAATGAATTTGGCAATCAATATGATTTTTTAGTCCAAAGTGAGCCAACAGTTTTGAAGAAAATATGAAAATTACGGAGTACAAAGGTAGGTAAAATGCAAATGAAAAATTTCAAAAAGAAAAAAGTGGAAACAAATTATTATCAAACTGAATTAAACCACTCCAAACTTAAACCACGAATGACTAGAATAAACATTAAAATAATAAATTTATAAATGGGTATATATAAATATATATAAATTCTTTTGTTCCAAGTAAGACACGAACCCTGCATAGCAACACATGAACACCTCTTCATGCTAGTACAGAATCTCGAATTCTTGACGAAGACGGAAAATTATCTTGTGGCAACCAGTGTGGTGTGACGACAGCTGGTTGCAAGGACGGACACGGAGAAGGAGAATACCGGATGACTTTTCTTTCCTGCAACGTTATAGAGCTCGGATCATCATTCACTGGTCTGTACTGACCCTCGTCCCATCGCGTCAATAAAGCCAGCATGAGGGCCTCGAAAGAACACAAGTAACCCAATACCTGCAAGCAAGAAGACAAATAAATGACGTTTTGCACTCAACCAGTTGATTTTGGATTATGGTCAATGTAAGTCCGTATTTCCACTTACAGCTGTGGAGAGTAGTTGCGTTCTTGTGGTTTTTGGAACCCATTTATAGTGATCTTCGAAGTCGTACACTTGTAGAGCTACCAAGGATGAACATATAAGATACAGAACGCTGATGCTTACATACATAATCGCATTCTGCAAGAAATATGTACGTATGAGAAAATTAAAATGTGATTTTTGGTCGGAAACTCACGAGTTCCGCCAGTGGAAATTGAAAAAATCAACGTACAGTAGGGTGTTGTCTATCTGTCAGTCTATTTTCTGAACACAGCACAGGAAATAAAAAATTAAACTGCATATGGAAATTTTTGGATTGGTAAAAATGGAAAAGTTTTGAAGCAAACTGTGGTTGAATGGGTTCAAAATGCGCACCTAGTAAAACCAGTTTACAGCTTTCTAACAGTCATTAGAAGAAAAATCAAAGGCCTCAGCATGGCGTTCTCTTATAGGTTATGACAAAAAAAACATTCCAATTTAAATGCATTCTGAAATGCGTAAAGTTTTTAAAAGGTGAGGTAAGATTTCCTCATTCTACTGTTGGCTTTATGAAGATGACTTTAAAGAATACCCACTTGAAACTTCTATATCCCCCAGATGCTAGATTAAATGGCCAGGTTACCGAAGCTCAGTTAAGAAAAACAAAATTTCAGAATTCTTAGCATTTGAAGTGATAAATTCCGATGATTTTGTTACAATAAAATTTTTTTACATTTGATCCCTGAAGAATATTATGTCTCAATGGCTTATCGTATCAGTCATTTGTTTGTGGGAAAATTATGCTGGGATGGAATCCCACTACCATAATGGATAACAGAAACACTATTTACCGCTACAAATACCAATACCAGAAACATAATTAATACTGGAAACTTATACCTTAAAATTAACATATTGATATCAGAACCTTTAAAACAATTTCAACTCGATACCATTATTTCCCAGTACTGGCAATGCTGTAATATTCAATACCATCATTAAAATAATATCTAAATAAAAGGTTCTGATAGATGTATACGTAGAAAATTCAAATTTGTCTTTGGCCACCTTCCACTCCTGCGCTATTACTCTTTTTTTAATTTCTTAAGGCTAATATCATGTATCATCATTTCATCATTTTCAGTTGGAGAAAAAAGAAAAAAAATCAAAAAAAAAAAATACCAGGGGAGGTATTCTACTAACACTTTATCACATTTCAGCCACTTATACCATTCAAGCAAACGTTTTAACTTGGTGGATGGTTTCATGAAATTCTTACAGTACTTTACACCACATAAAACGAGACGTGAATGGCGTAAGTAACTGAAACGATGTAGTGTTAGTGGAATAGCTCCCCTGAAAAAAAATAGAACTTATAATACCACTACATAAACATCGGCCTTTCAATCATTCGTAATTTTGTAAGCAAGAAAAAAGGAAGTTTGTTACCAAAAAGTACCAAAAATGTAAAAGAATCTACGATACCACTACACAAATATCATCTTTTCATTTATTTTGTAATTTTGTAAAAAGAGAAAAGATAAAATAAATTTTTCGAAAGATACCAGCAACAAAACAGAACAACAATACCTCTACACAAATACCATACCAAATCAGAAACACCAGCAAAGAAAATTTAAAAACAAAATCATAAAAATTACCAAAATAAGTAGTAGGTACCTAACAGTAAGTGCCCAAATACCATAATAGGTACCTATCAAAACAAAATTCGGTATTGGTAAAGTATCAATAACAGAAACTAAATCGTAGTAGTATTCCGTCCCTGAAATTTAGGAATGGAAAAAATACTGATACGTATCGATAGATAAAAATATCGATATTTTGCACCACTATTTATATCACAGGCTACAAAAATTTTTAGCCCAACTTATTCGAAGCAATACTTACAATGCGATTCCAGTTGAACGGGAATAAAAATATGACATGAGTAACGTCGAGAAATAGGAAAATACAGGTAACAAGCAGGCTAAATATTGTAACAAACATCATAAATCGAATACGTCCCAACATTGGCAGCAAAAATAAATTCAGTCTGAATGTACCGGAGGTACATAGGCCCAACAAACATATCAATGACGTTACCTGCAAATTAATAAGATGCGAATTGCGTTTATATGTACGACCATAAGAAATACAAATGAAACGTGATGGCATACTCACCACTAGTAACACTCTTATGACTCCAGAAGACGATTTAATTTGAGATTCATCGCAGTATATAATTACTCCAGAGAATGCGGACTGAGTAGGGGAGGAACCGTGACAGTGATGTTTATAATTGGCGTGAGAATCCCAAGAATTAACGGTGGTTGCATCACCTGGAGTCTCCAACTCCGCGATACTACTTGCAGTTCTTCCCCTGCCCCCCGTACCACCTGTTTGACTACCCGCAATTTCGAAGTCTTGAATATCTTCTGGACGATAAGAGGACGGTTCTAGGCTTTGTATTTCCTCCAGTAATACGGATATCTCGTCACTAATGTATAAATCGGAGACGGAATTCACATGGCGGTTACTACTGCAATACTCTCGCTGCATTCCCTGTTTGAGATCATTTGATTATTATTTGAAGATCATCACATCGCAGTCTAAAAAAAATAAGGGTATTTTTAATAAATAATTAGAAAATAAATCAATAAGCTAATTCGTAGCAAAGTATAGGATGATAGTCAAAAAAACTCTAGCCCAGAAAATTGCACTAGAAAAACAGATTTTTAAAATTATTCCAACGTCATTTATCATTTTTATATTTAAAAATATTTTTTCAAATCATAAAACAAATACTGAAATGTGTAATCCCTGTTTTGCATAAATAAAATTTGTAAACCGCCATCAAATACTCGGAAGATATGAAAGTTCGAATCCCTGCAGTTTTTTATCTTTTTTTTCTATTAGACTTACGTCTCTATTAATTACGATGTATTTATTTAAAATTTTTTTCTTTTTTTTTTGCTTTTTTCAAAAACCATTTTTTATACTCTACCATTAGGTTACGGAAGAATTCATACGAAGTGACATGTTACGACTTGAACTTATTACATATAGGCTGTGAGATTTTTCGGGCAGATGTGGGGAGGCCAGTCCACGGTATGCCTTTTTGGGGGCGGTAGTGGTGGCGGGATGAAGCAGCTTCCCTTATAGAATATTCCTGTAGGACACCCTGCCATCGTCGACATACAAAGTGGTATATACCTTGGCCAAGGGTCTGTAAGATCCTACTGGTGGTACTGATGATTCTGAGAAATAGAAAAACTCAAAAAATCAAAGGTGGATCTAGGGTTTTTGTGTAGGGACCGCACTAATAATGGGCCATAGCAACGAATGGCACAGGGGGAAGCCACAGTTTCTCAAATAATGTTCTTTTTTCCCTTCAAAAAGTAAATAAAAATGTTGACCCAGAAGAGAATGTTGATTCGAAAGACTGGTTATAGGCTTACTTTTTTTTCTCATTTCGTAAATTTTGTACACTCTCTAGAATATTTCAAAAAAGTGTTGCTCTTCAAATTATAGTTTTGGAAAAGTTCTGTAAAAAGTTATTTCATATTTCACCCCTGTGGTTCTAGTGCTGTGTCAATTCTGCAGAATGGAAACTCCATAAAAATTGATATTTCAAGTGGAACAATTTAAATAACTTTTCCACTGAAAAGAAAATAGTGAAAAAATTATAAACATTCTATTTCTTTTAGAATCACAATGAATAAATGAAAATTTTAAAATTTAAAGTTAACTTGGAAAAGAGTTGGCTAAGTATTCGTAATTCAAGTAAGATCACATTATTTGAAAAAAACTGTAGTCAGGTTTGGAATTTTGAAACTTTTTGAAACTTTTTGAAACTAAACGTTTTCGCATGTTGTACACCGACAAAATTAGAGAAATGTTTTTTTTTTTTTTTTTTTTCCAAATAGAATACCCTATTACACCTATTGTTTGATCGTCTATATTTTAAATAATTAGGTACCTGCATCATTTTTCAAGAGCAACATTAAAAATTTAGTTTTACTAATAAAAATGAAACCATTTGTATTGGAGGGGGAATCCATACCAACTCCCTCTGGATCTTCCAATATTAGCAAACTGATCAGCCTCCTGAAAAAACTAGTGCAGCATTATCCCAAATCAAACAGAACAATTTTGAAAGAGCTAGAAGTACCTCAGTTTTTACCATTGATATAAACTCTCATAACCGGCTCTAAAATTGCCAGTGTTCGGCGAGGATTTGGTTCTCCCATACCTCTGGTATGAAGTGGCAGAACACGCAATTAATTCTGTAGAATTTACCTTCTGGTGAGAATACTTCCTCACGACAAGGTATTTCACACCAACTATTTTCAATTATTTGTGAGTTTTTTATTTAATTAATACGAGTGTGCTTTTATTTCTCCACTTGTCTTAAACTAGTGGCAATTTAATACTTCTTTCATACCTTTTTCTGCCGCTACAGTTAACTACTTTTTTAAAGACAAATTAATAATTTTTATCATCAGATTTCACTGCAAATGAAATCATTTTGAGTTATAACGGCGAGTGAAATTATTAGAAGAAAAGTCAAAACTGTTTTTCATGATACTTTTTTCCTTTTCAATTTTACAGTATAAATAGGGCAATACAAAAATGAAGCCCAAAAATTTCCTTACAATAAAGCTGCCTCACAATTTTTTCATAAGGTCAACAGTATGGTCGTTGTTGCAAATTATTATTCTGTGGGAATGTCTTGTTTTACATTGTCTGTTTGAAAACCTTGTTTTTGGTTTGGTATGCTTGCTTACAACCCATATTAAAAATTCAGACTTGGTCAAAAAACATAGTATTTTACTTAACAAGTTAGCAGAACAAGGGAAGCCCTGTTCACACTTGGCTGGTTTTCATGCTACTATCCAGCTGCTTGAGGTACTATTCTGTTGACAATTCATTTTTTTACTCCATTTAACAGCTTAAAGTTAACTTCAATTTGGGGGATTGCCGTATGATATTCTAATTAGTTTGTTGCAGGACTATTCGCCAAGTCAAAGTTAACTTCAATGTCTAAAATGGGATAGTGATTTTTAAGGATGGTTTATACTCGTTGATTCATTCTCTAACTTTACAGAATACAGATTGGAGATTGGAGAATAGAGATGTGAGTTTAAACCCTGCTTTAACTGTTAACAAATTAGTACCCCTAATAGCTGGTTAGTAGCTAGAAAACTATAATCAAGTGTGAACAAGGCTTAATTGTAAATGAGTTATGCTTAGTTGCAGCATTAGCCGCAGGCGAGTGCTGTAATTGCAACAAGTTAGATTATCACTTCTTTGTCCAACCAGTAGAGTATAATATTTTTTTCGATAAATCCACCAAAAAGTTATGATTTACCTATTACTTATATTAAGCGGGTAAACTTTATTTTAAAAACAAAATTTTAGAAAATAATTAACTATATTTATGGAAAGGTGAACTTCCTTGTTTGTTGCCAACACCCGTTAAATCAGCCATTTTTCATAGTGACATTTTGTCACTTGCGTATGTGTGAACAGCGTAGTGAAGAAACGAACAAAAACACAGTCAAGTAAAAGCTCCATTACTACCTACATTAATGAAGTTATGAAAATCATTATCGACTGTCCCGAATTGACTTGAAAATCTCTCACTTTTCTCACTTTGCTAACCAAACTCGATTTAATAATAAACACGTTTTGGCATGTGAATTGAGAAAACAACTTTTTTCCCACTTGGTACACGGAGAATTGTTTAAAATTATCTACTTTAGAACACTTAATCCTCCAAAAATGCAACGTAATCGGACCTATCGGACGCACCGTCCGACCAATCCGGATCAAAATCAATAGACTTTGTCTTTGTCATCGTCTAGAAACGGACGTAGCAGATTTCAAATTTGGTGACAGTCGAATATAAATTGCTACCTGTACGGGCGTTGGTAAAATGTGTAGAACGTATGAATAGGTACGTGTGTTCGATAACTAAAACATGAATTTGAGGTTTGCATGCCAAAGGTTCATTAAGGTCGCGAAACGAAAAACGAACCCACAACGTCCACGACTTCGATCATTTCGCGAGACCATTCTTAATGTGGGTATAGTTTTTCTTTCGAAAACATACGTAAAATTGAAAAATTCCCAAATTCTTGGTTTCGCATCGGTCTGATCGGCGCGGCAACGGCCACTTTGGGCGTTCGCTCGACGAGCAAATCGCCCGTCGCGTAGACGAACCGATGCAAAACGGGCGACAAAATAGCGCGGGCGGTCAGAGCGATCGACGCGAGGTGGACGATGGCGCAATCAGAGGTCGCGGCCACCGACCGCCACGTAGCCAGCGGCTCACATCGATCGCGTGAAACGGCGCGGTAGCGGTGCCGTAGCCATCGCTTACCTGCGGCACGAGTAGCGGCTGAAGAACGGCGACCGAAAGTCGAGTCGCGTTTCGCGTATTCGAAAAACACGGGCGACACGGAGCGGCGGTGCGACGCGCGGCAAGCGAATCGCTTCGGCGTCGAACGAGCCATGGGAGCGCGCGTCAGAACGCGCCGGAAACGCAGGCGGCGAGCAGCGAAATGGTCGCGGCGTCCGTCCAACGAACGAAAACGGTCGGGCAGCGCGGGTGCGGACGCGAGTGACGCGCGATGCGACCAGCGAATTACGAATGAAGACGACGCGCGACTCGAGCGAACTCGGCGAAAGTAACTTTTTTTGGACCGCGCGCACCGAAAGCGAAATATTATGGGGTAGCGAAAATATAATAATTCAAATAAACAAAAAGCGACCAGACTGGCGGCGAGAGGAGAGGAAACAGAAAGAAGATAATGTGGAAACGAATGTAGGCCGCGTTGTTTCGGCTATCGCCTATCCCACGTACAATGGGGTACTACTTATAGTCGCGGCGCACATCCGACCAAGACGGACCAAAAGGGTCGTTGCTGTATACGCGTCGCCTTCGCCTTCGCCTTCGCGATCAACGATGAACGCAGTTTTTGTAGGGGTGATCGTCGAGGGGTTGCGGTACGGTGTCGGCCATTGGGGGTGTAGTAGCAGGGGGTTGGGTGGGTAAATGCGGTGAGTCAGTAAGAGAAGAAGGGTGTGCGACGGTCGATGGTAATTCGAATTAATCGATATGCTGCGCCGTCGTTGTAACGGTCACAATCGCGTTCGCATCGCCCCCGTCGCCTTCGCCTTCGCCTTTGTTTTCGTCTTCAGCCTCACCGAAGAAGTAGACGCAGGGAGAAATTCGCAGATTCGGCGTTTGCACACATTTTTATTAGCCTAGTGCCTAAAAATGAGCTCCCTATATGACAGGACGACTGTGCTGCTTGGCTTTTGGTCGCCTTCAAAGTCGCGAGGTCGTTTACATTCAATGTACGACGCGACCCGACGATGAGAATGCGACTATTCTGCTACTGTGGATATGTACTGAAGTTATTCCAGTAATTATGACGGCGTGTTTGTAGTTAGAAGTTGGAATCACGTATAACATTCTATAAAAACCATGGAGATGTACAGTATTTAAATATGAGAAGGATCAAACTGTTAATATCGACATCTATGTCGTATCGCATATGATATCGATATTCTAAAATATCATTTTTCAATACCGATGATATTGAAATATCGTTTACATTCAGTTTTCTTGCAAAGAGGCTATTGAAATTGACCTCACGTACAGTTTAGGGGAAGGGGATGATGAAAATTTTTCGTTTCACGACCAAAAAACAAACTGTTGGCGTCATTTCTCCGTTTTGACCAAATTGTTTTGTTAGTACATAAGATATGTAGGTATATAGGTACAGAGGCGTAGTGAAAGACGTATATAAGGGGTACCTACGTAAAATAACTGTACTTAATCATATAGACAGATAGTTATTCATATCCACTATACGCTTTCTGTCGATCTCACTTTGTGGGCCCCAATGACTTCTCTCACTGCTTTACTCCTCGCTCATTCAGTATAAAATTAATTAATATAATTTTTTAATTTTCCTACTGACAACTCAGTCTGCAAATTCAATGCAAGTCATTCAAAGATAAATTTTAAAAAACATTATCAGAAAATATCCCCAGTTAAAACATACGTAATATAAAAATCAAAGAAAAACTATTAATGATTCCCTTATTCGTTTTTTAATAATTCAAATCATATGGGTATTTCAGTTTTTCTCTCTCTTCAAAATCATCCTCAGAGCTTCTGTAGCGCAGGATGAAAAGGAAGTCTCAAAGAAAGTTAATTTTATAAGTAATTCTAAGAATCAAATCTTTTCTACGTAAGCGTTTCCTACTCCTTTTCTTTTGTTGCTTTATATCAGTAAATTGAAAAAAAAAAAGAGAAAAATTCAAAATAGTTTTGGAACTGTGAGGATTTGAACTCACACCCATTTACAGCAACGAATAGTAGCATACAGCTCCTTACTAATGGACTACCGAGGCTCAAACTAAATGTGGTAAATTTGTTCCCCAACTAAATAGGTAGGTCATCGTGCAGCACCGCAATTACACAAACAAAGTGTTTTGTTCTTGTATTTTATTTCACCACTAGCTGTATCCTGCCGCTTCGCAGTGGCGGAGTCTAGTTAAATGTAATAGAAAGGAAAGAGAAAGTACAGGTTTCTAATATGTTTAATTTTGTAATGCTTGTGGGTATACATTGTGGGTATACAATATTCTTTGTTCTTCCATTGTCTGCACAGATATAGAGATTATCTGATTTGCTAACTCTGGAACAGGCAACATATAATTGTCCATGTGAGAAACAATCCCTTTGTAAATCTAAACCGCACAATTCTAAGTATTGGCCATGAGCCTTGTAGATAGTGATAGCAAATGCCAATCAAATTGGGAATTGCAAACTCTAAAATTGAAATGTCATATCAGTTGGAATCATCGGAATCCTAGGAATAAGGACATCTTTACCCTTGAAAGGTCCTATCAAGATTGTGGCTTCTATAACATTGTTCATTAATTTTTTTACTGCTAGTGGTGTCACGTTGCAAAGCTTTGGCTGGTTGATATTTCGCAACATGATAATTGGCATACCAGTTTTCAATTGCAGTACATGTGGTGGCATCGCTGGCAGGTCTAGAGAATTCAAAAACTCTGTTGAATAATGAACTGCTTCATTTCTTAACCACCATTTTGTGGCCTCAAATGGGCAAACAATTGATTTAATCAAAAATTGGACTCCAAATTTGGATTCAGCGCCCCAAATAACATATGAAATAATATATAACTCTATTATATTGGAAAACATTTTCTTAACCCCTATTTTGTGGCCTCAAAAGGGCAAACAATTGATTTAATTGAAAATTGGATCCCAAATTTTGATTCAGCCCCCAAAAAACATATCAAACTATGTATTACTCGACTATATTGAAAAACATTTTCTTAACCCCCCTTTTGTGGCCTCAAAGGGGCAAACAATTGATTTAAGCAAAAGTTGGACCTCAAATTCGAATTCAGCGTCCCAAATAACATATCAAATGATGTATCACTTAATTACATTAGAAAATATTTTCTTAACCCCATTTTTTGGCCTCAAAGGGGCAAACAATTGATTTAATCGAAAATTGCACCCCAAATTCGGAATGATCGCCCCAAAAATATATGAAACGATGTATCACTCGATTATATTGGAAAAAATTTTCTTAACCCCATTTTGTAGCCTCAAAGGGAAGAACAATTGATTTAATCAAAAATTGGACGCCAAATTCGGATTCAGTGCCTCAAAAATCATAGCAGCCGATGTACAAGTTCTAACCCACAATTTGACACTACAATAAATTAAGCCAACTGGGTATGATCGAACCCTTTTGTTTTGTTCGCACACTAACCAGATAATAAAGTTTTAGTTACGAAAATTTTCACTGGTTGATACTAAGGAAGTCTCACTTTAAAAAAAAATGTGAATATTGTGTGCCATTCAAGACCTGCTTGATGTGTATTTGCAGCAAATTAGATGATCCTCGTGTTATAGTTACCAAGGTTAACAAACAATGCCGATTTAAAACAAAAAGTTGGCTGGGATGGTGGTTGAGGGGAATGACAGACGACTTAAAAAATTGTATATTTTTTTCAAAAGTTATAAAGTGAGTAAGTTTCATTTGTACAAATGAAGACGTAAAAATTACCTCCTTAAACTACTCAAAATAAAGTTTTACAGCCAGTCAGAAATAGGTACATGGTCAAAATCAATATAATGGCTTAAATATCAAATTATCTTAGTTTTTGTTGTTTCTGAAGTTAGTACACTTATTTATATTTAAAAAATTAGAAGTAAATTAATCTGGTGGCCAGCCTTTTTTGTAAAAGTACCACCAAGCACAAAAATATAGGTATGTGTACAAAAACAAAACGAATTTCGTAAGATATTTCCTTTTCTGTAAAAGTATTACAAAATACAAAATTATAAACATGTATTCATAAACAAAACAATTTTTTTAGGTATTTAAAACATTTGAGAGCGCATTGCAATTTGTAAAAAAAAATGAATGTGAATATTCTGTTCCATTTAGCATTTACAACCCCCACGGACGCGTATTCGTGCAGCTATTATAGTTACAAAGGTTCAAGGTCGATGAACACTGCCAAAATTGAAAAGTGGGTGGGGACAGTTAGATAATGTTGCAAAAAGTACGTTTGTGCAAACAAAGACGTGTTTTGGTAGATTTATGAGTTGCGCACCCAACAAATATTTATAATTTTGCCCCTAGGGGGTCTACGAACCTTCGAGTTGGATAAGAACCTTCCCAGAGACAACACAAATAATTCCTCAAAATTTCAAAATAATCGGTGAAAAACTTTTGGAGATCCTAGGTCTCTAACATACGGACATTACATTTTTATTTAGATTTACCTGGAATTACTTCATTTTTGATGAAAACTGATGATAGAAATGAATTTGTAATTGAAAAATATGGTGTGTCACCGCTGAAAATTTTTATCTAAAGTCATTTGTGTTTGAAATAATTGAAAAATCAAAAAATGGCGAATTGCTGTTTTTTGAAAAACTAATGACTGTAAAAAAATTATTTCTGGTTGATAATTTTTGCAAATTTTCTACCTTTTCAAACAGCATCAACACCAGCTTTGTAGGTTAAATAGTGGCTGAAAAATTGTGAAGTGAAAGAAGAGAAGTGTTTTTCAAAATTAAAATGGGAGAGTTGCAAAAATGAAAAATAAATAAACCAAAACTGTGATTTAATTTTATTAAATAATGCGATTATTCCTTAATTCTTCTTGCTGAAACTGCTACAGTCAGACTAGTCCAATGGTACTTAAACAAAAACCAACCAATTACATTTGCTAATTTCAGTATCTCAACCGAACTTATCTAAGGGGGAGTGTTTCAATTTAAGAATTCAATTTTACAAGCAGTGTGAAAAATTTTATGTTTTTTCTGTTCGAAAACATGAGTATTTTTGTAGTTTTTTTTTGGAGCCTTGGAAGTGAGTTTGATTCCCCCCTCCTAGGTGGATATGGCCCTGAGACTAAACTTATTTGGCACTACTCTAATGAATGTTCATTTTCAAAGCAGTAACAAGTTCTGAAGTTGAATAATTTTGTATTTTTGACCTATAATTTTTTGCCGCTCCTAAAAATACAATTGAGGATTGTATCCCATAAAAGTACCTTCAGAGCACCCTTGAAATTTGGTAAAAATGTTGTGAGCCTTCAGTGCCTGGTTCCCTAAAGAACCATAAAAGAACACTAAAACTTTAACAATAAAACATCAATAAATTTACATGTTTGTCTAAGTTGTCGATAAGTAGCAGGCAATTATATTAAAGCAATTTTTGAAGTGAAACTTCCTCAGTGTCAGCAGCAAAATGAATCTTATCCTAATTATTTCAAACAAAACAGTAGAAAAATTAGACTGGGGGCCGAAATCCAGAACCAATACACGATTCTATGATAAAATTTATTTAACTGGAAATAACAAGATATATCACATTATCTCGCACATTCTCGCATTCTAATGTGCAACTCCCAGCAACTGCCTTAGTCCAGTCACTTGATGGCCTATGATGCCGTGTTGCCAAATGTCATACACACTACCAGATACAAAACTCATGGGCAAGCCCACAATTACGAGGATGGTATTCACAAAGTTAGCCTTTAGAGGTTGACTTACAGTCTTCAACCCTTTTGGGTAATAAAATAACAAATACGTATAAAAAATTATTGTTTATTGCATAAGAAACAAACAAAAATGTATTTTCAGTTCAACAAAATTGAAAACAAAAACGATATCGAAATATTGTAAAATTAAAAGTAACATTTTTACTAATTATTGTCCTAGCGTGATTGTATTCTCAAACCGCCAGACTAGTTTTCAGTTTTAGGATCTGGATGGCTGAGCCGAATTGATTCTGAAAGGAAGAATGAGAAATTAGCGAGTTTAAACAGAACTTTCGATAAATTAAGAAAAAACTATCTTCAAATTTAGTAAGGTCGGATCGATTGATCCGCTGTCATCTATCATTTGCTTTTGGTAGTAACTGCAAAGGTGAGATTACAGAACTAGATATGAATCAAGTAATGTAATTCAACATTATTTTAATTAGTAACGTTACTGAAACAGTACCAAAATACTGTATATAGTGAAATAATGTTATTGTAACTTTAGGTACTGAAAATTTTAATAATGTTATTAACACAATAACGAAAACAAAATTAGACAGAAAATACCATAAATAACAATGCCATTGTAATTTTCCAAAATACCATTACCACAACAAAAACGATACAATCTTGCTTTGTTTACGTTAAATCTAAAAAGTCAATTTTTTCCATATTTTTCTACCTAAAAGCTGTTAATTGTACGTATGTCTTATTAGTACTTCAGACCTTTGATAGACTTTTTTTTTCTTAAAAAAAAACTGGAAGATTTCACTTTCAGTTGAAGTTTAATTTTATCCAGGTGCTACAAAGAAGAAAATTTGAATTATGTAAAAAAAAGTTCTCGCTCAACTCCGAATTTATGGGAGGAGAAAGTCTCTATCGTACCTAAGGTCTCAGTTTAACTTTCCCAAAATTGTGATATGCAATAACAAGAGACATACAACTAAGAAGATATCAAATGTTCCATATGCGTTGCAGTTTAAAAATACGTGAAAGTTAGAAAAACAACAATTTGAATTGTATATTCTGCCCATCCAAAACCGTGCATATTTCTCAGATATCTCCATACAAATATGCACAGACTACTAAGCGACAAACACTTGAGCTATAACAAATACTGGAATTCGAAACGTGTTATAATATTCTATCTTTGACATGTTTTTGATGGAGCGTTGGACATATCTTTAGTTGTATGTCTTTGGCAATAACCCACACAACACTTGGCCTAGAAAAATATTTGAAACGAACTTTGGAATCCAATTTTCCAACTGTCTTTAGAGCTGTTAAACAGTAACTTGTTCATATTTGGTGCTCACTATTGTTTTCTAGCGCCTCACCACCAGGAGTGAAATAACGTTTTGATTTCGTTTATGTTAATTGTAAATACCTACAATTGATGAAACGTCTTAAGAAAAATTTATTGAACTCCTAATAATTCGTCGTGTGCGTTCATAATAATTTGAAACAGCAAAATACTACCTGTAGACGAATACCTACTGGAAAATTATGTAAGTATGATAGTATGCTGTGCTTCAAGAATTTTTCACTCAAATTCAAGACTCCAGACGTAAAGTATTCCTACACTTGCCTCATATATATGGCGGTAAATACAATAAGTTTAAAGTTATAACCTATGGGTACCTACCTCTGTATTACGAAGCAAACATATAATATTGCAATTTGGTAGCTTTTCGATCAAAAGTGGAACAGCAGCTCATCATCCGGCTAACCTTCAAGAAACGTAGGCTCTTCCATATTTTTCCGCTTTCTGTAATTATAAGTTTATCCATGTCTATCAATATTTCGTGGGTTAGAAAATAATTTTAAAGATATGAAAAGCCCAACTCATAGTTAGTCTGTGAAAAGAAAATTACTGCGCAAACTTACCTACTCTTTCGTGTTTTGTTAATTGTTATTTGCAAATGATTTGAAAACTTGGAAAATAAAATTCAAAGTCTGTGTTACAGGCTCACAAACAGTTTGTGACCATGTCCAGCAAAAGAGCACGCTTAGTCAATTATTGACCTATTTCGAGAAAAACTCTGAAATTCCAAATTACCTACGTAAGTCGGACGTACCTAGTTAAACTTGAGATAGGCATAGGTACGTATTTTGTGTACCAACCAACCAACCAAAATTTTCATAGAAGCTGAGTTGCCCGCAAGTATAAATTAGGTATTCAGGGTAATAACGAAATTGATATAGGTACTCTATTCCAAATGAGAACAACGTGTTGTCATGTGAGCAGCTTTGAGTATGCAATTACACATACATAATGAAGTGGCATTTCTCGTAATTTACCATTATCTTCATGCTTGTCAACATGATTGAACTTTTCAGCGAGTATTCTGCGTACTTGTTATCACAAAATGTATATTTATCTATATAATAAAATTCAATCCCAGTTTTTGTATATTTATCCGTGTTTTTTGCAAAATTCACATTTTAATTTTGAAAAAAAAACTACTCTTCTCTCACTTTTCGATTTCTCAGCTACTATTTAAGCTACAAAGCTGGGGTTTGTACTATTGAAAAAAGGAGAAAATTTCCTGGAGTTCTCTAATATAATTTATTTTTTTTATCGCCATTAGTTTTTAACAAATCGGCCATAAAAAAAGTTGCAAATTAGTGAAAAATATCCGGTTTTTTAATTTGCCATTTATTTCAAAAACTAATGATGACAGATAAAAATTTTCAGTGATGACCCACCCACTTTGTAACGACAAATTCATTTCTATCATCAGATTTCATCTAAAACTAATTTATCACCAGATAACGATGGGAGAAAATACAAGAATAAAACAAGGTGCTCTACGTATTACTATATAAGTACCTGGTTCATGGATGTGGAAAAAGAGAAAATGTTGTTAATTTTAATCAGACTGGAAAATTACAGTAATATTAGGTACAAATTTGAAAATATATAATAATTCATGATTTAATAGTTAGTTTAATTTCCTATTTGAGTATAAGAGAATTTTTTTTTTAAATTGGTTTTTTATGAGAAGCAAGTAGTTCCACATCCTAACTTTAGAAGGTTTGTAACTTTTACTATGAAAGTATGAAAAACTGAAGTGATGAAAGGATTTTTCCAATATTTGGCATGATTAACTTACCTACTGCAAAACTCACTAAAACAGTAAAGAAAAGTTTTAAACAGTATTGCTCATTGCACATTGGAAGAAAGAAAAGTGTAGGTAGTTACCTAAAGTGCACTTCAGTATTAAAAAAAATTGGTCAAAATAACCAGATGTCTATAATAATTTAGCTGTATAATCTGTTCAGTATAGACTTTAAGATCCAGTAGTTTACTCATAGCTTGTTTGTTCTTTACCGGTACACATATATTAACAGTTTGTATTTTTGTTTAATGTTTTGATTTTTATTGATAAAGAAATTTGTTTGAAAATTGACTTTTTTGTTATTGTGAACTTAGAATTTCCTAAAGAAATTTTTAGACGATGGGCGCTAGATTTAGTTTCTGCCTGCTACCAACATTATCCTTGAATCGCTCCTGGTCAATCTGACCTAACAAATGAAGCTTTTGACTGGACACTGTCACAAACTACAGATGTTAAACAGTTCTGCCTTTGTTAATTAGCCAAAAACATAACAAACAAAACATAAAACTAATTTTTTCACTCGCAGCGCGGGTTGATTTCATAAACCAGATTACCTGATAAAATCCTCACAAATAAAAAATATTGTTTCAAAATAGTCGTCTGAGTAGGGATCATTTCTGAAATTTTAGAACGAAAACTGTGACATCAAAATAATGTTGTTTATGGTTATATATTTTTAAATTGTTTATTCTCTTATTTTCATAATAGGCTGCAGTTATAAAAATATATTAGCTGTACGTAGTATGATAGACTCGTAACGTAATTAGTACGCCTAAATGTCGCTAATATTCTTACTTACAATTTTTTATTGTTGAAGCACATGAAGGAAGACAGCCATAAGATGATAATAACGCCAACGCATACGAATGGTATGAAGATAAATAGTGTTACAATTCCATGAACTGGCGCTTTTGGAAGTGCTTCTTTAACCATTAACAATTCCGCATTGTTGCTGAGCATACTTTCCTTAACATTATTAACTGCAGAACTGCAGTCATCAGCCACCAATGACAAGGATTGGTGACACTCGGTTAAATTGACCTATTACGCGTAAGGAACTTGCGATTAGGTCGGTTTATTTTTTTAATATCGATACTGATTTTTGGAATAATTTAGGAAAGGTGAAGGAAAAAAACTGTTGGAAAAGTACATTTCAGAAAAACGTTACTTCAAATTTGGTAACATGGTATGTATTGACTATTAATATATTATTTCTCTAGTTCTAAAGCTTCAAAAACTAAATCAATATTAAAGAATAATTTGTCTTTTGTTCTTTTTTTGTTTAGTTTTTGAACGAGTATCTGCATCATAGATGCTGCTATTTGTCTTCCCAAGATATTCATTGATGGATTTTTCTGTTTTTTTTACCAAAGTCTCCCAACATGAATTTTTAATTCAGCTGCTCATACTTGAATTCTAGTAATGCACTCAACCTAACAGACCAACTAAGATTTTTTTGTAAGTAAGAATAATTATTTCATATTCGGTACCTTAGGCAGAGTGCACAGAATTATCTCGAGTCAAAAAAGTACCTATATGTGACTAAAAATTGACAAAAAAATAAATTTTTAAATAAATTTTTTTTATTTTCATTTAAACATTATCGTCTAAATTATAATTTATTGTGAGAAAAAGCAAGAAAAAAGTGAAAAACAAATTTTTTTCTGAAAATTTGGATACTAATAGTATGTGGAAAAACAAAAAGACAGTCAAATGCCTATTTCGGACTGAAAGAAAGAGTTCTCCTTTTTTCTTTGTCCAAAATGATAGTAAATACTCATAAAAAGAGAGTATATCTGTTCACCCTGACCTAAGGGTTGTAATACTAATGAGAATAATACATAACAATGATGGCAATAAAATGAAAAAATTAATTTTTTTAAACTGTAGACATATATATATGCTAGTCTATGTTTTAAACAGATCCATAGGCTTACTACCCTACTATAGTATAATGGGGTATGTACGGCTATAATTTACTTACCAGTCTGAATGAGCACCAGTCAATTATAAAATTTTTGGGACGAAAGAATCTATCTACAGTGATTCGTTTATGAATAAATGAAGGGCAGTGTTTTGCTAAAGGCATTGTTTCATTTTGTAAATCAAGTAATTCTTCAGAAAAATCAGCTACACTCCCCAAATGTACTATAGTTCTAAAACAAGAAAGTATGAAGGAAAGAAGTTAGTTAAAATAATTAAATAAACTTGGTTGGAGACTAACGGCTTTAACAAAAATTAACTAGGCTTTGTTTGGAGGCTAACAGTGTTAACAAACTGTCAAAAAACTTGTAGTATCAAATTTGGTCACTCACAATGCAATATTTAATAGAATTACTTGGACACATTTACTGCATTTAAAGAAAGCATATTCTAGCTTTGTTCTTATGCTAACTGTAAACTGTAAAGACCAGATTTTCGTTTTTATTAACTGTTAGAAAAGTAAAATGTTTTTCTGCAAGCATCAGAACACTTTTTTTTTCATCAATGCCATCAGTTTTTTTCCATTTTCTCTCCCAACTACATTTTTGAATTTTTTTTCATAAGAAAAATTTTTGATGACAAAACATTTTTATGGTGTATTTATTTTTTTCCTTTTTATATAAATACCTTCCACTTGAGTATAATTTTATTTATGCTGTCATAGACTAACATAAGGGTTTTACAGTTGTGTGTCCTAGATAGTGATATTTGAAGGTGCAGTTTATCCAGCGGTTCTTGATAACATTCCAAAATTGTGCGGATAATAATATTGTAGATCTGACCAAGCAGATATGTGCAACATATTAGCAACAATATAATATATTACAATACTTAATTATGTTATGGAAAAACTGCGATATACATATATCACAATTTTTATACCTATCATTTTTTAGCTATAATATTTATTATATCTCATATCTGGATATTTGTATCACCTAATAGAAAATTTAGTACTTAATAATTTTGGTAGATAGAATTTATTACACTTTTGATGTGGTGATGTCATAATTGTGGATTTAAAAAATTTAGAAGTAACATGAGGGGTTTGAATTATAGCCAGGTTATTAGCAGGGACAGATGACACTTGTAGGGGATGATAACATGATATTATGGATTCAAAAATTTTAGGCAGAAACTAAAAGAGTACTCTGAGAGATGTGCTGGTGATTGACAAGGGGCTTGTGGGTACCCTGGCCTTTTATTGCACATTTTTCACACAAAAGTTTGACTCGCCCATTGACTAATTCTCCATGTTTTTGTTGAATAGTTGAAATTGATGATGATCGTTCTTGCATTCCGCTATTAGCATCCGAACAAAGCTTATACCAACTTATTTATCAGTAAACTGGTATCTTACCCAGCAGTTTCATCTGGATTCAAAGGTAACTGATAACCTAAGCTTTCGGCTGCAGCCAAAAATGTTACGAACAATTTTCCTTTGCTTGTCTTCCAGAAGTATTCTTCGAAGATGTTTACTAAATTATTTTGGTGACTTTGGGTCAACATTTCTTCGATGTCTAGATTGCTAATTCGCAGGTGAATTTCAGTTTTTGCAAACTCTATCGAAATAAATTAGTGGTGCATTACCAACACTGATTAAGCTGTTAAAATAGGTAGGTACACAAGTGAAAATAAAAATCTAAAAATGTATATTACAATAATTTCTCACCATCAATGTAATTGAACAAAATTTTCAGTTTGAAATGTTGGTTATTGAAACTGCGTAAACTAGTTATGCTGACCTGTAACTAATGAACACGAACAATCGGTCACAATATTTTCTCTTACCAAATAAAATTTTTTATAAAATAAGGTGATAAAGGGTAATAAACCTCTAGTATCTCCACATTCAAGTCTTTCGGTGCTGCACCAAATATATAGAGACTTTTATTATTTTTAATATATTTTATATATAACCAGGGTGGAATATCAGGTCCTTCCATGCTGGTAATGGTGTAATGGAAGTCACTATCCCAGTCTGTAATTAAAAAACGAAAGTTTAAAATTTCTATGCGATTCTATTTCACAAGTCAAGTTTATATTTTTAACTACATTTCTACATAGATTTCAGTCATCTCAAGTTTTGGTTGATCAATTTGTACAAAGTATTATCTGAAGCAACGATAAAGTCGACATCTAAGGTGAAAATGACAATGTATTTATATAAGTATTTCAGTAGATATATGTACCTTTTTTGTTACAGCTCGACACGTCTGGCCAAATTTTTTGAACGAATAACTGAGTAATATTAACATTAATTTCCATTTGGTATTTACATGAGTTATTAACATCGTCTAAGCTTTTAGATACATGAACTAAGCAAAATATACACACTATCAATAAAATTCTAATCATATTGTCAAAAAATAGAATTGGCAGGAAATGTTTCAAAAGTGATACTTCAGCTCCTCCGACAGCTAAGTTCAAAAACTGCGGATGATTGAAGAATTCATTTATTTATTTGTCGAATTCTCCTCATTCCTCATCTGTGAGCAAATGAAATGAAAATGTTGGCATTGCCAAGAAAATTCCACTTCTGTATTTCAAATAATAAATTTTACATTCAACTTTCAACAGGTACTTCATCTTATAATTTGGACTTGTTTCACAGATGCCTGTGTCATGAATACACCCACGAGTCCTGTGTGCACTAGCAATGCGCAGAGGACTCAACATGACTGGAGATACTGGGCTGAGGCGACGCTAACAGTTGTCTTACAACTAGGCACGAGCTAAGGTGTGGACAACAGATATATTTTATTTGTCCTTGCGACTTAAAACGAACTTATAGAAAACTACTACCACTACATGGTAGCAGGAGCAAAGTGTTTTTCACTGGACCTTGAATTTATTAATTCGTTTTCATCGAAATTTGATTTCGCAAATTGAAATTTAATTTCGCAACTCGAAATTTAATTTCGAAACTCGAAATATTATTTCAAACATCGAAATCTCTTTTCGGAAATCAAAAATTAATTTCGGATCAAAATACGAAAAACGGAAGAATTCATTTTTGCGGCCCGACATACGGTTCGAATCGAACTGAATTTGCTAATTGCTTCCACTTGGAGATAACTCTCACCCGTACATTGTACGCAGTTACCACAGTCTCAATAAGAATTAGCCTGACAATTACACTCAGACTTAAACATTTCTACTGACTTGGGACTGAACTCGAACCTCTGCCCGGTGATCGAATACCCGATCACAAAGGGCAGAGTAGCTGCCTGGATTGAAATGCTTCGAGACTGCAAACAATACCTACTGCCAGGTAACCTGTTTGATACACAACAACCAAAATTACCTGCACCTGATCCTAAATTACCTGTAACATTACAGACAACTGCAGCTTTAAACGCAGACACCATTAATCTCATTGTGCAGCAACGCCGAGAGGATGAGAACCCGAGTTCCAACCACTCAGAAACTGGAATTCCAGTGTTAAGTAAGTGTTTATCATTTTTCAATACTAAAGATATTGACAGTCATTTCTTAACGTTTTCATCGTACATTCTTGCTCCAAATGCAAATGAACCAGTCAAAATAAATGGCTTTTTGATTGCGGAAGCAAACATAGCTATATGTTTTACACATATGCCTATGAACACCCTAGACAAAACTTTTCTGAGTATGCAGAAACAATCAAATTTTGTGGCCTAGCTGGACAAATGCCAAAATAAATTTGCACACAGATTGTAAAATTTGAATTATTTAAACTCGATGGAACTAAGGTTCAAATAGAAGCCAATATGGTACCACATATCGCGAATAACCTTTCCGAATTTGATTTTGATGAATTTAAAAATTATTACCCACGATATTCCAATATCGATTTCTCAGGTTTGGATCGAGAATCTACGATTCATTTATTAGTTAGTAATAATTATATGTGGTCATTTATAAAGCACATTAAACATTTGTCACCAACCCAAACCCTAATTGAAACTGATTTCGGAAACATGTTAGGAGGATTTTTAGGAAAACCAACCATATTTGACGCATTCGAACCATCATTCTTTACATCCCCAGAAAGTATCGAAAATTTCTGGAAATTAGATACATTAGGGATTGAAACTAAGAACTTAGTTGAGGATGATGCTGAAACTGAAGTACTGCACTTATTTTATAAAAATATAAAATTAGTGAACAAAGATACCAAATTAGGTGGTTATACAAGTATAGCCCACCATCCTTAGTCAATAACAGACAACTAGCCTTTAAATGATTAGAGAGACAATTGTCAAAATTGCAGAAAAATCCAGAATTTTTCATAAGATACGATCAGCATTTTATCTCACTAATCGATTCATAGATGATTTAACCTATCGAAAATGATAGACCCGTGGAAATGGTACATTACTTACCACACAAGGGTGTCTACAATCCAACAAAAAGCACTCCACTCAGAGTAGGTTATGATGGATCAGTCAAAACAAAAAAGTCTAACCTATCCTTAAACGACTGTATGCATAAAGGAAAAGTATTATTAGCTGATCTAATAGCAATGCTCGTGAGTTTTTGTAAGAACCCTTACGCAATAATCTCTGACATCAAAAAAGCGTTTCTTCAAATTGAATTGCACCCAGATGACAGAGATGTCACACGTTTCTTATGGATCAAAAATCCTAACAATCCCATGAACAATAATAATTTAGTAACATTTCGATTCTGCCGTGTTCCATTTGGAATTATTATGGCACCATTCCTACTTGCTGCATTGCTATTACATCTTTCTGATTGGTTGACATGGAGTTCCATGACAAGTTCTTAGAACGATTTTACGTTGATAACTTAATTGTTTCCGTACCAACGTACGAAGAAACAAAAGAATTATACATAAAATCAAATAAACTATTCAACAATATTTCCTCGGAACTTGCCTAATGGGGCACCAATTGCAAACAACTTAGATAAGATTTTAACCCAGAACATGCATTAAGCAACCCAATTATTAAAGTACTTGGCTTGTACTGGGATATGGACCACAACGTACTTTACATGCCCAAACCAAATCCATTTACATCCCCATGGACAAAACACACATTCCTTAGTGTACTATCATCATTCTATGACCCTTTAGGTTGGTTTGCACCAGCATTCGTTCCATCAAGAATGTTCATGAAAGTACTTTGGTCCAAGGGATTGAAATGGGATCAAAAAATCCCAGAAGATCTCGAACCAACAGCTACTGAAATAATTAACGATCTCAGCAGTAGCCTCAACTACTGCATACCTAGACAATTCTATTTAGGAACTTATGACCCAAATACCTGTCAGCTACACGTCTTCGTAGACACATCGCAGATAGCTTACTCCATGGCAATATATATCAGATTTAGAAACACTAAATCAAATTGCCATGCAGTAAGATTTGTAACAGGAAAATCACGCGTAACACTTATGCGACCAATCACAATTCCTAAACTCGAATTGATTGCAGCACTCATAGGTGCACGTGGACTACGTTCCCTAAGTAAACCACTTGGTTTACAGAATGCACCAACATTCTTATGGTCTGATAGCAAATGTGTTCTCTCATGGCTGTTAGAAAGAAAAGTCCACCCACAATTTGTAAAAAATAGAGTTGACAAAATAAAAAGCATAAAACCCGTCAAATACCGATATATCCCATCAACAGACAACCCAGCTGACATTGGCTCATGTGGTTCCTCTATCCACGAACTAACCCAATCACTCTGGTGGTCTGCTCCAACTTGGCTATCCCAAGATGAAAATTCTTGGCCAGAAACCGATTTAAATATAATCGAAAGCCTACCAGACAAACCAACAAAAATAGATACGCCTGTATTTCAAACAATGAAGGAAGTATTATCATCTTCTTCCAAACATTCAACATCAATAACAATCGAGGATGAATCAATTTTTGACAAACGTCTTTCGGCCAAACACTTAAGGCAGATGAAATCAGCAAAAAGATTCATCCCACACTTCTTCATTGGCCCAAACACAGACCAATGTGTACACACCGTTCAATATAGATATCACAAAATTCAATATCTTATTTAAACCCGTAGGAACATTCTTACAATGTATAGAAGCCATACGCCAATTTAGCAAACAGCGAATAAGGAGAAAAAGACTAATTTCACCTTATGAATCTTTAGATTTCATCTTTCATTTTGCCCTACTCTGTTTCATCAGAGCTGACCAAAAGAAATACTTTGGAAAACTACTCGAAGTATTAGAAAAATGAGATCACCCTCTGTATATATTGCACAAAAAATTTCATATCCTGATTGATACATCTGGGATATTACGTACAGTAAATTATCTACCCGGTATCGATTACGCCCGAGATATGCTATCACCAATCCTGATGCATCCTAAATCTCATTTAACAAAATTAATTCTGATGCATACACATTTGAAAAACGTACACTCTGGTACGAAATTCACTATAGCCGACTTTAGAAGACACTACTTTGTACCAACGTCATTAAAAGTGTTACCTCAAATTCTAAAGAAGTCATGTGCACTATGCAAAAAAGCTGAAACCAGACCGTTTAAGCAACCAACATTTTCAGCACTACGAGACTTCCGTCTGGTACCTTTTGTGAATCCATTCACCTACACAGGTGTGGACATCTTTGGCCCATTCATGGTATTTGACAAATACCTGCCAAAATTGAAAGCACAGTTGGAAACACCAACTACACCACCCATTAAAAATTGGGTATTAATCTTCACATGCCTGTCCACCCGAGCAGTGCACCTACTCTCAGTATCAAACTTGACAACTGAGGACATTTGGACAGCGTTCTTAACATTTTTTGCTGATAAAGGCACACCCAAAGTTATCCTATCCGATAACGCAGCGCAATTCCACTTAATTGCAACATACTTACCAGAGTACTGGAAAACATTCACTGAAGAACAAAAAATCAAACCTAGCTTAGATGAAAGAGGCATTAGATGGCACTTCATCCCAGCTAAGGCACCATGGTATGGTGGAGTTTACGAATGACTAATTGGCATTATAAAACAAGTATTTTATACAGTCCACAGACGCCACTCAATCTACAAACATACTTTTCAAGTGAGCTTGAAAGACATACAAACAATGATCAATAGAAGACCACTGTGCCCATCTCCAGATGAGCTAGATCAGTTAACATTAACACCCGCACACTTCATGTGGGCAAACTTAGGCTACCTAAGCAACCCGATTAATGAATCAAACAAGGATCCAACTCCTACAGCAAAACAACTCATGGACATTTGGAAACTCAACCAAGCTTACCTAATGAATCTTTGGTTAACTTGGAAGAGACAATACCTCTTATACCACCAACCACACTCTCCAACCCAGGGCGCACGGTACTATTCGTACCAAAAGTAAACGATATAGTACACGTTTTGGACTACATATCCAAACCTGGCATATACAAACTTGCGAAAATCATTGATTTAGAGAAATCTCATGACGGGCAAGTCTGTCATGCAAAAATAGAATTCTCCAGCAAGCAAACATCAAGACCTCTCAAGTTCTTGGCTCCATTGGAGTTAGATGATAGAAATGTCGAAAAAACCGATACTTAGTATCGTACCTCCAATAGATTCCCCCTGATTATGACAAAAATAGACTGGTCTGACAAGCCAAATTACTGACTTTAAGGTACGCCATAATTGGACATTATACTCCTAAAAAAGGTATAACTACGATTTTTTGGCACCTACTATTATTGTCATATGCTTTATAAAAGGCTACGGTTAATAGGTGGCAGAGTGCACTACTTAGCATCATTGATGTTTCTACGACTCGCTAATTCCCAAATATTCCCTTACAGAATCTGTGATCTATGGCCAATAACTCGTTCTTTCCTCTTAAGAATGCAGCGTCTGGCGGTTGAAATGAACTTTTGTTGAAAGTCTCGTTTGGGTCAAATTCCGTTACACCGTAACGTCAGAAAATAAAATATAATAAAATGTTGTTCATATTTTAATTATATATTTCTGTACATATCTATTTTGTCATGTTCCTATTTTTGTTATTGTTTTTCTTTTGTAATAAAATAACATTTCATATAACATGCATGTCTAATCTTTATTCCAGATTTTAGAAGAATCTTCGGAGGTGACCACCGAAGGCCACCCAGGAACACCGCCCCCAGTGTCATGGCTACACCCACGAGTCCTGTGCGCACTAGCAATGCGCAGAGGACTCGACATGACTGGAGATACTGGACTGAGGCGACGCTAACAGTTGTCTTACAACCAGGCGCGAGCTAAGGTGTGTGACAACAGATATATTTTATTCGTCCTTGCGATGTAAAACGAACTTATAGTAAACTCCTACCACTACAGCATGCAGTGAATGGGTAGAATGATCATGTGTTTCAGTAAGCAGAGTTGCGAACTTCAGATTCATGAATGTCTCTCAATATATAAAGGTTAATTTTTCTGTTCAATTCTATCATTAGTTTCAAATCGAGGCACAAAGTATAAAATTTTATAATTTAAAAAGTTTTTCCATTTTGCTGGTATGAATAATGTAATTGTTTTATGCGTGTATTTTTGATGTTTAGGATTGCAATTCACTGATTTTAGGCAATGGCAACATAACAATATCACTTTGACCATACAGTCAAAGCAACATCGTGTCAACTGCCATTTCTCAAAAGGCGGATTTAAAAGTGTTATTTGTTTCAATATAATTGATAATCTTTGAATATTGAACATATCGATAGTGCATTAAAATTATCGATAATTACAATTATTTTTGCAACCACAACTATAAAGAAAAGAAAGCTGAAGAAATTTGGGATCTGTAAAATGTAAATTTGAAAAGTAAGATTAACATTCGTTTCCTGGCTAAAAAATTAATTATGAGGTATATTATAAATGCATATTTGATCCTGCATTAGCCTACCAACTTTCTTTCTTTTTTTCACCAACATTAGATGATGTACTTAAAAAAGATGCTGAAATTTTTCCACCCATCTTCCAGAGTGCAAGGTGAGGAGTGACAAAAAATGTACTCATTCTCAGTTTAGAAGACCAACGAAATAAAAACTTGGGTATTTACAAGCAACTGTGGTGATAAACGTAATCTTCCATTAATTTTGTTAATTCAGTTTTCAATTGTTCATTTGGTTTAAAAACAAAAAATACACTTCATTAAAGTAGATGTTAAAATTGATACCTAATTCTAAGTATTTTAATTACAAGTAATCTTGACTCATAATGAATTGAAAGGTGGTAAATTTGTCGGATGAAAACTAGCTATTGATAAAAGTTAGGGAAAACAAAAATAGAATAAAACTAAAATAAAGACAAGTGACGTTATCTATCAAAGTTTAAAGTAAATATTTTGATTACTACAATACTTTCCCTTGTTTACTTTAAAATAATAAAATACAAATAAAAATTATGAAAGTCTCATTTTATCACAAACAATTCTTAATAGAGTACAAGACAACAATTTTGTAAAAATATCTACGACTTGATGTTCTGAAGAAACTTTCTCAACTATCATCCTTCCTTTGACAATGTGCTCTTGAATGAAGAAATGGTTTCTGTTGATGTGTTTTATTCTATGATGATTTTCTGGATTTTCTGTCAGACAAACCACAGTAGCATTATGAATCTGAAGAATAGGAGTTTCTTTCAGTTGAGTAATTTTTCAAAGATAACTTCTTTTAAAGCTTCAGTAGCTGCCACAATTTCTGGTTCACCAGTTGAATCTGTGATTGACTCCTGGCTCTGACTGAATCAAGAAACAGTATAACTAATACACCTGAAGTTTAACAACCCGTTTTGGAGTATCGTCCAAAATCAACATCATTGTATAGCATTCAAGTATGCCATTTTCTCCACCATGTTAATAAATGATTCCTTTTCAAGTAGTGCTCGCTATGCACTGGAACACTCTTTTGAGTCAAGCAGCATCTTCAACTGAGGGATTTTCAAGTGATTGTGAAAGAAAACTTACGCTAAAGACCAAGTGTGCCAGCAGCTTGGCTAAAGGGAAAATCAGGTTCTCCTTCAGTGGCTTTCCATGTTGTGGATGTTTCTGGACTTGAAAGTATTGGTGTTGATACTGGTTTACATCTGTTGTAGTTAAAATGCTCTAGTATCTTTTCAGCATGAGATTTTTGGCTGATCTTGATATCACCACTCTTTTTTTTTCAATTTCATGATTCAAATAATACGATGTATATTTTGAAACAATTTTGAATTCAGCACTCAAATACTTTAAAATTCCTAAAAATCTTGTTAATTTGTAGCTGCAATAAGACCATCATTGACATACAGAGTTGATACAATCTTCTCACTCTTCTTTGAATCATACACACATGGCTCTTTTTGACTAAATCTGAACCCCAATGAAAAAAGATACTTGCTATGTTCATTCCAGCACCTTGGCACCTGCTTGAGTCAATAAATATTTCTTTTAACCTTATAGACTCTGCTAGTACCATCATCCTATCCATCTAGTAAGTAGATTCTTTCTTCCAGTTCTCTGTAAAGAAAAATTGAAGACACATCAACCTGAGTGATAGCATTAATCATTGTCATAGCCAACTACAAATCCATTTTCAGCTTTTTTATCTATTGTTGATTTCTTGGAGCTAGAATGTAGAAATAACATGTTGAACTAATGATTCTGAGAAGTTCTATGCAAGATTTCTTTTGCATCCAAGGTTCATAAGGACTGCATCCATCTTCAGATGATTTTCCTGTTCTATTCAGCCCATATATAGCTGACATAACTAGTTTAGCCCATATAGCATCAGGAAAATTTACATTAGGGTTTGAGTACTTGAATGTTCTAGCCATCTCAATGATAGTGTGATTCGCTCTTTCACTACCATTATTTTGTTCAGGCATCTAAGGCGCTCTTAATCTTTGTGTAACCCCTTCCGTATCGAGAATTTTGCAAGTATCAGCATTGTCAAATTCACCTTCATTATCACTGAGTAGCTCTTTAATTACATGACCTTGATCTTCTGCATGCACAAGCATCTGTTCTAACAAAATTTTATGTGATCATCTTTAAACACAACCAAGTCATGTTTCTTCTAAGAAGCTTCTTTGAAAGAACCTCAAATATCAGTGGAAGTCAATTCACCCAATTTTGAAGTTTTCTGTCTTGTACTAAATGGCAATCTATAAGCTTCACCATAAATATAAGACTTGAAAATCTTATTATTAAGCTTGACTTTAATATCTAATTCTTTCTCAAACTTTTATTTGACAAAACATTTATCTTGATGGCCTTATCTTTCGTGATATAACTGCAGCAATGAATCACTGAACACAGCTGCATTTACACTAGAACCTTTGTCAGAAACTATAGCCTCAAAATTAGTTTTTAACAACGTACCATTTCTGTCTCAAACACCACTAAACACTGGAGTACTTTTGACCAAAAATGAATACGATGTAACTGTAGACTTGAATTCACTGTTAACATTTTTATTGTGAGCAGTTAATGGCAAAAACAGGTTTCTAGAAATATCAGAAACATACCACACATCTCTTAGCAGTAAACTCTGAATTTTACCTATAACAGTTGATTGAACTCTGATGTTGCCACAACCAACTGCTTTCAAACTCTCCTGCCTAGCTGTTTTCATATTACATGAACTGAACTTTTGAACTCATTGAATGTACAAAACCAATCTGACTTACTTGTAACATGCTTGGTTCCACCATTATCAGATCACCAATTTGCAGAATTTGGCTCCGCTGCGAGAACATTATTATTAATTGAAATGAGAGCAATTTCTGAATCAACTGAATTACTATGAACAGTACTAGTATTCATATTTCATGCAGGACAATCATCACCAATCCATTTTTGAGACATATGAACTCAATGGCCTTTCTTTTTATAATAATTACAGACATCTTCTTTCTTATTTATACTAGGAAAATTAAAGCTTCTTGCTCATTTTCATTATTAGAAGATTGTTTCATATTTCTTTCAAACATACAAAGCTGCATAGTTAACTCATCGAACATTTTGGTATCATTTTTTGTGAGTAGCATTCAACTTGAGTGGAAGTTTTCAAACCACTTAAGTAAAATATGTAAAGATTTACGGACTAACAGCAACTCAGGAAGTGGATTTTCACCTTTGGCTTGTAAACCATTCCACAGACTTTTCAGCTTGGCAACATGAGTGGAAACATCCTTGCCAGATGACCAAACAAATGCAAAAAAATCAGTACAGATCTTGAACAGCTGATCATTCAAACTGTTGCTTTAACACCTCCCACGCATCAAGAACTGTCAGCTTGTCCCTGATGATCTGATAAACTGCATCAGTAGCTGTACTACTGATCATGAATTTGGCCTAACTATCAGCTTTTCAATACAGATTGCTCGCCTGCTTGTGCTTTTTGACTTCAGCAGCGGATGGGTTTTCTTTCAGCAGACTTGGATTCACTAACTGGTTGTCGATAACAATTAAAGCTCCTTCATGGTAATCAACTAAATTGCGTATTTTTTGCTTCCACATTGGCCAATTTGATTCACCAGATAGTGGTTTAATGTGCTTTGCTAGATCCATTATTTTAGACTTCTGAACAACAGATAAGTGTTAACACTTATTTACCCACGTGAGAAAACCATGTCAGTTTTACCCAGGAGGGAATATATGTAACCCCGCATGTATTACATTACAATTTTACCCAGGTAGGGTCATATGTGACCCTAAAAAATAATTCTCATTTTACTCAGGCAGGATTATATGTGACCCAATTAAAATTTTACTCAGAGCATTCCTAAATGTTAACTCTTTATCTATAAAGCGTTCTATTATTGAGTCGGTCTTTAATTATATAGTACTGGACTAGTACAGAAGGTACACAAGAGTAAAATACGTCAGTTTTATAGAGCTTTACTGGTCCAGTACTATATAGTAGTCAAATGAGTTGATGAATACATTTTAGAATTGAATGCCATCTCTCGAGAACTGGATGTACTAATTCAAAAAGGATGTGTGTGGGTGGGACGCGCAGTTAATTATTACATTATTTTCCTGACCCGCAGAAGATGAAAATTCATATCCCAATAGAGTTAATACGGGTATAAATTTTTTTAAAACATAAAATACTGATTTTTTGGAAGTTGTCTATTCAGCTTCATTTCAGAGTGCATAATACTCAACTCAGGTTTAAGCATTGGGACTGAAAACAAAAAAATGGTCCAAAAAAGAACAAAGCTTACTTAACTTGAAGAATTAAAAATTATAAGTTGATTCAGAATCCATTAGAAAAATATATTTTTGGAATTCGTTGTTTTGTTCAACAAGAGAATTTGCGCATCATGGTCCAACAAGCTTCAACATTATCTAATTAGGGGAAGCCAAAAGGTATGTTGGTTTAAACAAATTTTATGATTGATTTTGTTCTGGGAGCAGTAAGTGAGTTATTTTAGTCCTATTTCAAACCACAAAACTCAGATGTTCTGGTTTGTTTTAATTCTTCATATTAGTGTTTAATTATTTGGCCGTTTTACTATTCAAAGCGTATATACGGATTGTAAGATCATATCAGAATTATTCACGCATACAATGCTTTGTGCTCTATTATAATGTAATAAGGATAAGCTGTAGTTTTTTGAGTTTATTTTTCCGAATATTCTAATGCTGTTATTTCTTGGAGCATCTATTAAAGTGTGAGCACAACATGAGCGTTAATCTTTGAGCACTGCCATTTAAAAACGTTCAACTCTCTTACTCAAGATCAAAAACTTTTCATAATGATGCTCAAGTGGTGTCCTAAGCTTTACTCTTTCTTTCTTTCGGTTAAAGTGTTCCATTTTCTAACTTATTAAATGCAGATCAGTGCATAATCTAATCCAAGCAAAATCAATAAATTATGATAGCTTAAAAATGAAAATTAGTCTTGAAATTAAAGAAATTTTCAATGTTTGCATTCAACACGCCTGAGGAAGTTTTTTAAATCATTTTTTATTTCAGAATAACTCGGGTTGATATAGGGTGAGATGAAGTAGGGGATTTGGTAGTGTAACATAACTGTTCTTATTACTCTTCGAATTGACAAAATTTTCGTTCATGATCATACGAATTAGTCACTGGAAATCTTCGAGTATACATATATCATGGAGTGGCATTGTGCTTTTTATCACACGATATAATTATATAGATCTACTTACATAGTACATAGATATATATTGTGTAATAAAAAGTACATTTACTCACTGAAAAGTGAACTATAAGGGTAGGATTTAACTAGGAGAAATGCTATTCTATGACGTATGTATACTCAAAGCAGGAATCGAACATGAAATCGTATTGTGGATGAAGATTTCAGTCTCCTTCTGAGAATGGGCAAAATTTGAATAACCAAATGAAGAAATTTAGTGACCAAATGTTTTGTGAGTTTGTTATAGCAGATTATTATCGACTTAACCCCGACACCTTACCCAAAATTAAACATACCGTTGTTCTTTTAGAACCGATTTTTTTAATTGGATTCAAATTATGAAATGTTATTCTGTGAACATAGGAATGTAACTATCTCACCATTCTCAAGCTGAGTATACAACAAACGAACTTGCTGGTTTGGTGTAAACTATCACCGAACAAACCAATAAAAATTAACGAAATTTTCTTCCTAGCAAATGGCAACGAACATCCTGTAACTCTGTGAATATAGGAAAAGATTGAACGAAGAGCGAATGTTCGTTTGATGTAAACTTAGCTTCACTTGAACATCATAGATATTAACAAAATAGCACCCCAAAATCAGAATTTGATTCAGAGAATCTGTTTTAGTTGAAAACTGTTCAATTGATGGATTATTTCAAGTAATCGATTTTACCATTTTTACACCAACTTGCAAACTTAATTTTTTCAACACGCATTAAATATTAATTTTGATGTAGAATAGAAAAAGTTTTTTCTACAACAGCAAACAAGTAGGATTTTAATCATAAATCTTATTTGTTTATTTTATAAAAATTTTGTGATTCTCATCAAGCCTAAATAACATACCAGGGCTGCGATCATGAACGAATATTGATAATTGATAAAAGTATTTGACTACAAAGCCCTGGGGAGCTATTCCTCTAACATTTTACATTGTTTCAGTCACTTATGCTATTATGTCTTCTTTTATGTGGCTTAAAATCACGTAAGAATCTCACAAAATTATACACCAAGTTAAAAAGTTTGCTTGAACAGTGTAAGCAGCTGACACCCATATTGACAAATGTCACTTTAACCACCCTGTACTTAAACATTATTTTAAAATGACTTACTACACAATTTCATATTGAAGAATGTGAAAGCATTGTATTTGAAGAGAGATTTGATGCAAGGAAAGTAAAACAAGACAGACTGAAATACTATAATGCATTTTGTTGCGTTTTGCCCATACAACTCTTACTTATATATATATATATATAAATTGGTAACACTGTCAAATAGGTAACTACTATGTGTAATACTGGACATTAGCCTAAGTGGGGCTGCCTACATTCTGTTATATTTTTCATGTATATTTCTCTCATATTTAATTCCGATTATACTACGTTTGAGAAAAGTGTTCTACTTCGTGTGAACTTTCGATATCTCTGTTTAACCTCTCAGCACAGTGACAGAGCTAGGTTGTGACAGAAATTTTTTTTTTCCATTACAATACACATTACATGCAATTGAATAATTGTTAAAAATTTAAATATTATGCTGTAAAAGATCAATCGCTTAAGTTTTCTTGTTTTACTTTTTCAAAATTTGAATCATAATTTTATAATTTTACGTTGATTGCTGAAATATGAACAATTATTGGATACCTACATATTACTTTGTTTGATATATGAATTCGTTTTCCAAACAAAAATGCAAGAAAATAAGTAAAAAACAACAAAAATACTTGAACAAGAATTCATACTATTTTCACTTGTGTGGTAAACCAGTTAAAACAATTAAAAATTGTTGGCAATATAATATATTTAATTTTGAGGCTGAGTTTGGTGAAACTTTCGATTTTGGTGCTCTTTATAATTGGAAATCCTGTTAAGAAATGCTTTGCCACCAACCAATCTTTCATCGTAACGGATCTTTCATTGAAACCACGCAATGGACAAATTTGGATTGAACTCAAACACGGAGAAACGAGCATATTGGAACGACGACGTGCTGGATATTTTCAACAAACTCAAAATCAGCAAAATTATAACCAAATATGTTTACAATGTAACAAATCAGGTCATATTAAAATAATTCCCAACGTTAATAATCAAAAAAGAAAACAACAGCAACCTGAATCAAATATAAAAATTTCATTTATAGTGAGAAGAATTAAAAACGATCATAGCTAGTTACTGGAAAAACTAATTGAGAAGGAAAATCCGAATTATATTAAATTAACAAAATGTATGCTACTAGATGGAGGATCAGAAGTTCATTTGGCATCAGATTTAAGAAAATTAACAAACATAGTTAAATTCATTCAACCAGTCAGATTAATGTGTGCATTAAAAGGGGCATTTTTGAATGCTACACATAAAGGGACAATGACTATAATAATAGAGAATTGTTATAAAAAACAGGAAGAAATTAATTTATTAGATGTGTATTACGAGACAGAATTATATTATGATATTATGTCAGGAATTAAAATAACAAACACAGGAATTCTTAATATTGATCAGGGTAAAGAAGAAGCTCATGTATATTTTTTTAGAAAACGATAAAATATTGCCAATAAAAGAGACGGAGTCTTTTCAATAGATTATGAATCAGTTAGAGATGAAAGTGAAATAATTTGTATGCCAATGATTCAGAAAGATGAAGAAGAAAGTTTCAAAGCACAAGAGAAGGAATTGAGCAAAGAAAATAATACACAAGAAACAAAATGGAGTAATCCAGAAATAGAATTAGAGAAAGAAGAAAATATAGATGAAATATTTTAAAGTCAAAAAACAGAATGGAATGATTATGAGATAGAATTAAATATAGAAGATGAGGATGAGAACACTCCACTAAAGGGTTCACAACAAATTGAAAATACAAATGATACTGTTGAATACCTTGTTGTGAGGGAGATATTCTCACCAGAAGATAATTCAATAGAATTTTAGCGTGTTCAGCCAATTCATACTATAAAGTACAGGTAAGCAAAAACCAGGGCAAACACTACTAATTTTAGAGCCGGTCCGGATGGTATATACTGGCTTAATTACATAAACACACACGTACATCAAAAATACGTACATTGGTGAGAAAGGCCCGGTTGCGTCATCTCTTGTAGTGATAAGAGATGATGGGTTGATTCATGTATAGATCATGACATCATCATATTGTCAAGATTAGTCACAATTTGGTACTCTTACATTACCTGCAAGTACATGCAGGTAATTACGATCGAATGTAATTGTTTTTGTTTAACGTTGCAAGGACAAAAATAAGCCTACCTTTCGGAGGTGACTGTTGTTGGGAACTGAGCCCCTACACCTCATACCAGAGTCCCCACAGCTACTCCCCCAGTTTTTGCGCTGTAAAAACAAAGTAAAGCGCGCAGGCCTGGAGGGACTTGGGGATTTTAATGCCATTTTTGGTTGGCTTCCCACTTGGCTAGGGCACTTCCTACCACAGCCCTGACACACTCGTGAGATTGCTTACGTGCGTCTATCCAGGCCTGGTAGTTAGTATGGCAAATTTCTCCTCTATGTTGAGGTGGACAATTTTTGAGTACAGGAATGCAGGGGTAGTGGTTGTTTGAACTCTGGCTTCCTCAGCATCGGGGAGTTTGAGGTACCCCTGACTGAGGCAGCCATCAGCATTTGTTGTTCCACTGGCCTCTCCACCATGAACAGGAATTTCATCAGTTCTTAAGTCGGAGGAGGTGTTGGCTCCAGCTTTGGGGTTTCTGGAGTTGGGGTCAATCCTTCTGGCAACCTGGGAGGAAAGATAATTGGTGGTAGTAGAGGCAATATTTTTGAGAGAATTTTCTCTACAGATGGTGTCGTGTCCATTAATAGCTCTTCTTCCATTCTCTCCAATTCCTTTTTTTGTTCAAGAAGTTGCTGGGTTTGTGAGTTCTCAGTGGCTTCTTGAGTGTTTTTGGTATTGGGAAATTTGGGAAAAGCAGTCGAGGATTAGAAGAGCGACATAGTAAAAATAGGAAAGGAAAGATAGAAAATATTGTTTGAAAAACACATCTTAGTCTTACCACAGTACTAGAGCGGGTGATTTTGCTGTAAGTTTTTATTTATTAATACAGTTTTGTTGCTTTGTAAGTTCTTATCAGTCCATGAAGGGGATAGCGCTTAAAATTCTCGGCTGTATGCAAGTTTTCCAGTTGGATTCTGATTGGTTTAAGCAGAGTTATGCCTAAACCAAAGTTAGAATGTATTTTTCGAATTCTGATCACAAAGGAATCTCCGCTTGTGACATCACAATGTTGAGATTATCTTTGTTGGTGATAAAAAAAGCACGTTGCGATGTTTTCTTCCATATCGCACGTGGGTTTGTTTATTCATTTCGTTTTCTTTTTGTTGGCATTCCTACATTCACTTAACTCCGGAGTTTCTATTGCCTCACGGAATTCAGATTTTCATCTCCTATTTTTGAGCAGGTTTTTAATTTTGCACCAGATATTACTTTTTCGGGAGTAAATTTTTATTTGATTCGCATTAACCTCTCGGACTTGCAATAAGGGTGGGAATTTTGGCTTTTTGTACTGCCTAAGGGCCTGCCTCTTTTTGGGGACATAAGGGGGCCTTTGGATCAAATGTCTTGGTCATAATGTCCGAAAATTTTATAGACTTTTTTATTTTTGTATTTTGTGTTTTCTGTGTTTGTGAGTTTATTGTTTCACATTTTTTGACTGATTCTTCCGTACTTGTTTGTGAATCAGTCTGTGTATTTTCTGTATAATTTCTTTCTATTTTTGCTATTCTCTTGTCATCACTCACCAAATAAGCAGGCTTCAATCTATCAATTGAAATTGTTTTTGGTTCACCTGCAATGAGTATCACAAAGTTTTTCTCATCTTGTGATACTACTTTGTAAGGACTGGTGTATGGCAGATCTTATTTTCTCATCTTTCACAAATACATGGGATGTATTGGCCAAATGTTTTGAGATGTAAATCTTAGGCTGGCCATGACAAGCTGCTTCTTTTAGGAAATTATTGGCGTCATTTTGTATATTTTGCACCATTATTTCGGGGCTAACTTCTTTCGATTCTGTGAAGAAGTCCTCTGGGAAGGGTAGCTCTTCACTGAACACTAATTGCTCCGCAGAATGACCTGTATCAGTTTGTAGAGCAGATTGTAGGCCTAAGAGGATGGTAGGGAGCATCTCTACCCATCTCTTTGTATCATGTGCCATGATAGAGGCTTTGAGTGCTCTGTGCCATCTCTCAATTTTGCAATGGATTGAGGATGGTAAGCTGTGGTATGACTGTGTTGAACACCAAGCTTTTTAGATAACTCTTGAAAGAGCGAGCTCTCAAATTGGGGACCTTGGTCCATAGGTGTCGTACAACCTGGCAGCTACAGTTGGAGCTGTCATCTCATGGAGAGGAATTGCTTGTGGACATCGTGTTGCATTGTCTATCATTGTTAGCAGGTATCTGTGTCCTTGAGATAGTGGCAATGGGCCTACCAAGTCCATATGTACTGTTTTAAACCACCATGTTTGTTTGAAGGATTTGAGGGGCGAGCGAGTGTATCTTCCTACATTGGACTCATGATAGTTCAGGCAACTGAGAGTTCATTTATTGTAGTCAGACTTCATTCGTGGCCAAACAAAACTTTGCTAAGATTAAATTAGCACTGCATTTTGGTCCAGTGTGTGACAGATTATGTACATGGTTGAAAGCCAATTTGCGATATTTTTTGGTAGAAATGGCCTATTCTTACCTGTACTGACATCACATGTTAGTAAAATGTCAGTAATGGGAATTTTTCACTGTTGCAATTTGAGAGAAGTATCATCGTTCGATAACAACTCTTGCAATTCTGCATCCTTAAGCTGTGCTTTAGCTATTTCAGCATAAGGTAATTGGACAGGAGCCGAGATAGCTTCGATTCTACTCAAGGCATCAGCTGGAGTGTTAAGTTCTCCACTTATATACTGAATATCGGTAGTCAATTGACCAATGTAGTCTAATTGTAGTGCTCTTCTCGGCAATGCCGGTTCTGCTTTTTGTGTGAAGGCATATGTTAGGGGTTTATGGTCAGTATACACAGAAAAACATCTACCCTCTAATTGGTGCCTGAAATGCTTCAACGCAGCAAAAATTCCGAGCAATTCCCTATCGTATGTGCTATAGTTCTTTTCTGTTTTTGAAAGCTTCCTCGAGAAGAAAGCTAGCGGTAACTTCTTGTTGTCTTTGTCAAGTTGGTACAGAGTTGCACCAATAGCAAAATCTGAGGCATCGGTACCTACGCATAATGGCAAATTTTTGTCTGGATGAGCCAATAGAGTTGCATTTGCCAGTGTTTCTTTTATTTTCTCAAAGGCCTGTTTGGCTACTTCATTCCACTCGTGTGGAGTTTTATCTTTCTTTTTGTTTGTTTTTATTAGTGCAAAAAGCTTACTTTGTTCGGCTCATGCATTCTTCATGCAACGTCTGTAGAAATTTACTATCCCCAAGAAATGCCTGAGTTCAGTGACATTTGAGGGTTTCGGGAAATTCAAAATTAGGTTCGACTTTGGTCTTCAGGGAGGAAATGCCTTTGGTCGCGAATTTGTAGCTGAGAAAGTCAATTTTGGTCTGTTTGTATAAACTTTTACCTACGTTAATGGTAAGGCCGATAGCATGTATATACTGTATAACAGCTCTCACATTTTCTCCCCAGTGTCTGCAGACACTGCACTTACCAAAGGCTTTGACCTGGTATATTCCAGTACATTGTCTGCTGCTTTTGCAAGAAAGTCTAAGTCTGCAGAATTATTTACTATTGTGGATCCCACGGCAACTAGGCATTGCACAACACTTTGGGGAAGTTTTTTGCAGAATTGATTGCCTATTACAGAGGGGGCTACTTTGTTATCAGCCTTTTGCCATAATTTTCCATGAAGATTCAGGATTTATCATCCCCATCTTCATACTACCCATCACATCATCAATTATCTGATTTTTAGTCTTTCCAAATACATTTTTTATATTCTTGACAAAACAGGCATATTTGTTCTGTTGAAGGGCATTCCATGATGTCTGGAATGTGGCGGGTTATCTGGGGGGGACATGCCTCTGCAGATTACCTCTGGGTCAACTGTATGTTTTCCATCTTGAACCTGCCTTCTAATAGAGTCAACCACAAATCTACCTCATTAGGCAGAAATTCCGGGATCTTTATCCTTTGTCTGTAGAAGTTCGGGTTTTGCCTTGGCTGTACTTGCAGAAGTTGCAAAATTTGGGCCAAGACTTCAGGTGTCAACTGTTGCTGAGTACTACCTCCCAGTGATGAATGTAGGTTTTTGTTTCTTGTAGTTGGTGGAGCCATTGCTATGTCTTTCTGATGACAAGAGTATTCCACAAAACTATTTCCTTTTCTGCTGGTCGAAAACACTGGCTCCTGTGTTTGTAGGATAGGTGAACATAATTGTGTTTTTGTTTAACGTCACAGGGACAAAAATAAGCCTGCCTTTTGGTGGTGACTGTCATCAGGGGCCAAGCCCCAACACCTCATACCAGAGTCCCCACAGATACTAATATAGATAATAATAATGGATTAATATTAGACAATAGCTTGATGGTTAATAAACAAAAACTATTATGGCATAGAAGAATGGGACACATTAATGGAAAATATTTAAGATTATTACAAAAAAATTCAATTCCATAAAATTTGAAGACAATGAATTTATTAATTTTGATATTTGTTAAATCGCAAATAGCCATAGACTAGGTCATAATACTGTAAGAATAAAACCAGATAAAAAATTACAAATAATATCATCAAACATAATGGGACCATTTTCCCCATCAATTTAAAATCAAAAATATTCATTAATATTTGTAGATCATTTTTCAAAATACACATTTGTAAATCCAATAATATCAAGGGATAATGTTCTCCAACAATTTAAGATTGTGGTTAATTCTATGAAAAATAAATTTCCAGAATGCCCAATAGGGACAATTCGCTGTGATAATGCAAAAGAATATACACATATTAAAATGATAAATTTTTGTGAAGAACAATGTATGACATTAGAAACTGGCATCTAGTTTATTTTTATATCTTACTTGTTCCTCACTCCGCCTATTTAATATATTTCTGTATGACGATTAAACTAAATGACAGCAACCAAATTCAGATAACGTTTTCCCATTGATTCCATTCTTTTCATTCTTGATTCGTCTTTCTTTTTGATTTTTGGAAGACAAATCAGTCCGTCAAAGACCATGAAGTGAGTTACAAGTTCTCCCCCAAAAAATGAGATAACATAGGTTTTTTCCTTCTTTTTTCTAAATAATGCAATTAGAGTCTATCGCAATAGAATAGTCCTTTTTCGTACGTTCGTAACTCTGAAGTATGTCTGCCAATTGATGTCGCCTTCCATTCATAATTGATTAACCAAATCTGGACTGGGTTGCTGTCATTCTTCTGGAGTCATATCGCATTGTCAAATATGAAGATAACTTGGAATAAACGAAGTTTTGAAACATCGAAGCTTTCATTTTTCCTGTTGGCCAGCGGGTAACTATATTGCAATTATCTTGTGTAACGTACAGTAGGGGTTTCATCCAGTGCCTTGCGACAGACCTGTTGTAGGGTACATTTCAGCGGGTGACATATTTTGTTCATTAGGAAGTCTGTAGGGTTGAACCATGACCATATATATTTAACCTCCTTACATGAGGGATGTTCTTCGTTTCTATTAGGGAAACTTTTTGCCAATTTTTATTCTTTTTTTTTTTACTGTCCTACATACTCCTGGTCCTAGTATACCTAGCTCCCCCTGTGATAGTAATGTTCCCGGATGTCACAATTGTTTGAACTTTTGCAGGTATATGGATATTTTAAAAATATCTCTACAAGAAGACAAAATCTCTAAGAATTCCAAAAACATCTTAAGGTATTTGTTCATAGAATTTTACAATTACAAAAAATTTGATGGTTGTCGCTGCAAAGAGTAGTGGAACAATTTCTTGAGCAGTATGATGCTTTGTTTACATTTTTCCAGAAGGAAAGTCAACTAAACGAAGATGTAGCCAATATTTTTCAGAAAATGAAAAATAAGTTCACAAATTTGTATTTGAAATTTTTGAAGGCAATTTTACCTACAGTTAGCACTATTGAAGTTGAGTACCAAGCTGAAGAAAGCAAGATCTTTACATTATATAAACGAATGGATTCATTCTTAAGATGTATTGCATGTATGTATTTGGAAGATTCTTATCTTGGAGGTATGTCATTGGAAAAAATTGAGTTGAACAATTGTAAAATGTAAACGTTCTGTAACTTTTGTAACAGCAGCAGAACAGTCCTAATCTCTGCTGCTTCATACCTTTTTTGTTATCATTGTTGTTGCTAAAACTTCACGTTAACATCATAATGAGTTTAATAGATTTTTCTCAGTTTTTATATATTTTCATGTTATTTTCTAATTAAAACTTAAATTAATGATTCGTTGATTATTAATTAAGTGTGTAAACATATTCACAACAAACAACAATCCCAGATATTTAGTACCATTGAAAGACATAGATTTAAGGTGCTATGTTTGTGCAGAACTACCTTATCTCTCTGATCCTCAAGCGCAGATTAATAATTTTCTTAAAAACTGTCAAAATTTTCTGATTGAACTCATATCAAGAATATATTCAAAATTTCCATTTTGCGATTGTAGCATTCAACTTTTGCATCACATGGAATTTATTGAACCCAGTAACATTGTTCGAATTAAAGATATCTTACCAGCTGCTGATTATTTTAAAATGGATGTTGCAGTCACTGATTCTGAGTATAAATTTCTCCAACAAACCATCAAGTATAACATCGAACTCGATGTAATGAAATTTTGGAATAAAGAGGATAAAATTACCAACTCAAATGGGCATAAACTTTTTGGAAATGTTATCGAATTAGTGAAGTTGATATTCACATTGCCTCATAGTAGGGTGGCTTGCGAATGGAAATTTAGTTTTGTTTCTCTCGATAAAACTAAATTGAAGAATCAGTTGGAGTTGGACACAAATGCTGCACTATGTTATAGTAAAGATTTATTAAGATGTTATAAATGTTATGCTTCTGATTTTTTTATCCCTGAAAATATGTTGACATTGTTTACTAATGAAATGTACAAATGATTTTAACCTGTTCTGTTTTTCCATATTACTTTCTAATGACAATTTTATAACTTTCCTACTTTACCATAATTTTTTGCATTATTTTTAAATATTTAGTTTTGTTACGTTTTTATTTGAAAACAATAAAGTTCATTGATTTGTTTCAGAAAAATAGCCAAAAAAATAAAAATAATGTCTGCGTCTTTATTCTTGGAATATTCATTTCAAAGTGTCTATGTGAAATTATGTTATCTATTGCCCAATTATATATTCCTGAAATGATGCTAAGTGATGCAATCATAATTGATCCAGAATACCATTTCAGAAACTTACGTAACTTTAAATTGGATATTCATTTTGCAGTCTTGCAGAATTTCACGAGGTTTTCAAGAATAAACATCCTGGGTCAGATGTGCCTGTCATAACAAGTCTTTCAAACTCATTACAGATAACAGATATAATTATTTATTTTCTTTAAATTTAAAGGTTGATCCTTACTGATCTAAAAATACATGGATTATAAATTTTTAACAAAATTGTACTCAAATGTATTCATATAGGCCTTATGAAAAATAAAGCTGGGAATGAATGGGGTTCAAGGGAAAATAGAGTGGTAATTCCCCCTGAAGTGGCCAAAAATATTCAAATTTTTTTTTTTAATTTACAAAAAGTCTAAAAGAAAAAAATAGTAAAAATTCAGCGAAAATTAAAAGTACTCTAGTTACAAGTTACTTGACTTAACCAGATTAATTATTATGGTATTGATAAAGATAAGATTCCTAAATATAATATTGTGAAGAGCTGAAATAGAAAATTTTGTGAATGTTGTCTGAAAAAAATAAATAAAAAAAAGTTGGTACCTAGGTACCTACAAAATTACCACATTTAATAATAATTTAATACAACTTGAAAACATTTTTTTCTTCACTCCACTCGGATATATGCTTGCTTTGCTCACAAGTTGCAATCCATACACTGCACTTATTTTCAATTTTTTTGGGTCCGGATTTTTTTATTCTCACTTTCCAAATTTAATATTTCTGACCTGGCAACCCTGGTTTTCACCCGGATTCCAAACTGGAACATTCAGTTTGATAAGCATTGTCTGTAACAAGTGCACCACTAAGGACCTAAAAGTAGTAAGCTAATTTTTTTTTCTAATGAATTTTATGTAATTAGGCTTATATTCACAACTGTCACTTTAACCTCCCTTCACTTAAATTTCACTTTTAAATACAAATTTTGCCAAGTCATTTTCAAGTGAAGTTTAAGTGAAGGGGTTTAAAGTGACATTTGTGAATATGGGCCTTAGATTTTTATTTAACATTGGTATTTTGGTAAATATTGATATACTTATAGGATATGACGATTTTAATATTCCGATAAAGTCCATTGGCATAAGTAAGTTACATTAGTGGTTAGTGGTTGAGGTTAAGTATTTGAGAAAACAAAAAAAGAAAATTTGAATTTGATGTTAATTTCATCATTAGATCCATTCTTAGATCCTCATTGGGCCCAAAAAGGGGAGAATGTTCTATTTCCAAATTTTCATCAACTTCAGAAAGGGGGTAATTTGCATCATGCAATTCTTCAACCAAATTAGAAAAATATTCTAAAAATTGGTAAATATTACCTCTCCTAGGATCAAAGTGAAGGAATTGAAATTTTGATTTTAGATTCATCATATTGGTTGGGGTTTGATTTCTATATCAGGCATCAAGGATTTCAAAAATTTCAGAGACAACATTTTTGACATGATGTAAGATGCGCCTATTTAATCCTTCAAAAATGTGGGCTTTGGCATATTCTGGGGTTTGAAAGAATCTGATCCACTTAGAACTGAGTATTTCCCCTTGAGATGTAAAGATATAACTCGCCTCTTTTGGACCAGAAAAGATAGTGACTTGACATCCTTTACCAATTAAGGTACTTATGATGACTGCATGCCATCCTACGTAGCCATTTCCATGGAAAATATTAGACACATGGTTATATGATTTAGTACCCATAATCAATGGAATGACTGAATAAATAAATATAAAATAAAATGAAAAAATTAACGGATACCATTCCCAGTAAATGCCGCAAGACTAAGATAGCCATACCTGTGTTAACCAAACAGTGTATATAATGACAATAGTATTTAAATTTGTCCTGTGTGTTTCCCAAGTAAGATCCACGTAGGGCATGAGATAACACACATTAAAGAAGCAATCTGACACTTCCCTCAATAAGAAAAAAAAAAAAAAAAAAACAAAGACTTTTACAACCCAAATAATTCAAGATTAAATTCAATAAATAAATCAGTAATTGATAAATGAATGTTCAAATAATAGAAGATGTACCTTTGGATAAATATATTATTGGGAAAACAGGAGAAAATATTTTTGATCTTGGTATCTAAAAACCTAATTTCTCTTTAGAAATGAAAGAAAAAAGATTCAAAATAGAGTATTTCAAAAGAATGTGATTTGTTATAAGTGGGAAAAAAATCTAATCAAAATTAAAAAAATTAATAGAGAATAAAGAGAGAAAAAACAATTTGAATTATTTTTTTATTTTAAAAAGGAATTGTAAGTAAAATCAATTAGTTTGTGTATAATAAATTTTGAAATATTTAATAAAATAAAATAAGTGTAATAAAAATCTTTTGTTCACATAAGGAGATCACACAAAAATAATTCAACAATATATAAACGACAAAGTTGAGCAAAAATCAAAAAATTGTAAGTTTGAACAAAATGGTGGTTGAAGTTTGAAAATCACACTAACAAAAATATGAATGGGATAAGATAAATAAGCGAGAGTTTGTTGCACTGAATAGTAGGTCGAGTGTAGAAAGAATGAAACAAGCTGTGCTTGGGTCACAAAATGTACACTCTTGGAAAAAAGTGACTGCAAAATTTTGCAAGTGACTTGCTGAAAATTGTCCAATTTCAAAATTTTAATGGTCAGAATTATCAAAAAATACGAGATTTTCGAATATGCAAACAAAATTTTGTTTTATAAAATACCTAATAAGATGTGGAAAAATACAAAACATTATGAAAAAATATGTTTTAAATACATTTTTGTGTTATTAATTTTTCAGCTAAGTACAATTTTTTAGCAAGACATTTTGTTTTTCAGGGGTTTTGGTGGCCAATTCTATGTTGTAGGAGATTTTTCTATGGTGATTGGACTGTTACAGTTGCATTTTGGAGTTCAGCACTTCAATTTTGTGAGGATGTACTTAGGTAAGTTTTTGATGATTTCGAGTATTCTGATGATTTTGATGAAATAAATGATGATTGGTGACGTTTGAGATGATGAATATTAATTTGATGTCGGTTGTTTGAAGCTTTTATATTGGTTTCATCAATTTCTATTGGCTCTCAAGACAACTTTAACCAACTGACAATTTTGACAAATTAGTTCTACACAAGTGGGGCAGTAACTAATGACTTTATAGACTTTCAAGCAACACAAGCAGGGTTCTTGACAAGTTCAGCAATTGACAACAGCCTTGGAGTTTTGAAAACTTGGCCAGATTTTATACAGAAACAGGGCAAAAATCTTTTCATCAAATAACAAACTCAAACATTTACAGCATTTAAAAATTTTTTGACTTATTTAGGGTGTGGTTTGAAAATGAACAAACAAATTAAAACTTAGTTACCCAACTACAAATTACGAAAAATTTACAAAAAATTATGAAAGTTTTACTTAAAAGATTCACAAATAACTTTAAAATATTTTAATTTAAATTAAAAAATGTTTTAATTTATTTCAG